>CM057100.1:32727370-33297370 GCA_029959045.1 Taenioides sp. WSHXM2023
GAGTGAGAAGGGAAGGAGGAGGGAGGGTGAGGAGAGAGAGATGAGCAGAGTGAGAAGGGAAGGAGGAGGGAGGGTGAGGAGAGAGAGATGAGCAGAGTGAGAAGGGAAGGAGGAGGGAGGGTGAGGAGAGAGAGATGAGCAGAGTGAGAAGGGAAGGAGGAGGGAGGGTGAGGAGAGAGAGAGAGAGAGAGAGAAAAAAATGAGCAGAGTGAGAAGGGAAGGAGGAGGGAGGGTGAGAAGAGAGAGATAAGCAGAGTGAGAAGGGAAGGAGGAGGGAGGGTGAGGAGAGAGAGAGAGAGAGAGAGAAAGATGAGCAGAGTGAGAAGGGAAGGAGGAGGGAGGGTGAGGAGAGAGAGATGAGCAGAGTGAGAAGGGAAGGAGGAGGGAGGGTGAGGAGAGAGAGAGAGAGAGAGAAAGATGAGCAGAGTGAGAAGGGAAGGAGGAGGGAGGGTGAGGAGAGAGATGAGCAGAGTGAGAAGGGAAGGAGGAGGGAGGGTGAGGAGAGAGAGATGAGCAGAGTGAGAAGGGAAGGAGGAAGGAGAGTGAGGAGAGAGAGAGAGAGAGAGAGAGAGGAGAGAGAGAGGAGAGAGAGGACAGAGAGAGAGAGCAGAGTGAGAAGGGAAGGAGGAGGGAGGGTGAGGAGAGCGAGATGAGCAGAGTGAGAAGGGAAGGAGGAGGGAGGGTGAGGAGAGAGAGAGAGAGAGAGAGAGAGAGAGAGAGAGGGTAAAGAGATAGGAGAAAAGAATGGAGAGAAGAAAGGGCAGGGTGGAGCTCACACCCACACGCACCCTACTCGCACACACACACAGCGACAAACAAAATTAAACAACTAACTACTTTTCCGGAAGGACAAAATTTAATTGTCTGAAACCCAGTGGCCTGGGCCTAAACAACAACAAAACACATGTGTAAACTTCAGCTGACAGTCTAAACTCACAACTCTCAGCTTAACTCAGGCCTGACGTCACCATTACGGACACTGACACCGTGTCCCAAAACTTCACAACTCAGCGTACGCATACTTCATTTTCCTTTATTCGCGTACACAACAACTCAGCGCACGCGTTACTTCATTTTCCTTTATTCGCGTACAAAACAACTCAGCGCACGCGTTACTTCATTTCCTTTATTTATTCATTCATTTATTTATTCATTCATTTATTAATTATTCATTCATTTATTCATTATTTCCTTTATTCATTCTACTTCCGGCGCTGGCGCTACGCTAGCTGCCCGTCACAGCGCTCCCGCACTTTTCGTAACTTTTCTAACTTTTTGCCCTTAAATCTCCCCACTTTTGTAAATATTTTTCTCAACATTGATTGCTAAGCTTGGGCTGCACTCGACGCTGCATTTTTCCGCACTTTTGGGGGATTATTTACCTGTCTCGGCTTAAGATGTGTACGGGACCCTGACACCTCGTCTACACAAAGGATCAGCTGATGGCGCTTGCGCAGCGCTGTTGTGTTCCCCCGGGACAGGCATGTCATCCCTGAGGAGATCCTACGGACGACACGCCGTGGACGCCGTGCGGGACGTAAACTCCGTGAAAAGAAGAGACGCCGCAGACCGGTTCTCCCCTCCGTCGTCACGGGGAACGTGCGCTCCCTCGCCAACAAGACGGACGAGCTCGCGGCGCTCGTTAGATTCCAGCGGGAGTACAGGGACGCTAGCATCATTGTTTTTACGGAGACGTGGCTATCACCGCTAATCCCGGACTCTACCGTCACCGTGGACAACTTTCACCTGCTGCGCGTGGACAGGACAGAGGAGAGTGGGAAGAAGAAGGGAGGAGGACTAACGCTCTTTGTGAATGAGAAATGGTGCAAATCTGGACACTGTACAGTGAAGGAGCAGATGTGTAATAAAGACATTGAACTGTTTGCTGTTAGCATGAGGCCATTCTACCTGCCCTGGGAGTTTTCACACGTCATCACACTGGCTGTGTATATTCCTCTCAGTGCTAACGCGGAGAATGCTTGTGACACTCTGCTCTCCTGCATCAGCTCTCTTTAGACTCAGCATCCACAGGCCCTCTTCCTCACCACCGGGGACTTCAACCATGCATCTCCCTCATCTGTCCTGCCAACATACACCCAGTATGTGACCTGCCCCACAAGAGATGATAAAACTTTGGACTTATTCTTTGCCAACGTCAAGGAGGCCTACATCTCATTACCCCTCCCCCCCGGGAAGAGCAGACCACAACATCATCCATATGAGGCCTGTGTATGAACCGCTTGTACGCAGGCAGCCTGTGGAGCCCCAAGTGGTGAAGATGTGTACAGCAGAGAGCGAGGAGGCTCTGAGGGACTGCTTTAGCACCACTGTGTGGACAGAGCTCTGCCAGCCTCATGAGGAGGACATCAATGCTATCACGGACTGTATTATGGACTACATCAACTTCTGTTTTGAAAACACTGTACCCTCTCGGACAGTGCAGTGTTTTCCAAACAACAAGCCGTGGATTAACTCGGACATCAAAGCTCTGCTGAAAGAGAAGAAGAGAGCTTTCAGGTCCGGGAACAAAGAGGAGCTGAGGACTGTACAGAGGAAGCTGAGGAAGAAGATCAGACAGGCTAAGGCCAACTTCAGGAGGAAGATGGAACAGCAGCTGCAGCAGCGGAATGCCAGGGAGGTGTGGAGAAGTATGAAGAGTGTCTCTGGCTTCAGTCCTCCGCCCGTCCAGACAAAGGGAGACCAACAGTGGGTGAACGATCTGAATTCTCACTTCCTGAGGTTTGATCAATCACCCACTCCTCCCCCCGCACCGCTGCATGGGCTCACCTTGTCTCCTGCACAAAGGCCCAGACTGCCATCACTTCACACCTCTGCCTCAGCCCCCCAGCCCCCAAATCCACATCAAGAACTCAGCCAGACCTCCAGCACACACACCCCTGCTCTTTGTCTGTCACAACAGCTCAGGTTAGGAGAGAACTGAGCCGGATAAGGAGTAGGAAGGCTGCTGGACCAGACGGGATCAGCCCCAGGCTCCTTAAGTCCTGTGCAGGTAAGCTGTGTGGAGTTATGGAGCATGTCTTCAACCTGAGCCTGAAGCTGAAGGTGGTGCCACAGCTCTGGAAGACCTCCTGTGTGGTACCTGTGCCCAAGACACCGCACGCCAAGGACCTCAACAGCTTCAGGCCAGTGGCTCTCACGTCTCATCTGATGAAGACTCTGGAGAGGCTCGTCCTGGGTCACCTCTGCTCTACGGTGAGCTCAGCGATGGACCCGCTGCAGTTCGCGTATTGGCCCAGCATCGGAGTGGAGGACGCCATCATCTCTCTGATGCACCGCTCACTGTCCCACCTGGAGAGGCCCGGCAGCACTGTGAGAATCTTGTTCTTTGACTTCTCCAGTGCTTTCAACACCATCCAGCCGCTGCTCCTGAGGGACAAGCTGGAGTGGGCAGGAGTGGACTGTGACCTGGCTGAGTGGATCCTGGACTACCTCACAAACCGGCCCCAGTTTGTGAGAGCCCAGGACTGTGTGTCTGACCTCATGACCTGCAGTGTGGGGGCGCCCCAGGGCACTGTCCTTGCGCCCTTTCTCTTCACCCTCTATACTGCAGACTTCAGACACAACACGGACAGCTGCGTCCTGCAGAAGTTCTCCAATGACTCCGCCATCATCGGTCTCATCACGGACGATGACGACGCGGAGTACAGAGGACTAACGCAGGACTTTGTGGACTGGTGTCACCGGAACCACCTTCTCATCAATGCGGGGAAGACCAAGGAGATGGTGGTGGACTTCCGCAGACACCAATCTACTGCCCCCCCCAACAGTGAACATCCAGGGAAGAGACATTGAGAGAGTGGACTCTTACAAGTACCTGGGTGTGCATCTGAACAATAAACTGGACTGGACTCATAACACAGATGCACTGTACAGGAAGAGCCAGAGTCGGCTCTATCTCCTGAGGAGACTGCGGTCCTTTGGAGTGAGAGGGCCACTCCTGAGGACCTTCTATGACTCTGTGGTGGCATCAGCCATCCTGTACGGTGTGGTCTGCTGGAGCAGCAGCGTCACAGAGAGGGAGAGGAAGAAGCTGGACAAGATCATCAAGAAGTCCAGCTCAGTCCTGGGCTAAACTCATGTCTATGCTGGACCATGAGGGTCACCCCCTGCAGGACGCCCTGTCTGCTCTGGAGAGCAGCATCAGTGACAGACTGATTCACCCTCGCTGTGTAAAGGAGAGATTTCGCAGGTCTTTCCTTCCTGCTGCTGTCAGACTGTACAATGATCAATGCTAGTCATGTGTCATCTCCATAGCAACCATGTGTCATCTCCATAGTAATAATAACAATGTGCAATATTATTTAAAGTCACTTTACCTGCTACTTATTTATTTACCCACCACTGTCCATCACTGCACTGTACACAATCATCTCAGAATCAAAAACACTTATTGTGCAATGTTCCTGTGCCTTTTAGCTTAGCTTACAGTGTTGTGTTTTTTAGTTGATTGTGAATACTTATTATTATTATTTATCTTGATTTTGATGCTCTTATTTTCCTACTGTTTCTGTAACTTGCGTTGTGACACTGCAGTTTCCCCATTGTGGGACAAATAAAGGATTATCTTATCTTATCTTATCTTATCTTATTCGCGTACACAACAACGCAGCGTACGCATACTTCATTTTCCTTTATTCGCGTACACAACAACTCAGCGCACACGTTACTTCATTTCCTGTATTCGCGTACACAACAACTCAGAGTACGCGTTACTTCATTTTCCTTTATTCGTGTGCACAATTATTCACTTTTCACTTCAGAGCTCACTTTTTCTCAGCAACATTTCCTTTATCTGCATGCTTACAACGTTAAACCCCAATATACAGTACTGTATAGCCCCAAATTTAGCAATTTAGACGAATTTTAAATAATTCTCAACACCTTCCCCAGCTAATTTTCATTGTAATTAAGCTCCTCCCTTCAAGCAGATATAAGCAGTGTCCGCCAGCATTTGACCAGAACTGAGGAAGCAGCTTGGATGAGCTGCGAAACGTATTCAACCAAATAAACTCTGTCCAGTTGACAAATTAAATTTCTCCTTTTGCCTTCCCCAGCTAATTTACGGAGCACTAAAGAACTGCTACCGATCCTGCCGACAACGCCAAATATTTAATGTAGTTTAAATTCCAATGCAGCTTCTCACCTGCTGTGTGGTTCTTGTGCCGAGGAGGAGGTGTCAAGAATTAAACCGGGAGCCCAGAGACATTTAATTCACATCTCGAGTACGAAAGGTTTGACACTTGGAATAGGTAGGACATGATTCCAGAATCCCGAAAAGGCCTTTCTTAAGTTCCGGAAATGTGGCCTAACACTAGAGGTCGCCCTCTGAAGTACCCCAAAATTGAGATTTAATTCACATCTCGAGTACATCCTCCAAACCTGTGCCAAAATGTTCAGTTTGGGAGTCTAATCAAATATTGGCATTTCTTAAGTTCCGCAACTGTGGCCTAAGGGGCTTAAGAAGGGCCTATTTGACCCCAAATTTCAGATTTAATTCACATCTCGAGTACATCCATGAAACTTTGATCAAATATTGTCCTTGGCTCACTGATCAAGGATCTATGATTCTTAAGTTCCACAAATGTGGCTTAAGAAAGGGCCGAATTGGCAACCCAACATTCTTTGCATATTCAAATCAGGTTAAATTTTCCATTTTTAAGACATGAACACCTGCAGCATATCTAATCTGCAGAATACACCATTTCCTAGGAGATTTAGAACACAGCATCTTATTATAGATCTTATCTCATTAACTGTTTATATTGATAATTACCTAATGTACATGATATGGGCTACAGTACCTCCCTGTGATCAGTGTTATTGCAGACTAGGATTAGCAGTGTATGGTGATGAATCAATGGTTGCTTCCCAAATTCTGAAGTTTTTGCAGTTCATTCCACGTGTTAGCAGTGCATAACAAATTAATTTTGGCCAGGATCATTTCAAGGTAAGTCTAAATTCACTGGAATAATTGGACCTATGTATACTGATACTAACTTTATTTGCATAAAAGTTGACAATGATGAAAACATTTGCTCAACAGATCATAAAACTTACATACATTCCGTGCATGTATGATGTTTGTACACCCCACCAAAGGTTCTAGTATAGCCCTTTCTTAGCCTCCCTTTTACCAGAAAAACTTTACAAATACAAGTACTAATACAACATGTAGAACTAGGCTACACCCCACAAGGGTGTGTCATTTTGCTGTGTGGCAGTATTATATATATATATATATATATATATATATATATATATATATATATATATATATATATATACATATATACATATATATATATATATATATATACATATATACATATATATATATATATATATATATATATATATATATATACATATATATATATATATATATATTTTTTTTTTTATATTACCATATTTAAGGTGCATTTATCACAAAATGTGCTCAATGGCAAGGTTTAAAAATCCAATGGGATTAAAAGTGAAAAAAGGGCCTCAAGGGCCCTCTTAAAAAAGATTTAAAATAAAAATGAGCATTAATAAAAAGGCATGTCTTTAGTGCGCTCTTAAAACTTGTCAGTGAGGGAAGCGCCCTGAAGCCAGACGGAAGGCTGTTCCAAAGCCTAGGGGCAGCGAAGTAAAAGGACCTCAACATTCACAGGTACAAGTGTTTTGAAAAGGTCTACAGACCAAAACTGACTGGTAAAAACCCTCTGGACAAACTGAAAGGGATTGATGCCAGTGGACTTCCACCATGTGAAGCTGAAGTCATGCCCAGTATAAAACGAGTTGCCTTTGTTGCAAAAATGTGGACCAACGCTGATAAAGCTGACCTCGAGCAGAACCCATCTGAAGCAGATGGCTGGACCCTTGAAGATGGGGTATACACCCCGATTTGGTTCCAAGGGCCGCAGCTTCCAGATACACTAGTTCCAGAGGAGAATGAGATTGATGAGATCAGATCAGATGAAAATGAAAATGTTGACAGCTGTGAGGTAGCTTCGTCTGATGAAGAAGGTGATAATGAGGATGATGAACAACAGCAGCGATGAACCATAATCATAGTTAGACAATGACCATACCTGCCTTGAGTAGCTGTACAATGTTATTTGAGTTGAATCAAATCAAGCAATTAGTTTTTCTGCAAATTTAAGTTGAGTGCTGCTTTGGAGACAATGATCCAAGTTTTTTTTTGCTGTCTATTTAAGCCCATGTCTTTAGATTTCTGGGCAGCAGTTCTAATTCAACCAATATGATAATTTATACAAAAATCTCACTGCACTGCGTTCATAGCTGGTTTAGTTTTTTAATAGTTAGATTTCATTAGATTATTCTAGTAGTATGCACTGTAATAGATTCAGAACTTGATCATTGGTAATGTAAATGGTTAAGACTTACTGATACTACTTAAATTGACAGGACTGATCTTAACTGTCAGATGTCGAACCAAATTTTGCGATGAGTAATTTTGAGCATGGTTTCTATTACACAGTTTTTGGGTTGACTGTTTTTTTTTGTTCATTTGTTGAATGGTTCTGAAAAAAACTAGTTTCCACGATCATATACTGATATATACTGTATACTACAAATTCACTTTTGATTATTCAGTCACTGAATATACATCCACTGTGATACTGCCAACTTGCAAAGCAAAGTTTGTTCACTTAGGTCTTACTGTATCAGACCATAATATGAGTGATCAATTATATTGGGTTTAATATCCTGCATGTTTGGGACTGACAGTACACGGATGTGATGGCAGTAAGCTTCTGAATTTGATTTGGTTTATAACTGTGGTAAGAAATCTCACCATCAATTTTGACATGTATCATTTTTAAAATAAGCAAAATAAATAATGGAGTGTTCTATGTATTTAAACAATATTCTATTCATGCTGAACTTTGAAAAACATGTGGTGAAATCACCTGGGTCAAACTGGCCCTTCTTGAGCCCCTTATGCAACAATTATAGAACTTCTCACTGCCAAACCATAAGCCCCCCTCCCCAACTGAACATTTTGTCACAAGTATTGAGGATTTACTCGAGATGTGAATTAAGTCTGAAATTTGGGGCCGAATTGGCCCTTCTTAAGCCTTGATTAGACTCCCAAACTGAATTTTGGAGGATGTACTCGAGATGTGAATTAAATCTCAGTTTTGGGGTATTTCCTACTTTGACCCCTTCTTAAGCCCCTTAAGCCACATTTGCGGAACTTAAGAATCATAGATCCTTGATCAGTGAGCCAAGGACAATATTTGATCAAAGTTTCATGGATGTACTCGAGATGTGAATTAAATCTGAAATTTGGGGTCAAATAGGCCCTTCTTAAGCCCCTTAGGCCACAATTGCGGAACTTAAGAAATGCCAATATTTGATTAGACTCCCAAACTGAACATTTTGGCACAGGTTTGGAGGATGTACTCGAGATGTGAATTAAATCTCAATTTTGGGGTACTTCAGAGGGCGACCTCTAGTGTTAGGCCACATTTCCGGAACTTAAGAAAGGCCTTTTCGGGGTTCTGGAATCATGTCCTACCTATTCCAAGTGTCAAACCTTTCGTACTCGAGATGTGAATTAAATGTCTCTGGGCTCCTGGACTAATCATTCAAAAAGACAGACGCTCTGATAGTGCAATACTATTTATTACAAAAGCAGAGTATAGCCAATTAACAGACATAAGGTCTGGGAGATCACCTCTTGCCAATCTGGTATCACCCCGAACAAAGAGTTTGCCCACATATATATAGCTTTCTATGAGACGTCCCACTGTAATCTGACTACTTCTATATGTCCAAGATACAGACTTAAACATTTCCAGATGTTCATTAAAGTTATGGGTCTCTCGGGCCACCATGACAGGTTAAAATGCGGAGGCCTCTAACTTACTTTAAGGGCTATATAATTCTCAGGGTTCAAAAGGTACAGCAGATACTACATTAGTACCAATATATCGATACTTCAATACCAATACTATAGGAAGTGAGCATGGGTGCGAAGTGGTTCCTTCAAGGTCTGGTTCCAATTAACTTCTACTGAAAAACTGTTACCCCTCTCTCTGTAACTACTGCGATCAGGCTCCTCTTTCTGACCTTAAAATGTTGGTTTTCACCTGCTCTTCATGATCCTGAAGTTTTTTCTTTCACTATTTTGTCCCTAAATCAGATCAAGATACTGTATGAACATTAACAGACCTATCAGGTGCCTTCTTTGTGCAAGGTCACTCCCATTAGCGTTAGCTAATGTCACATTAACGTCACATGTTATCTGTCACAGCTTGTTGCTAAGCGCCCACCTCACACCTCCAAAATGAAAACTCACTTATATAATCGGTCTGAAAGTTCAGATTTATTTTTTTTTTTTCAACTAATTTAAAAGAAACAGAAATGAACAGATGGAATGAGTGACGAGTAGATCCAAACTGTAATGACAGTAGGATTTTTTTATTTTATTTTTTTCAACCACAGAGGCCCAAACCATCCCTACATCGAAGGAACATGCTTTGCTTTATTCAAGCAGTGCAATAGAGTTATCATTTTAATGAAAGAGACCACACTTTTTGGTCAACTAATTATCTTTTTTTTTTTTTTTTTTTTTAAATAGCAAGTAATTTGACAAAATTTAGACTAACACTATTTTAGAGTCATCTCTGTGCAATGTGACCTGACTCTCACTCACATGTAATTGTATATTACAAATACATTGTGAGCCTGACAGTAAATAAAAAGTGGTTGTCAACAAAGCAGAGAAAACAGAAAAAAGACTCATTTCTAACACAATCTCACAATCTTCAGAACAACATTGATACTAAACCAGGACTAAACACTAAACCAGACCATGACTAAACATGGACTAGACTGGGACTAAACCAAGTCTACATCAGGACTAAACAGGATCAAGCCAGGACCAAACCAGGACAATAGTAAACATTTGCAAATACACTTTGAGTAGTGTATTTGCAAATGTTTACTATTGTCCTGGTTTGGTTCTACACTTTGAGTAGTCCCCTCCTTGAACCGCCACCTTAACGTGGTGGAGGGGTTTGAGTGCCCGAATGATCCCGGGAGCTATGTTGTAGGGGGCTTCATGCCCCTGGTAGGGTCACCCAATGCAAACAGATCAGACTAAGAGCGGTTCAGAAGCCCCCATGATGAGAAACAAGGCTAGTTACGTCGCCCGGATTGGCGTTACTGGGCCTCACCCTGGAGCCACGCCTGGGGTGGGTGCTCAACAGCGTCTGGTGGCAGGGCCATCCCCCATGGGGCCCGCCGGAAGAAAATGGATGAATGGAAGGACTTTGAGTAGTTCTATGTCAGAGTTTGCAGATGGACAGAGAAAAAAGAAGACTGTTGCTGCTCTGGTACTGAGGATCATCATTTATTAAATCCTGCACTTGTGTTACAGTTATTTTGTCTCCCACAGTGATGTACGCCTGACTTAGGACTGTGGGCAAGATGGCAAAAAATAAATACAAGTGAATCATAATCGTGACTTTTTTTAAATAAAATTAAATCAAATTTTAAAAGTTGGATTTTACTTTACCATACAAACTAAAGTAGCTTCAAGTCTTTTAATGTTATGAACAAGAAACAAGACAGACCTTTTAATTAATGTCAATTAACACAACCAATAGTCTTTTGTTTCTTTATCCAAACCACATATTTTTTACTGACATAAGACTGAATATAGGTTTTTCATTAAAAGGCCACTAAGATGGTTATTAATGAGAACAAGAAATGAAACAGCAACAGAAAATGACAGATGTGCCTGTCTCTAAGCACCTGGCCGTGTGCTGTGTGTGCTGAGGCCTCCTTCAGAGAGAACTCGTGTCTGCACTCATTTCCATGTGTGATTGGCTCTGCTCTTTATGTGGGAGCTGCACGTAAGCTCATCATGTGTCAGTGAGCTCATTATACAGAGGCTCTGAACATTTATGTGAGACATATGCACCAATGACGTTCTTCTGCATCAAACCCTTGGTTACTTACTGTTTATTTATTTGAATGGGACAGCATGTATTAAAGCAGACATATTTTGCTTGTGTCTGTGATATAGTTATAAGACATGAAGGCAGCAAGAAGGTTCCGGTTTCGATCCCTGGGTCGCCCGGGCCTTTCCAGGCAAGAAGGTTCCGGATTCAATACCCGGGTTGCCCGGATCTTTCTCTGTGGAGTTTGCATGTTCTCCCATGTCTGGGTGGGTTTCCTCCAAGCACTCCGTTTTCCTCCATCAAACTTAAAAACATGCACTGGGGACTAATATCTAGTGCTACAACCTGCACATTGCATCTCTTCTGTTAAGGTTAATGTACATTGTGCACTGTCCCTGTCTCATAAATAAACTAAATAAATAAATAAATAAATGCAATGCAGGTATATTTTTCAAGCGAGAAAAGTATTAGATGCCAATACCGTCACATGTAGATTTTAAGGGTAGGCTTTGGTAGACAGTTGTTTCAGATCTGCACTTTGTCCAAAGAGACAAACCAGCCCCTCTCTAATACACAGAATCTCCACATGTAACATTGTGAGTGTGAAGGCTCCTTCAGAAGATCAGTGCAGACATGATGGATGAAGGCAGAGGCACTGTGGATGAGAGATCTGCACAATTATATACAGTAAATATACAGTGCATATACAATACAAACACACACACACACATATATATATATATATATATATATATATATATATATATATATATATATATATATATATATATATAGACATTGCAATACCAAGCGATGGTAATATCAGGAGAAAGGAACATGAGAAACTAGAGAAATACCAGGGGCTCAAGGAAGAGCTGGAGAAGGCCTGGAAGGTGAAGGCATCAGTGGTCCCCGTGGTAATCAGAGCACTCGGGGCTGTAACCCCCAAACTGGAAGAGTGGCTAAAGCAGATACCCGGAAAAACATCTCAGTCCAGAAAAGCGCAGTACTAGGAACAGCAAAAATACTGTGCAGAACTCTTAAGCTCCCAGGACTCTGGTAGAGGGCCCGAGCTGATGAGGGTGAGAGAGACCAACCACCGTGGAAGGTGAAGAAACACATTTTTTTTTTTTTTATTATATATGGTTGCTCAAAGACCCACACTGGTTGCTCATTGCGAGGGGCAATGAGCAACCAGTGTGGGTCCTTGGGCAAGGCCCTTCACTGTACTGCCTACCTCATACAATGATGGGAGATAATAACAGTTACGAGATGCCGGTGCTGGGGAACCAGAGCACCTTGATGAAAAATGGGCTACTGGAACAATGAGGTGGAAATGGGCGAGATGCGATAACAAGGCTCTGTTGGAATGCTACTACTCCAGTAACCCTAGTCAGAGGGGTTACATGAACAGGATGTGGGAGAACTGGTTACTTCGATACCCACAGTCTAAGCTAACGGCCAAACAACTAGTAGCTCAGTGTTCCAACATCCACAAATGGCAACTGCTATCACAACTAGAGATTGATGAGGTACAACACAAAAAATGCTACGGCAAGGGGGAGCCAGGACGCCAGTTCAGAGGGGAGTTAACACCAACTCCCCAACCAGAGATTGGGTCCGAAGCCCCAATAAGTATCACGCTGAACGAGGCAGCGACTGACCTGAAAGATAAGATCATGGCCCGAATGAACACAAGGCAACCCCGACGCCAGTTACAGAGGATAGATAGATAGATAGATAGATAGATAGATAGATAGATAGATAGATAGATAGATAGATAGATAGATAGATAGATAGATAGATAGATAGATAGATAGATAGATAGATAGATAGATAGATAGATAGATAGATTTATCATATGCAGGTTCAACACAAGGTCAACAATGCAATGAAAAGCTTAGGATCAGAGCAACCGTATGACTCGTTAGACAATAAATAAAATGAGGAAATAAGTAAACAATTGCACACAACAAAATCAAGGAAATAAGTAACAATTGCACACACAAATAAGTAAGTAAACACTTGCACACAAAAAAGTACATTGTAAATATTGCACTTTGATTATGGAGCAGGTTATTTCACAGCTAATAAATAGTATTTAAAGTGAGGTAATGACAAACATGTTATATAAAGTGGTTTGGTGCAGTATTATTAAGAATTCAGTATATTGGAGCATTATCCAGAATTCAGTAGTCTGACAGCTTGGGAATAATAACTGTCTTTGAGCCTTTTTGTGCGCGCTGGTAGGCTCCTGTATCGTCTGCCAGAGGGTAGCAGACGGAAAAGTCCTTTTGCTGGATGAGTAGGGTCCTTAGTGATGCTGCATGCCTTACTCAGAACCCTGCTATGATAAGTGTCCTGGATGGAAGTGAGACTGCTGCCAGTGATGTCCTCTGCCGCTCGCACCACCCTCTGTAGTGCTTTTCAGCTCTGAGCAGTGCAGTTCCCATACCACACTGTGATAGATCCAGTCAACAGGCTCTCGATGGTGCACCTGTAGAAGTTAGTGAGGATGCTGGTGCTCATACCAAACTTCCTCAACTTCCTCAGGAAGTAGAGTCTCTGTTGGGCTTTCTTTACCACAGTGTCTGTATGTAATGTCCAGGACAAGTCCTCCGTGATGTGTACACCGAGGAATTTGAAGCTGCTGACCTGCTCCACCTTGGCGTTATTGATATGGATGGGGGGGATGCTGGTCCACACGCTGTCTCTTGAAGTCCATGATCATCTCCTTAGTTTTGCTGACGTTCAGAGAGAGGTTGTTTTCCTGACACCAGCTAATCAGTGAATTCACCTCGTCTCTGTAGGCTCTCTCATCGTTGTTGGTGATGAGACCTAAGATGGTGGTAAACTTTAGGCTGGTGTTGGAGCTGTGCCTGGCGGTACAGTCGTAGGTGAACAGGGAGTACAGGAGTGGGCTGAGAACACAGCCCTGTGGTGTACCAGTGCTGAGGATGAGTGTGGAGGAGAGATGGCTGCCGATTCTCACCGCCTGTGGTCTGTTGGTGAGGAAGTCCCATATCCAGCAGCAGATGGACTTTTCCAGGCCCAGGGCGGTGAGCTTTGTGACCAGTTTGGAGGGGATAACGGTGTTGAATGCCGAGCTGTAGTCAACAAAGAGCATTCTCACGTAGATGTTTCCCCTCTCCAGGTGGTTGAGGGAGGTGTGAACCGCTAGAGCAATGGCGTCGTCTGTAGACCTCTTTGCTCTATATGCAAACTGCAGGGGGTCCAAGGTGTCAGGGAGGGAGCCACAGATGTGTCCCTTGACAATTCGCTCAAAGCACTTCATGATGACAGATGTAAGTGCAATGGGCCCATAGTCATTGGGACAGGATGCTGTGGGGGTCTTTGGGATGGGAACAACAGTGGAGGTCTTGAAGATGGTGGGCACGATGGACTGGCTCAGGGACAGGTTAAAGATGTTGGTAAACACCCCGGCAAGTTGGTTCGCACAAGCTCTCAGCACCCGGCCAGGGATGCCGTCGGGCCCTGGTGCTTTGCGGGGGTTTACTTTCATGAATGTCCGTCTCACTGCATCTGTGTCTAAACACAGTACAGCATCCTCACAGTCCACATGAGGTCTGATGACAGGTGTGGTGTTATCCGCATCAAACCGGGCGTAGAAGGTGTTGAGCTCGTCCGGAAAAGATGTGCTGGACAGTTCCACAGACCTGCTCCTCCCCTTGTAGTCAGTGATGCAGCGTAGTCCATGCCACACACGTCTTGGGTCGCGGATCTGTTGTGCAGACTCCACTTTCTCCCTGTATTCCCTCTTGGAGGTCCTGATGGTCCTTCTGAGGTCGTACCTAGCTGCTTTGTAGGCCTCAGGGTCTCCTGAGTTGAAGGCAGCGGTGCGAGCCTTGAGTTTAGCACGCACCTCTGGTCCAGCCCAGGGTTTCTGGTTGGGAAAGGTGCAGATGGTGGTTTTGGGCACCGTGTCCTCAATGCACTTCCCGATGTAGCCTATGACAAAGTCTGTGTATGCATTGATATCACCCTCCGCTGCATCTGCAAACATCTGCCAGTCAGTTGTCTCAGAGCAGTCCTGTAGCACCTCATCAGTTGTATTGTTCCATTTGTAAATCTGTCTGGGAACCGGTTTTTCCAGTTTGAGCCTTTGTTTGTAAGCAGGCAACAGCAGAATAGCACTGTGGTCAGCTTTGTCAAAGGCTGGGTGGAGGAGGGGTTTGTAACTGTCTTTGAATGGGGTATAACAGTGATCCAGAGTCTGCTGCCCCCTGGTAGGGAGAGAGATGTGCTGATAGTATTTTGGTAAAACCGTTTTCATGTTTGCTCTATTAAAGTCCCCCAAAACAATGAAAGCGGCATCAGGATGTGAGTTTTCCAGTCCGTTTATGATCCCAGTTGTTCCAGGGATTGAGTTTTAACAGCCTGAGGTGGAATATAGACTGCAGTCAGGATGACCGAGCTGAATTCTCGAGGCAGATAAAAGGGTCTGACTTTAATGGTTAGCAACTCTAGGGCTGGAGAGCAGTAAGTTTCCAGAATACGTGCATCTGTTGCCCACATAGAGTTAACCTATAAAGCACACACCCCCACCACAGGACTTGCCTGAGTCCTCTGTTCTGTCCTGCCGGTAGATTGTGAAGTTTTCCGGTGTTACTGCGCTGTCGGGCATAGAAACATCCAACCACGTTTCCGTGAAGGCGTACACACAACAGTTCCTCGTGTCCCGCTCGTAGGAGATCCGTGCGCGCAGGTCGTCCAGTTTATTCCTCAGAGACTGAACGTTTGCGAGCAGGATGGTGGGGAGAGTGGGTCTATTGTATCTCAGGCGAGTTCGGCACAGCGCGCCGGCTCGCTTTCCCCTCTATGTCTTCCTTTTGCGGCGCCGGCGTACAGAACAAAGGATCCATGCGAGTGCATCTGCCACTGAGTCCTCAAAAGTCGGCGTAATGTCCGCACTGACTGATGAGCGTAACTCCAAAAGTGTGCTGCGGTCATACTCGTAGCGTGGAAGTGCAGTGCAAGTGCAGAAAGTAAAGAAAGTAATTATAAATAAGATAAAAAGAGTGAGTCGGCTCGGAGCTCCGATCAGTGCTACCATTGTTTGGCGCACAGGAAGGCTAAGTGAAGTACCATCTGAAAGTCTCCTAGAAGATGTGAATGCAGCACTGAGAGCGATCCCTACCACAACCATCACTGAAACCAATGAGCTGATATACACTTCAGCAGCAGTAATCCTAGAGGTGCTGGGCTATAAGAGCAACCATGGGAGCCATGAGAGACAATACCCACCATGGAAAAAACGGTTAGAGGGCAAAATCAAGGAGGCGCGGAGAGAAGTGAGCCAATTGTCAGAGGCCAAGAAAGGTGCAATGAAAAAACAAGTACCCAGGAGGTACAGCCAGATGCCCATACCTGAAGCACTCGAAACTGCCAAGCAAAGGCTGCAAGCCTTAGCCAGCCGCCTAAAGAGGTACACGCGGGAAAATGAAGCCAGACAAATAAAACGCCTCTTCGCAACACAACCTGCGAAAGTGTACGCTCAATGGCAGGGGAATAACACCAGAGCAGAACCCCCAAGGCTGGAGACTGAAAGGTACTGGAAGGGCATATGGGAGAGGGAGGCATCACATAACACTGATGCACAGTGGCTGGTGGCTCTGAGGGAAGACCACAGCAACCTCCCTGAACAAGATCCAGTCACCATCACAGTGGCAGACATTCAGGAAAGAGTCTCAGGCATGAAAAACTGGACAGCACCTGGCCCTGACATGATCCATGCGTACTGGAAAGAAGCTCATGGCTCCCCACGAGCGCCTGGCAGCACAAATGAACCAGCTGCTAAGGGATGGGACTCACCCTGAATGGCTAACCCAAGGGCATACGATCCTGATCCTGAAGGATCCCTCAAAGGGTACAGTCCCATCCAACTATCAGCCAATAGCCTGTCTCTCCACAACATGGAAGCTCATGTCAGGCATCATTGCGGCTAAGATAAGTGGGCACATGGATCAATACATGAGCACAGCACAGAAGGGCATCGGCAAAAACACTAGAGGAGCCAAACACCAACTCCTGGTTGACCGAACAGTCGCCCATGACCGCAGAACCCGTCAGAACAACCTGTGCACTGCCAGGATTGATTGCAAGAAAGCCTATGACTCAATGCCACACACATGGATCACTGAGTGCTTGGAGTTGTACAATATCAGTCGGACTCTAAGGGCGTTCATTGCAAACTCAATGCGGTTGTGGAAAACCATCCTTGAAGCCAATGGCAAGCCAATTGCACAATTGTCCATCAAATGTGGTATATACCAAGGAGTCCCCCACTGTCCCCACTGCTGTTCTGCATAGGTCTGAACCCCCTCAGCCAAATCATTGACCGCACTGGCTATGGATACCGACTCAGAAACGGGGCCACCATCAGCCACCTCCTCTACATGGATGACATCAAGCTGTAGGCTAAGAGTGACTGGGACATCGACTCACTGATCCACACCACCAGGATCTACAGCACAGACATTGGAATGTCATTCAGGCTTGAGAAATGTAGTAGGATGATGACAAAGAGAGGGAAGGTAGTCCACACAGAGGGGGTCCCACTCCCAGAGGGAACAATAGCAGACATTGAGGACAGTTACAAGTACCTTACCTTGTGTATAATATATATATATATATATATATATATATATATATATATATATATATATATATATATATATATATATATATATATATATATATATATACAGTCCCTGACAAAAGTCTTGTCGCTTATCCATTTTGTAGAAACAAAAGCTTATAACCTGACTTTAAATTAATCGATTGGTTTTAGAAATGTCTCATATGAAAGCTAAAACCCTCCCAAATTATGCTCAATATACTAAAATAAATTTGCTTCACTGAAGAAAGATTGATCATTTAATGAACACAGAAAGGTCAGATTTTGGCAAGACAAAAGTCTTGTCACCTTGTCATATGATGCACCCAATCCTAGATTACAGCCTCACCTGTGATCAGTTACTGATCAATCAATTAGTGGGTGTGTATAAAAAGAACCCCAGCACACCAGACCTTCACATCAACTGCAACTTGACCTCTGACAACATGCCTAAGATCCACCCTGAGACCAAAGCGTTAATTATCAAGAGGCTGAAGACCAGATCCACTGCTGAGGTGGCTGACACCTTCAATGTGTCTCAGCGTCAAGTACAAAGAATAAGAAAAAGATCTGAAAAGACTGGAGATGTTTTTGATAAGCCCAGGTCCGGCAGACCCCGCAAGACAACTGCTCGGGAGGACCGTTTGTTGATTCGAAAATCCAAGGCCAGCCCCTTTTCCACTGCAGCAGAGCTCCACCAGGCCTGGTCACCTCAAGTCCCTGTGTCAACAGAACAGTTTGTAGAATTCTGTCTGGAAATGGCCTCCATGGTCGAATCAGTGCACAGAAACCAGCACTAAACAAAAGGCAATTAAAAAACCGTGTGGCATTTGCCAAGGCCCACAGCCTGCTAAAAGGATGGACACTGGAAAAGTGGCAGAAGGTGGATTTCTCAGATGAATCCTCGGTTGAATAACATCACACCCGCCGCAAATATTGCAGGAGACCTACTGGAGCCCGCATGGATCCAAGATTCACCCAGAAAACAGTTAAGTTTGGTGGCGGAAAAATCATGGTCTGGGGTTACATCCAGTATGGGGGTGTGTGAGACATTTGGGTGGAAGGCAATATCAATAGCCTAAAATATCAAGAAGTATTAGCTACCTCTTACATTCCCAACCATAAAAGGGGTCAAATTTTGCAGCAGGATGGTGCTCCATCGCATACTTCTATCTCTACATCAAAGTTCCTCAAGGCGAAGAAGATCAAGGTGCTCCAGGACTGGCCAGCCCAATCACCAGACATGAACATCATTGAGCATGTCTGGGGTAGAATGAAAGAGGAAGCATGGAAGGCAAAACCAAAGAATCTTGATGAACTCTGGGAGGCATGTAAGACTGCTTTCTTTGCTATTCCTGATGACTTCATCAACAAATTGTATGAATCATTGTCGACCCGCATGGATGCAGTCCTTCAAGCTCATTGAAGTCATACAAGATATTAAATATGGATCTCACAGCACCACTACTTAATTCACTGACGTTATGCAACATATTTTTGTATTTGAAGTAAATTATTTGTTCAATTTTCTGTAGGCGACAAGACTTTTGTCTTGCCAAAATCTGACCTTTCTGTGTTCATTAAATGATCAATCTTTCTTCAGTGAAGCAAATTTATTTTAGTATATTGAGCATAATTTGGGAGGGTTTTAGCTTTCATATGAGACATTTCTAAAACCAATCGATTAATTTAAAGTCAGGTTATAAGCTTTTGTTTCTACAAAATGGATAAGCGACAAGACTTTTGTCAGGGACTGTATATATATATATGTATATATATGTATATATATATATATATATATATATATATATATGTGTGTGTATATATGTATATATATATATATATATATATATATATATATATATATATATGTATATATATATATATATATATATATATATATATATGTGTATATTCCAGTACCACACTGGAATTCACTGAGCTCCTGAGAGCGACCCATTCTTTCACAAATGTTTGTAGAAACAGTCTGCATGCCTAGGTGCTTGATTTTATACACCTGTGGCCATGGAAGTGATTGGAACACCTGATTTTGATTATTTGGATGGGTGAGTGAATACTTTTGGCAATATAGTATATATATAATAATAATTCTCATTTGGCTCTCTGCGAGGGCAGACGCTTTTACTCTCCTTTATTTCCCCTTATCTTCCCTGCTTTGCTCTTTGTCTTGTCTGGTCTAGTGTCTATTCCTTGAGTGACTCTCTCCGCTCTGCTCTCCAAAACTAAATTAACTATGAATTTGATAAATTGGTCTCTCAACACAATTGACACTATTTCTTTCAACAAGACAAGCAGGATCGGGCGAACCTGCATGCCCTGCCAGAACCTCCGCTGCCGGATACACGATGGACAGTTGAGACAAGTGGCGCTTCGTGTGTCTGTTGGCTCTTTCCATGGAGGACATAGAGGATATCTACTTATTTGGAACCATGATTACAGGACTTTTGCTGATTGGATTAGGCGTGGCCCTGTCTTTTTGAAAAAATACTACTGAGTCAGGTTTTCAAAGCCCCACTTGGCTGCTCAGACTGATTGGTACAGTGAGCAAGGTTTAGTGGCTTCGTACTGCATTTTGGAAAACATCACGGGAAGGCTAGCAGTCATTGATCATAGGCTGGACGGAACTGTGGCTATAAATCACAACATTGATAACATCTCGGAGAGGTTGGATGCTTTGCATAAAGAGATGGGAAGACCTTGAGACCAATGGACAAAGAGAGCAGTGTTGTGGAAAGTGGACACAGCTGCTTGCTCTAAAACCAAAACCCAATCTTATCTTTTGGCCTCCCCAAGCCAGCACCGGTCACAACCAACGCTGGGCTGTTGTCAAATTGCCCTGAGATTACAGCAAAGAGAGCCTGGCCCCTCCCTAACCCCTGGCAGCTTCTTGCCCCCGGCCGGGTGGGCAGGTTTGTTGCATCCAGCGTCAATTGGCTGCAGGATTCGGATGGCTGCTTGCCTACGTTGGGTTACCTGCACACCCCTCCCCTACCCTGCTGCTAGTCCTGTGGAATGTTTGTACTGTGTTTTAACTATGTGCTGATGTCACAGAGGTGTCTTTTTTTTTAGCACTCATACCATACTATAGTCTGGGGGGCCGTTCTCTTTTTTTTTTTTTTTCTCCTCCCCCTATCCTCATGTTACGCTGCATTGTTTTGTTTATTCCTATCTGCTACCTCTCTTCTGGTCCATGAAGTCTTCCCCGTGTCATATTGTTTTGCATACTTGTGAACGGATGGGGTGACAGGTTTCGTTTCCTTTTGCATTGACAAATAAAAGCTATTTGTAACCCGGGTATTTTCCTGCGTATATTTCCGACTATATTTCCGCCCATTACATTCTCTTTTACCGTCATTCTTGAAAATCCTAAGTGCGAGTTATCGCGAGATTTTGCGCGGCGAGACTCTCGCGGAGCCGGCACCGCTACTTCCTTATTATCGTGGCACACACGGCACCTGGTGTCTGTTGGGTGGGCCAGGCTAATACGGAGCTGCAAAGGTACGCGTTTCTACCCTCTATTTGCACATTTTGTTACTGATTCTATACTGATATGCCTTCCGATGTTAGGCGTCCCTACCTTCCGCGCTGACGAGCGTTGTCAGCGCTTGTGAGCTGGAATCAAGAGAGACTGGTGAGCAGTTCATTCATTGGTTGTTAGCGCTTGTTGTTAGCCTTCACTGTATGAATGAATGGGAGTGTGGAGTAGTTGTTAGCGCGGGCGCTAACAGCACTCCTCTTAAAGTGTTTTACATTTAGCAGTCATGATGAATTCATAATTACGTGGGTTAATGAATTGAATGAATTTATTTTGTATTATGATTTATAGTGCATCAAATGAATTTATTTAAAGGTACCTTATTAATTTTGTTGAACTTAAGTTGTACATGTACTTAGATTTATTTTTGATTATTATTATTGTGATTGAGTTGTATTTATGGTCCTGTTGGTTTATGCAGGCCAGGTCCTTCTCTGCCCATCAACCTGTTGGGCTAAATTGATGGTGAGCGGCCCAAGGCTTTCAGCCTAAAGAACCTGTTGGAACCTCCGCATGAAGTCGACAGTGCGGTAGGAGGCGCTGTAGCCGTTTCACCCACACAACCCAAACCATACTTGCCTCAATTGTTGGAAAGTACAAATACATATAAACTCTTGGATTATAAACTTGAATTATGAACTCTGAAACAATGAACTATGAACTCTGAAACATGAAGTATGAAGTATAAACTCTGAACACATGAAATATGGATTCTAAACTATGAACTGGACTGAATTGACTAACTTTACTTTGGACTATTTTTGCATATATTGTAAATATCATTTCTGGGATGAACTCACAATATACTTTACTGGTGCCTTATTAATACTTGCCTCCTGTGTTGTGTATTTAAACAGTAACCTGCATCCCTCCCAGAGTTGAACCTGGATCTTCTTGTCATTAAGCCTATAACGTGTCTTACAATCTATAATATTACCTACCTAATCAGTGTTACAAAAGTGGCGAGCTAGCCAGGAGGGATTTGGTTTCTGTTTATTGCACTTCAATTTTTCGAGTTGGTCAATATTTGAATTATTTAATTTAATCAATTCAAAATGGATGTATTTCAAAAACTTGGCATTAAGATACCAAACTCTCTGCTTGTTGAAGGCATATCAGATGTAGAGACGTGAAGAAGAAGTTTTAGAATTTTTGGGAAAATATGGAAAGATTAACAATACTGAATTCATAACAGATTTAAATTCCGAATTTGATGGTTCATTGGTTGTTGAATTTAACTCCGGTGCAGCGATAGAAGCATTACGTCCTTGTCTTCCATACACAATTAAATCTAACAAAAAAATTGGAAATTATCTCATTTCTGAATTATCTACGGTGTATGCTGAATATGTCACGAGGAGTAAAACTAAATCTTACTTAGCGGAGTTACAAACCATTTCTAAATTATCTGGTGTTGACCTTGCAGAGGTGTTAAAGGCGACAATGACTCAGATTGGACAGTCCGTCGCCAAGCTTGACCCCTCCACCTTGAGAAATGGACCACCGGAGGCCACTAATCCGCAAGCATTAGAGCTGGAGTCGGAGGTGAAGAATCCCCTAACTTCTATTAAAACTGCTCCATTTCCAGAGTCTGCTGCAGTTGGAGATTCAAGCGCCATTCCACCATGCACCACCGCACAGCCCAGAAGGAGTGAGCCTCTGCCCAACATGAACGTCAACCCCCCTGAAATTCAGCGCTATGTGGTGGAGCACATTGTCAAGAATGAGGAGAGTGCTTCTCATCACCAGAGACTGAGGGTGTTTTCTGGACGTCTCCCCCGACCTGTGAATGAGGCGGATTATGAGACTTGGCGCTCGGGAGTGAGTTTACTCATGAGGGATCCATCCATCTCAGACCTTCAACGCTCCCGGAGAATGATGGACAGTCTCTTACCCCCAGCCGCAGATGTTGTGAAACACCTTGGATCTGATACATTGCCAGCAGTTTATTTAGATATTTTAGACTCTGCATATGGCACAGTCCAGGACGGGGATGAACTGTTTGCCAAGTTCATGGACACTTTCCAGGATGAGGGGGAGAAGCCTTCAACTTATTTGCAACGACTCCAGGTGGCGCTGAATGCAGCTGTGCGGAGAGGAGGCGTATTGGATGCAGATGTCAACAAGCACCTCCTTAACCAGTTCTGCCGTGGGTGTTGGGACAATACTGTTATATCAGAATTGCAGCTTAAACACCGAAAGTTAAACCCACCCACCTTTGCTGAACTGTTGCTGCTCCTGCGTACTGAGGAGGATCGTGAGGCAGCTAAAATGATTAGGAGGAAACAACACCTCGGGGTAAAACAAAGAGCCACTGCACACACACACATTGCCAATGTTGACAAAGATGAGGCAGGGGCAGTGGCTGCACTTACTAATGTTACCCAGCAGCTAGCAGAACAATTAGCTGAGGTCCAGAAGCAGCTGGCCAAGTTGACCGCAAACAGCAGCTCCTCACAGAAAAGTGGTTATTCGAGAGCCAATTCCAGTAAACAGACATTACAAAAGAGGGCCACACCGGGGCAGTCCCAACCATCCATGCCATCTTTTCGGAAGCCTGGGTACTGTTTTAGGTGTGGTGAAGACGGCCATATTCGCCCGCAGTGCCAAAATGAGCCTAATTCTGCACTTGTGGCTCGCAAAAAGAAACAGTTTTCTCAGGAGCAGCAGTCTGTATCCAGCAGGAGGCAGTTAAACTGAGCGCGGTTCCTGTTGTGGGGCAAACGGGAACCAAGAGGGGCCAAAACTGTCCCAAGAATGAAGGTGATATGGTGAGATGCACAGAATTGTTACAATCAGATGGAGAACCCATAAGGACACTGCCACGGGGCCTCATTGGATCTAAATGTACAACAGTTGTCGAGATCGCTGGGCATTCATATAACTGTCTATTGGATACTGGCTCACAGGTGACCACCATCCCTGTCTCTTTTTATAATGAGAACTTGAGTCATGAGCCTGTGAAGCCTTTACACAATCTGCTCCATGTCGAAGGTGCGGCCGGACAGTCAGTGCCATATCTAGGATATGTGGAAGTTACCATCACCTTCCCAGAGGACTTCCTTGGCACAGCTGTGGACATTCCAACACTCGCCTTAGTTGTACCAGACGTTCGCCAAGGGCACCAGTCATCGGTGCTCATTGGAATGAACACTCTTGAGCCCCTGTATGAGCAGCATCGGGGTAGCAGTCATTCCACCTTCCAGCCCAGGGCCCATGGATATCGTGCTGTCTTGAAGCTCCTTCAACTTCGACACCAACAAAATCAGGTGAACAGTATCGGATCTGTGCGGTTGCTGGGTCAACACCCAGTTACTATCCCGGCTGGCCAGACAGTTGTCCTGGAGGGCTCTGCCCGACTTCGTAGTCCGCCAGAAGACCATTTGGCAGTCGTTGAGCACCCCATCTCACCTTTACCTGGAGGGTTATACGTGCAGAACTGTTTGATAACGCTCCCTCACCATTCACCCTATAAAGTTCCTGTAATTGTCAGAAACGAGTCAGCACAAGAGGTGCCCCTATCACCACGCACCATCATAGCTAACCTTGGTCCATCACTTGCCATCCTCACGCAGGAAGTAATTGACACTAACACAGCCAATAAAGCCACTCTTGAGTTTGATTTTGGAGATTCACCTGTTCCGTCAGATTGGAAAACCCGAATTACAGCAAAGCTAAATAATATGCCTGAAGTGTTTTCACACCATAATTTGGACTTTGGCTGTACAAATCAGGTGAAGCACCATATCAAGCTCAATGACTCTACTCCCTTTAAGCAGAGGGCAAGGCCGATCCACCCACAAGATCTCGAGGCAGTTCGACGGCATCTACGAGATCTACTTGATGCCGGAGTCATAAGAGAGTCTGAGTCCTCCTTTTCATCCCCCATTGTGGTTGTGAGGAAGCGCAATGGTGAAGTAAGGCTGTGCATCGATTACAGGAAGCTCAACCTGCAAACTGTGAAGGATGTGTACCCGCTTCCAAAACTGGAGGAGTCCTTTTCTGCCCTAGCCGGATCTAAGTGGTTCTCTGTCTTGGACCTGAAATCTGGGTATTACCAGATAGAGATGGCAGAAGAAGATAAAGCTAAAACAGCTTTTGTCACGCCTTTGGGATTTTGGGAGTGGAACCGGATGCCACAGGGGGTCACCAACGCGCCGAGCACATTCCAAAGATTGATGGAGCGATGTATGGGAGATTTAAATCTTAAGGAAGTGCTTGTCTTTTTGGATGACATTATCATCTTCTCTGCGACGCTGGAGGAACATGAAGAGCGGCTGCTCAGGGTGTTAAATCGCCTGAAGGACTTTGGATTAAAGCTTTCACCGGCAAAATGTAATTTTTTTCCAAATGTCTGTGAAGTACTTGGGCCATGTAGTATCCGAGAGAGGGGTCGAAACAAATCCAGAGAAGATAGAAGCTTTAAAATCCTGGCCAGTCCCCCGCAATTTGAAAGAATTGTGATCTTTTCTGGGCTTTTCCGGATACTACAGAAGATTTATCAAGGACTATGCCGCCATTGTAAAGCCCCTAAATGATTTAACGCGAGGCTATGCACCTACCCGTCAGTCAGCCAAGGTGAAGGATTCTGGAGGGAAGTACCTTGACCCCAAGCAGTGTTTTGGTGGTAAATGGACTAGCAGTCAGCAGACCTCCTTTGAAACCATCATCTCAAACCTAACATCTGCACCTGTCCTTGGATACGCCGACCCAAAGCTGCCCTATATTTTACACACGGATGCAAGCACTACGGGTTTGGGGGCAGTGTTGTACCAAGAGCAGGAAGGAAAGCTGCGAGTGATTGCTTATGCCAGTCGGGGACTATCCCAGAGTGAGGCGCGGTATCCGGCTCATAAATTAGAATTTTTAGCTCTCAAATGGAGTGTCAGTGAAAAGTTTCACGATTATTTATATGGAGCTTATTTCACAGTCATAACCGACAGCAATCCTCTCACCTATGTTCTCACCTCGGCAAAGTTGGATGCTACGGGACATCGGTGGCTCGCAGCCCTCTCCACCTATTCCTTCAGGATACAGTACCGTGCCGGCTGGCGCAACTTGGATGCTGATGCGCTGTCAAGACGTTCCCATGGGGAGGTTCCTGAAGATCAGTGTAAGGAGATGGATCTTATTCACCAGATGACCAAGCAGTTGTGTACCCCTGATGTGGCTGGTGAGATTCCTCCGGAAATTGTGGATGCCATTTGTCAAAGTTGCTTTGCCCGAACTTGCTCCACTGTCACCCTAGCTGAGTCGTTGTCAGTCTCTGCTGATGCATTTCCGGAAGATTTCGCCAATGAAGAGCTCCATGGCTTACCAGTAATACCTGTCTTGTCTCAAACAGATATTGAGGATGAGCAACGAGCTGATGTCGCCATTCGAGAGGTCATTCACCAGCTTGAGACGGGCGAAAAGGTTCCTCCCACTGCTCGGGATGAGATGCCAGAGCTCTCTTTGTTGTTAAGGGAATGGAACAGGCTGGAGCTCAAAGATGGAGTTCTTTATCGACGGAGGCAGGAGGGGGACCAACTTCTTTGGCAGTTAGTCCTGCCATCAAATCTGCGTTCCACCGTTCTTCAGAGCCTCCATCATGATCTGGGGCATATGGGAATTGAGAGAACGCTTGACCTGGTGCGACAACGCTTCTTCTGGCCCAGGATGGCGGCAGACATGGAGCATACTATCAAAATCTGTGACAGGTGTGTGAGGCGCAAGGCAGTAGCGGAGAAAGCCGCCCCCCTGGTAAACATCAAAACCAGTCGCCCACTCGAGCTCCTGTGCATCGACTTCCTTACTCTTGAGCCTGATAGCAGCAACACTAAGGACATTTTAGTTCTGACGGATCATTTCACTAAATACGCCGTTGCCATCCCAACCTCCAATCAGAAGGCTCGGACTGTGGCCAAGTGCCTCTGGAATGACTTTATGGTCCACTACGGCATTCCAGAGAGAATCCATTCAGACCAGGGCCCTGACTTCGAGTCCAAGCTCATCAAGGAACTTTGTGAAGTTGCAGGGATTAAGAAGAGTCGAACTACACCGTACCATCCCAGGGGCAATCCTGTTGAGCGCTTCAATCGCACTCTCCTTAATATGCTCGGGACTTTGGAAAACAGGCAGAAGTCAAAATGGCGAGAGCATGTTAAGCCTTTAGTACACGCGTACAACTGCACAAAAAATGAAGTTACAGGGTTTACCCCATATGAACTTTTATTTGGCCGATGCCCACGCCTGCCTGTTGATATAGCTTTTGGGCTGCCCATTCGAGAGCCTCCTACCATCTCTCACTCAGAGTACGTAAAAGACCTTCGTTCACGGCTCCAAGAGAGCTACAAACTTGCCTCTGAAAATGCACTTAAGTCTGCTGCAAGGAACAAAAATCGTTTTGATCAAAAGGTAACTCCTTGCAGTTTGGAGATTGGAGATCGTGTCCTGGTCCGGAACGTTCGTCTGCGGGGAAAGCACAAACTTGAGGACAAATGGGAGCAAGGAGTGTATAAAGTCATCAAGCGAGCAGGGGACCTACCGGTCTACACCGTACAGCCGGAGGACAAGGGCGGTCCACCTCGCACGTTGCATCGAGACCTGTTGCTCCCTTGTGGGTTTTTACCAGCTCAATCCCTCAGAGAGCCACCCGCCTCTACACCTGTTCGCCGTGCAAAAACCCGTAGTCAGACCGATGATGTTACAGAGGAAGAGGATGTTTATCCGGCATTCATGGAGAGTCCTATCCAGTCTCCTATCAAGTTTGTGATGGAGGATGTGAGAAGCTTCGGGCCTTGTCCTGAGATGGCAGATCCTGGAGAGCCGACCCCATTAGTAATCCCCAGTGATCCTGAAGTTCATGATGGTGTCCATGCTAATCCAGATCCCGACTCTGAAACTGGAATAAAACCTGGTAACTTACCTGATGATGAGGAGTCCCAAGATGAAGTTCCTGTAGCAGTTCCTGGAAGAGAGAGTTGCCCCGGAACAAATGTCTTGGATCCCGAAGAGTCTCCTGTGGAGGAAGGAATTCATGTTGCTGTATCCGATGAATCCATACCTGAAGCTGAGCCACCTCTGGAGAATGAGGCTAAGGACTCCACCGGTGTCCAATCTGAGCCATTGCCAGATTCTGGTGATTCTAGTTCATTTAATGAATCTCCTAATTCTGGTGATGCTGAAACAGCAATTGATTCATTGATTCATACAGATATATATACACACACACACACACACATATATATATGTATATATACACACACACACACACACACACACATATATATATATATATATATATATATATATATATATATATATATATATATAAGATATGATAATCCTTTATTTGTCTCACAATGGGGAAATTGCAGTGTCACAACGCAATGTATGTATACAGTTTATGTATCTGTTTATATGGATCCCCATTTGGTGCTACTACCCTGTTTTTCTTGGGTCCATTATTTAAAAATAAAATCAAATATTCTGTACATGCAATTATAAAACAGGAGTACAACACTGGATCAGTAGATAAGACTGAAAAAGCAACAAGAGCCATTTAAAAGACTATGGAATATCCCTTGCTGACAAAATCTATCTATCTGTTATAAAGTAGGTGTATTGTTTAATAATGGATACAGCCCTCCACATTTTTAAAATACATAGATTGAGGTCTGTTTAATGTCAAAGCCCATGTGCAGTTATTTTGTCCAATTTTTGATCACTCAAACCCATTCATTGCCTGGACAGTCAAGAATACCCACTTCTGCATTAGGTAGTAGCCCAAACATGTAAAGTCAGGAGGGGTGGTCTACTGCTATTGGTCATTTGAAGTGAATGGTTGAGGTTAGGGTAAAACAAAACAACATAAAACAAAACAAAAATATTATATTTTAGACCTGTTCATTGCAAGAGAAGCTTACAAGTTACTGTGGCAACTGGAGTTACGTGATCACTTCAGTCCCTCTGGACTATCTAGCAGTAACCTATCTCCCATTTTATTACAACAGTGGCTCTGGAATCATTCAAATGTATGGACAAACTTGGTAAGTTACTGATAGGTTGGGCATCAAACGCCATGTTAATCATGTATGGCCATAATGATAAACTTGAGGACTTGTGTGTATGTGCCAGAAAAAGAAAGTTGACATAGTGGATAGAGTGTACCCCTGGATTCCCCCCTGGGGGAGGAGGTCTGTTCTGCAACATGGAGCTATAGGAGGACTGGAGGAAGAGATGCCACACGCACCACATATGATGAAAAGCTGCTGTACATTTGTTGATGTAAAAAAGCCGTACGTATATGAGGAGTTGCAGTAAATGAGTTCCCCGGGCGCTCACAGTTCCCTCACTCCTGCGTGTCTTTGAACACCCCAGGATTAGACTGAGCCTGTGCTGCTGGCCTGTCACATAGCCCTCCTGCTCTAATTACATCTGAGAAAACCACTGTTTATTTATGAATATTACTAATGCCTTATTACGTCCCCAGTGTGCTCATGTGTGACTTTGTTTAATCTTATTTTCTGTCACTGAGGGTTTGTGAGCAAGAATGATCCATGGAGTTTATCTTATATTACATGAGCAGAATTATGATTGTAATCCCATTCCAATAATGCCGCCTTGTACTACAATGATGAATAAGAGAGTTAGAGCAGTCACTCCGGTTTTCCCTGTTTTTTGTTTTGTTTTGTTGTTGTTGTTTTGCCTCTCCGGCCAAGATCACAGGTCTGGAACTGTATCATGAATGTGACTGACAGGCAAAAACTAAGAAAAAATGTGAAAACAAAGGACTGAGAAATGGCACATTTGCATGCAGAATCACAAAGTTTAAGTCTCTGTAAAGAAGAGCAGCTGTGATTGATGGTCTACTGCGCCCCCTAATCTTTGTTTAAAACTCAGAGTGCCCCCTAGCTCGGGTTTTATATATATATATATATATATATATATATATATATATATATATATATATATATATATATATATATATATATATATATATATATATATCAACTGGTAGGTCACTTGACTTTCACACGGGGGACCCATGTTCAAATCCCCCCCCCAAGGGGCAATGAGCTAGCCAGTGTGGGTCCTTGGGCCTTCACGGTAATGCCTACCTCATACAATGATGGATCACAGGTCTGGAACTGTATCATGAGTGTGACTGACAGGTGGATTATCCTACCAGACATAACCATGGTCCATGTGTGTCAAAACAAAAACTAAGAAAAAATGTGAAAATAGAGGACTGAGAAATGGCTGATGACTGAGAAATGGCACATTTGCATGCACTTGCACAATCGTCCATCAAATGTGGCATATACCAAGGAGATGCACTCTGAACCCCCTCGGCCAAATCATTGACCGCACTGGCTATGGATACCGACTCAGAAACGGGGCCACCATCAGCCACCTCCTCTACATGGATGACATCAAGCTGTACGCTAAGAGTGAGCGAGACATCGACTCACTGATCCACACCACCAGGATCTACAGCACAGACATTGGAATGTCATTCAGGCTTGAGAAATGTAGTAGGATGGTGACAAAGAGAGGGAAGGTAGTCCACACAGAGGGGGTCTCACTCCCAGAGGGAACAATAGCAGACATTGAGGACAGTTACAAGTACCTTGGTATCCCACAAGCAAATGGCAACCTTGAAGAGGCAACAAGGAAAGCGGCTACGGCCAAATCCCTGCAACGAGTAAGGCAAGTCCTAAGAAGCCAGCTCAATGGCAAGAACAAGACACAGGCAATAAACAGCTACGCCCTACCAGTGATCAGATACCCAGCAGGAATCATAAGCTGGCCAAAGGAGGAGATACAGACCACAGACGTTAAGATATGAAAGCTCCTGACCATGCATGGAGGGTTCCATCCCAAATCCAGCACCCTGAGACTGTATGCTAGCTGGAAGGAAGGAGGCCGAGGACTAGTGAGTGTGGGAACCACTGTCCAGGATGAAACATCCAAAATCCATAAGTACATCAAGGACAAGGCCCAAATAGATGATGTGCTCAGGGAATGCCTCAGACAGTGGAGCTCAGAGGAAGAGGTGCTGGAGGGACCATCATGGCAGGACAAGCCCCTACATGGGCCATACCAGTGTTAATTTTGATAAGGAATTTTAATTTAGTTTTAGTCTTAGTCTTTTGACTAAAATTACTTTTAATTTTAGTCTAGTTTTAGTCATCAGATTTGTTTTAGTTTTTGTCTAGTTTTAGTCGACTAAAATTACAATAGATTTAGTCGACTAAAAGCTTTTCACACGTATCAATTTTTACCTTTTACATTGAACATAAAACTATACTTTCTTGAAATTGGGATATTAATATGCAAACATTTCACACTTTATATTTAAACACAACTGTTTTTATTGAAAATGTGTTTCAATGTTTAAATGGAAAAGCAGTAGCAAACAAAGCACAAAGACAGTATAAATTATTGCTGTCTGTCTTTATGACACCAGTGTATACCACATCAATAACTGTCAAAATGATAATTCACAGCTAAATCCAAAATATATTTAAAAAAAATTAAAGTGCAGGTGTCAAAGGCCCTTTTGCCCTATATAGCTTATTACTGCACCTTATTAATGCATAACAAGTACTGTAACAACCTTTGAACTCTAAAACTCTAACCCTAACTCTTTTTCCCCTTGATTGATGTGCCACATGGTTTACACTCATCTTAAGATAAGATAAGATAAGATAATCCTTTATTTGTCCCACAATGGGGAAATTGCAGTGTCTTATTCTCATTGTTATCAAATGTGAAGTGAGACCACAGGTCAGACCGTCTTTTTCTCCCAATCCCAGTCGCCAACATCTTCTCTTAGCACTTGTTGCTCCTCTGTCCTCCTCATGTTTCTCGGCGGGGCGCGTGAGCTTTTCGGCACCGCGCAACAACGCACGCTGTGATTGGCTCTTTAGCGCAGCGGCCGCTTGTTCCTCTCTCTCTTCTCCTGAGGAGTCCTGACCACTTATTCGTCACCATGGATCTATTATTCGTCACAGGTTATATTTTCGTTTCGTCTTTTATTTGTTGACGAAAATGTCCATCTATTTCGTCATCGTTTTAGTCATTTAAATGTAATTTTTATTTAGTTTTCGTCTCGTTTTCGTCCGCAAAAAACCTTTGTTGACGAAATAATTTCGTCATAGTTTTTGTCAACGAAATTAACACTGGGCCATACCACCGAAACATAACTGAAGTGGCTGATATCAAGAAATCCTACCAATGGCTGGAGAGGGCTGGTCTGAAGGACAGCACAGAGGCCCTCATCCTGGCCGCACAGGAGCAGGCCTTGAGCACCCAAGCAATAGAGGCCCAGATCTACCACACCAGACAAAACCCAAGGTGTAGGTTGTGCAAAGAGGCTCCTGAGACAGTCCAGCACATAACTGCTGGGTGTAAGATGCTGGCAGGGAAAGCATACATGGAGCGACATAACCAAGTGGCAGGCATAGTGTACAGAAACATCTGTGCAGAGTACGGGCTGGAGACCCCAAGGTCAAGGTGGGGAACTCCCCCAAAGGTTGTGGAGAATGAGCGTGCCAAGGTCCTGTGGGACTTCCAGACACAGACTGACAGAATGGTGATGGCAAACCAACCAGACATAGTGGTGGTGGATAAGCAACAGAACAAAGCCGTGGTGGTGGACATTGCAATACCAAGCGATGGTAATATCAGGAAAAAGGAACACGAGAAACTAGAGAAATACCAGGGGCTCAAGGAAGAGCTGGAGAAGGCCTGGAAGGTGAAGGCATCAGTGTATGTAAAATCCCTCAGTCGTCCAGGTAGAATCCATGGCAAAAAAAGGAGAAAATTTAATTTGTCAACTGGACATTGTAATTAGCTCCTCCCTTCAGGCAGATATAAAGCAGTGTCCGCCAGCATCTGACCAGAACTGAGGAAGCAGCTTGGATGAGCTGCGAAACGTATTCAACCAAATAAACTATGTCCAGTTGACAAATTAAATTTTCTCCTTTTTTGCGATGGCATCAGTGGTACCCGTGGTAATCGGAGCACTCGGGGCTGTAACCCCCAAACTGGAGGAGTGGCTAAAGCAGATACCCAGAAAAACATCAGACATCTCAGTCCAGAAAAGCGCAGTACTAGGAACAGGAAAGATACTGCGCATTTTTTTTTTTTTTTTTTTTTTTTTAGAATGAAGGCATTCACCTATATATTATTACTATATTTTCTAGTTTTTAAGATATTTATGTCCAAATTATCCTACAAATGACCCCCCTGGGGTCCCAGTATCCCGGGTTGGAATCTACTATTCTACTGTGTTCTCTGAATCTAATTTTTTGAAAGTACAGATCCTTTTTCTGTAAAAAGAATCATCACGCAGAATATGACCAGTGAGATATTTGTACACAAAAAACATATCTGACATTGTAAGAACATTTTTTTTTTAACATATATATTATTATTGTTATAGTGCAACGTTTAATTTAGAATTTCATAATTTCAAAGTGTAAACACACTCCTACTCTCAGTTTGAACCATTTAAACAGTTCTGAGTCTTGATTGTTTCTCTGTGTAAATGAGTTCTCACATTGGCTTCTGTTATGTTAAAAGAGCCAGTCTTTTGAACAGTTCATAAATGGATCCAAAAGATTCAGATCCCACAAAGGAGCCCATCACTAAAACAGTTCAGCAGGAGGAACTGGAGAGCCACAGTTGTTTTCTATTGCAGTACTTATTTATAGAAGTCTAACTTGGATGAAAGAAGAAGGTCCTTCAGTAGAATTGTAACTCTTTGTAGCATTAAATGCTTAAAATTTATCTTCACGGCTAGCACTCTTGTCTTACAGTAATAAGGTTCCAGATTCAATTTCCAAGGTGCCCGGGCTCTTCTGGAGTTTGCATGCTCTCCCTGTGCCTGGGTGGTTTACATTCAGGCATGCTGATTTCCTCCATCAACCCAAAACATGCACAACTGGTCAAATCCTGCAGCTAAGCCTGACCAAGGCCAGCTCAAAATCACTGTTGTTTTGTCATATTGAAATGTTCTCAGTGGGAGAGCACATTTGTAAACAGTCTGTCTGTGTGGTGAGGGACAGTACTCTCACATGCAGAGTGGATTTTGAACAGAGCTGTGTATGAAATAACAACAGAAGAGCTCCCCCGGTGTATGATAATGTACCTGCGTCTGGATGGAATCTAATGTGTGAAATATGAGACATGCTAATGCACACACAGGTCTGTTTGTTTGGCACTGCCACTGTCTGCAGCAAACAGCCCGTAGAGGTTTACGACATATCACAGACACATTAAAGCTAGCATCTAGTAGTGTTATTTGAGAGGCAGGTCAGCCAGTCTAATTACAAATGGTAGCTTTAAGGCAATGCTCATTATTAAACATACAGGTTCAGGGTCTGGTGGAAGGCGGCGGAGCTGTTACCAACAGCACAAACTCCTCAGACTCCTGTTACTGCTCCTGTGGCTGACTGACTGGCACACAGAGCAGTAGAGCAGTTTTAAAACTTTTTTTTTTTTTTTCCTTAAATTTTTAATGTAACATTTTGGGATTTTGACCAACTAAGTCTTCCACTTTTATGTGGAGCATAATGTTTTTTTTTTTTTTTTTTAGGTTTTAATTTAGATGCGAGTGTATTTTTGTTGTGTTGTTTATGTTGTGCTTCTTGGCCAAGTCATCACTGTAAACTGAATATGTCCTTAACTGACCTGCCTGGTCAAATATTGAATACAACACATTTAGACATCATTAGGCTTAATTAAAGAGACATTAGATTGACAAATAGAGGCGTATACTCAGGCCTGGGCTACTTTACCCATCAAACCGAGCTTGTAACCAAGGAAAACAAAAGGTGACACTGGCAGTTTTCTTTTCTCTTTTTTCACACAAAAGCCATCCCTGCAGATTTATGGTATTTATCTGGGGAAATGCCTCACAGTGTTTGTTCACACATTGTCCTGTTCTGACTAAATTCTAGGTAAATTCCCGGGTCAAGCTGTATGTGTGAATGGGGCTTTAGAGTGCCCAAAAACCCCTGACTCTTATTTCTTACAATCTTTTTTTCAACTTGCCAGAAAAGTGAACTTGCACATGATTGTAATATTCCGCTCTGAGCTATAGTAAGCCTCTCCACAGTAACATTACAATCTCGCTACAACAGCACACATTGTTTCACTTGACATCCATTAAAGGCTGTCAAGTGGATTCGTCTCCTCTTTTCTAACTGAAATGTTAAAGCTATGATCTGTTATATTTTCAAATGAGTCGCATCCCTGACCTGCCTCAGTGGTCAGCCTCTGCCAAACACACAAGCCAGCCAAATGCCAACTGCTGACCCTAACCATGTGAATATTCTGGAATACAGTGGAGCACAGAATGCCAGGAATAGACTAGAACGGCAACAAAAGACAAGTATAGAGCTCTTGAGCTGAATGAGTTCTGAGAAGTGTGGCAAATCAGGAGAAGCCTACATCTTTACAAACGGGATCACAGGGACAGATATGCATACATCCTCTGTGTTATATACAAGGTTAAGATTATTTTGTAGAATCTCTATTTTGCATTGTTTCCAACAATGTCATATATTCATGGAAAAAAATATATAAAAACTAAATATTATTAAAATGATTAAAACTAAGAATCAGATTACATCAAGTACTTAAGTAAATGGTAAATGGTCACATTTTTATACAACGCTTTTCCACCTTCAAGGCACTCAAAGCACTTTACATAAAGGAGCCATTCACCCATTCACACACACCTATTCATACAGCAGTGTACGCAGACACTAGAGGGTAAGGTGGGTTAAGTGTCTTGTCCAAGGACACACTGACAGCATTGATCTGTGGGGGCTGGAATCGCATCTAGAATTGCATCACCAACCTGTGGGTCAGTGGATCTGACCACTCAACCAATTATGTTTATTATTTCGAGAGTGGGATTCGAACCGCCAATCTTCAGATCAGGGGATGCTCAAGTAGATACTTTTGTCGACTAAGGGCATCAATTATCATTGCAGGTGCTAAACTGAGTATAAACTGACAACAAGTGTGTGCAGTTTGTGGCCATGCAATTTACCAGTGGAAAGTGTGTTTATTATTTTTGCCATAAAACTGAAATGTAAATGAGAGCATTCAGTGATTGCAAATGTGTGTGTGCCTCTGCTCCTATGGGTTATTAATGTGTTCAAGTGTTGCAAACCAATGTTTACCAGACTTCTGAACATTTTCACAAAACGTTTGTGTTGAGGAGTATCTGACAGGATCCGTGAAAAAGGATGAACAGGGAGGTCCATATTTCACTTTCCAAAGTGAAATCCAAAGACATTTTGCGTTATTTAAGTATCTGTCTTCTAAGGACCATGATGAACACCTGTTTTTATGTGTAACTTATCTGCGGAACAGGTGAGCACTCCCAAAAAGTTAAAAAAAAAAAAAAAATGAAGTTTGGTCAACTTAATAAGCATGTTATTTTCACTTAAACTTGAATTATTGATAACTCTTTGTCATTGCTACACTTTTAACAGTGTTCATAAGGCATGAACAAAGGCTTCATGCATAATGAACAATACTTAATCATTTACTAGAACTCATTCCGATATAGGAACTTCATTCATTCTCATAATCCCATAAACTCCTAACTCTGACCCCTTATAGTGAAGTAGTCAGTAATCCTGAAACTTACTTATTAAACTTATTAATTTATTAAACACACTTTATTAGGCCCGAGCGCCAGAATCTGGTGAAGGGCCTATTAGTATCGCAAAGCGATGCTACTAGTGGCTGAGTAGTGAAATGATGCAAAGAGACGTGCCCATAGTGGCCAGGGACCCTCATCATGATGTAGGAATGTGCCAGAGCTTTCTGAAAATGTATAGCTTGTTAGCTAAAAGAAAGTGGAACATTGTTCTCGTATCAGAATATTATTCTTTCTTATTAGGCTCGAGTGCCAGGAAAAAAAAAGCAAAACATTGTTCTTGTGGCACGTCAACGCCCCCAAACATCTCAATTTCGATTTCAATGAAATTGTAAACACTTGTTAAACTAGCGCCCCCTAGCAATTTGCACAAATTTGACCAATTTCACTCAAATTTTAATCGTGGGTGGACACTTCGACCCCTAACAGACTGTTATAAGAAAATACTAAAATGGGTGCTGTAGCACCCCCTAGACAATTTGTATGGAACAATAATGTTTTATTTGTCACAGATATAGAGAATTTGGTACACACATTTGTGACGTGGTCTCGATTAAAAAAGTCAATGTTACGTTTCGGCAGGACGATTATGTTTAGGGTTACATTTAGGGTTAGGCCTAGCTTTAGGGTTGGGGCTAGGGGTTAGAGTCGTAGTTGTGAACATGAAACATGAAATAGTAAACAAGCCCATTGACTCAATGTTGACAAAAGTAGCGCGAAGCGCTCCTGTCCCCCAGACACACTCCTGATATCAAGCTGTATCCAAGCCCCAATGCCAAAGGCATGGGCCATATTTATAATTGCTAAAAATGAATGGAAATCAATGGGTGTCAATGGGCAACCCCAACGAGATGGTGATTCATTCACCAATGACCCCCACAGTGACATGGGGAATCTTGAGAGCTTTCAAAAAATGTATAATTTGCTGTTCCCATGTTGAAGGATATATTGTTTTTGCTGAAAATATCTTATCTTTTTTAGGTCCGAGCCCCTACAGGGCGTACAGCCTATTACTTTTGCAACAGTGAGTGCATGGGCGAAGCCGAAAAATTCAATAAAATATGTGTTGCATAACTGAGTATAAAAAACTGTCATGACAGCGCCACCTACAAAGGTCAAAATACATTGCGCCTATGGGAGTTGTCCTGACATAAATGTCGTAGAGCCCCGAAATTCGGTACACACATTTGTCATGTGAAGACAAACAAAAAATATTATTATGGCCACGCCCCCAAGGCAGCCATCTTTGATAGAAATTATATATATATATATATATATATATATATATATATATATATACATATATATATATATATATATATATATATATATACATATATATATACATATATATATATATATATATATATATATATATACATATATATATATATATATATATATATATATATACATATATATATATATATATATATATATATATATATATATATACATATATATATACATATATATATATATATATATATATATATATATACATATATATATATATATACATATATATATACATATATATATATATATATATATATATATATATATATATATATATATATATATATATACATATATATATATCGCACCTATCATAGACATGAAACGTCAACATTATTACCTCCGCCAAGGAGGTTATGTTTTCGCCTGAGTCTGTCTGTTTGTTTGTTTGTTAGTTTGTTTGTTAGTTAGCAAGATAACTCAAAAAGTTATGGACGGATCTTGATGAAATTTTCAGGAAATGTTCCGAATGTTAAATCCAACAGATGATTAAATTTTGGTGATGATCCAGAAGAAATTCTGCATTCTGGATCACTTCGGATTTTTTTTCGGAAACGCCAGCCAGGTAAGGAATAGTTACACCCTTTCTCCTGGGTTCTGGTTCTCTGTTGTCCTATTTCTTTGCTCTCTTCGTTTTATAGCAAAAGGAGAAATTTAATTTGTCAACTGGACAGAGTTTATTTATTTTATTTATTTATTTATTTATTTATTTATTTTTGCTATGGATTCTACCTGGACGACTGAGAAAAGAACTGGTTTGAGAGGGGAGTTAAAGAAGCTATTTTTGTCAAGAAAGAGAATCCTTCCTTGAACAGAAATGGGGGTCTCAGACATCATTTGTCTCCCATCTATAACTCTATCCTCAAACCTAAATCAAAACAAACTGGGAAAACAATGGGACTAGCCAGGACATGTCCAGAGGTGTGAAAACACTCATCATGGCCCTGAATGGATATGCTAACTACTCCCCCACTCCCACTCCATATTGAATAGACTCACATGACTAACAGAAACTGTAAACAACTCCATATTGAATAGACTCACCTGACTAACAGAAACTGTAAATAAATATGTGTTGTCTCAGAGTAATTTTCATTGTAATTAAGCTCCTCCCTTCAAGCAGATATAAGGCAGTGTCCGCCAGCATCTGACCAGAACTGAAGAAGCAGCTTGGATGAGCTGCGAAACGTATTCGACCAAATAAACTCTGTCCAGTTGACAAATTAAATTTCTCCTTTTGCTATGGATTCTACCTGGATGACTGAGGGATTCTACACACACCTTTGAAAATTTCGTTAGCATTGCGTTAAATGGGGCTTGGCGGAGGTCTGCGCTCTCTGAGTGCTTTTCTAGTTGGATTTGCACCAAATTTGGAAATTAAATTCTATGAATGACTAGAAGCAAAAACATATATTACTGACATTGGGCATTTTTCATTGTTGGCCAGCAGGGGCGCAAAGACTCCTAAAAAAACATTTTAAGGTGCACTGTGTAATTTTTCTGGTGGAGGATGTGTTGGCCTGGGCCGCCAAACCAGATGGATATTTCTTTTTTTAAAAATTAACATGCGCAAAAGTTTTGAAAAATGGCAGGGTTAGGTTAGGAGTTATGGTTAGGGCTGGAGAATTACATTTAGGGTTGGGGTTAAGGTGAGGATGGACTCGTGGTTTTGAACGGACAGCAATGCCCGGACTGTAAAGATTTGCAGGCAGAGCGTAGCCACTAGAGGCAACGCTTTGCAACCGTTGTTAAGCATTGAAACACGGACTGTGGAAACAGCTCTATAAAGAGCTAGTTCAGCGGGGATGCGAGGGGGCCGTCCTGTGCCCTCTTCCCGGTTCTTTTCGGGCTTGAAGGTCGGCCGGAGAGACCCCCGTGTCTCCCCGGTGATCCGGCCCAGAGGGCCCGGAGCAAGTGTCCCGGGAATGGGGACGTGTCCCTTTAAGTGCCGGAGCTGCGGAGCTCCATACTGGATGTGGGTGTGTTCAGTGACTGATCCCAGAGTCAAGGCACTGTCACTGGGTAAAGGGAGTGCCGTTCTCCCCTTCCACTCCCAAGGCTCCGCCTCAGGGGCTCAGTCTGATTGGTCGGAAGGTAGTATATCACGGACCTGCCTTTCGGCCACCATTTTAAGCACTGCATGTGTCTCAACCGTCTCGTGCCAAGTTCCCTGACTGCATTCCCGACAATAGGGACTTGACTTTCGGCTTTTTGGCACAGAACAGAAATGGCTTGTGGTATGTGCGGGAATGAATACGCATACCTAAGACAGCACTTTAAAAAGAACCATAAAGTTGTCAACAAGGACGAGCTGGCTTTACTCCTTAAGTTGTCAACGCTCCGGTGAGTTCAGACATTGATCGAAATACTGGTATTTACTAGTATTAACCTCCGGTCTTCTCTCTAGTGGCATCAGTGGGCCCGTGCAATGCATGGTTTGCCAAAAAAACTGTCTCCGGCTGGACAAACACATCAAGGCCGCACATGGGGATGTGACAAAGGGCAAGAGGGCTGAGTACGTGCGCCTGGGGCGCAAGCAGCGGGTCATCAATGACCTAAGGGCACTTCGGGACACAAACCCCGATATACCAATGGTGAGCAGGGTGGACGATGTCATGGAAGTGTCCATGGATCCCCCTGCTGTCCACCCGCTACCACCCGCTGCCCCTGCCCCTGCCCTTGACCCAGCCGACCCGGGAGCAGGTCTAGCTGTCCCGCCGGTGATTCCAGCACAATCTTCTGTCCCCCCAGAACCCACAGGTCCGGGTGAAGTCCCCCCAGACCTCCCGGGCCCAAGCTGTGCAATGGCCCAGAAGCGGCTCCAAAGGGGCGGGGAGTCCCGTGGTGGCAGTGGTTGTGGTGAGCATACTTCCACAGCTCTCCACACATTAATTTCCCCACTAAAGTTTGCACTGTGATTCTTAGAACGACTCCTGGGACTCTTTCGTAAGAGGATCCAGACATACGGGGCCACCACAAAAGAAGCCTCCAATGCACAGCAGCGAGTTCAGGCTGTCAGACTGTTCCTGCGTGATGCATCAGGTGGTGGTTTTCCCAGGAGAGACCTGCTCTTTCTACGAGATCATGAGCGGATCTCTGAGTAAGTACTGTATGTACAGACGTAACGCCTAGCCCTATGCATACATATCTAAATATGTGTGAAACATTCCAGTGCAGTCCGTGGTTGGAAGGCCAAAGGGCTGGCCGCCACCACTATAAGGAAGAGACTGACGGATGTGTCAGTGTTCCTCAAGTGGGTCACGTCCGCATGGCCCAAAGGAGTCAGGCTCTCGGCCAGAGGCATAGCAGGTGTCAGAGATGCTATCGCAGCCGAGCAGAAAAAAAATGCTGCTGATGTTGTGAGCCGTCAGCAGTCAGTGAGAAGGGAAAAATCTGCCTCGGTCCTCAGTGCGAAGGTTCACCGGGCTTTTATAAGGAGAGCAAACCGGATTCTACCCGAATATTTCAGTAAGTCCGGTGTGGGTGGTCCGGTCTGTATAGCGTATTCCATCTTGACCCCTGTAACCTTAAATATCTGCTTTCTCAGGCACCCTGGAAAGAGATAAGACGCAGGCTGACCAGCAAAGTTTTTTCGGCTTGCTGGCGGGCCTAATAATTGCCGAGACCGGCCACAGGATATCGGTTCTGCAAAATATGCTTGTGGCCGAGGTCGAGGCAGCAAGACCGAGCAATCAATGCTGCATCATCTATGTGAAGCATCACAAGACCCGCCGGACATTCGGGGACGCGAGAGTCCACGTGGGTACCAATGTCTATGGTATAATGATGTCCTGGGTCCGCTGCAGACATGATTTCCCCGGTGGAGACTCACGCTATTTCTTTAGCTCCAGTACGGGCAATAGAGCCGCCCTACTCCTGCCAGAGTTTAGAAGGAGCTGGCTGGATGTGGGCATGCCCGAGCCACCACCATCGTTCGGCTCCCTGCGCAGCTCAATGGCTACTTACGTGAGTACCTGTGTTGGATTATTCCTTATATGTTTCATACAACTGTGGTTGTTTGCCTCTCTGTAGGTGCTGAGAGTGACTGATGAGAGGGAGGCAGATGAGATAACCACGCTCATGTGCCACGATTTATCCACCTCTAAGAGGTTCTATAAAGCCGACCCACCCCCTGGGGAGACGGCTCGAATGCGGGACTTTATGTTGGGGGCTCTGGAAAGAGGTGCCGGTGCATGCAGCCCCCGGGAGGATGAAACTGATGAAACTGATGAAACTGATGAAGAATAATGAACAAACAAATGAATAAACCCTTTAAACTCTGGGCAGTGTTTTTCTTTGAGTTTGAACCCAAACACTTGAATCCAGCCAAAGAGGGGCACATCCCAAGCCTGGGTGTCCGGGGATGTGTCACTCTGAGCGGACGCGTCCGTGCGCGCGTCCCCCTGTGGGACTCTGGTTCTCCCAGACCTCTAGGCAAAGAGGGGCACTTCCCAAGCGTGGGTGTCCGGCAATGGATCACTCTGTGCGGACGCGTCCGTGCGCCCGTCCCCCTGCAGGACTCTGGTTCTCCCAGACCTGCAGCCAAAGAGGGGCACATCCCAAGCCTGGGTGTCCGGGGATGTGTCACTCTGAGCGGACGCGTCCGTGCGCGCGTCCCCCTGCAGGACTCTGGTTCTCCCAGAGCTCCAGCCAAACAGGGACACTTCCCAAGCGTGGGTGTTCGGCGATGGATCACTCTGTGCAGACGCGTCCGTGCGCGCGTCCCCCTGTGGGACTCTGGTTCTCCCAGACTTCCAGCCAAAGAGGGGCACATCCCAAGCCTGGGTGTCCGGGGATGTGTCACTCTGTGCGGACGCGTCCGTGCGCCCGTCCCCCTGCAGGACTCTGGTTCTCCCAGACCTCCAGACAAAGAGGGGCACATCCCAAGCCTGGGTGTCCGGGGATGTGTCACTCTGAGCGGACGCGTCCGTGCGCCCATCCCCCTGCAGGACTCTGGTTCTCCCAGACCTCCAGACAAAGAGGGGCACATCCCAAGCCTGGGTGTCCGGGGATGTGTCACTCTGTGCGGACGCGTCCGTGCGCCCGTCCCCCTGCAGGACTCTGGTTCTCCCAGACCTCCAGACAAAGAGGGGCACATCCCAAGCCTGGGTGTCCGGGGATGTGTCACTCTGTGCGGACGCGTCCGTGCGCGCGTCCCCCTGCAGGACTCTGGTTCTCCCAGAGCTCCAGCCAAACAGGGGCACTTCCCAAGTCTCATTGTCCGGCGATGGATCACTCTGTGCGGACGCGTCCGTGCGCGCGTCCCCCTGTGGGACTCTGGTTCTCCCAGACTTCCAGCCAAAGAGGGGCACATCCCAAGCCTGGGTGTCCGGGGATGTGTCACTCTGTGCGGACGCGTCCGTGCGCCCGTCCCCCTGCAGGACTCTGGTTCTCCCAGACCTCCAGACAAAGAGGGGCACATCCCAAGCCTGGGTGTCCGGGGATGTGTCACTCTGTGCGGACGCGTCCGTGCGCGCGTCCCCCTGCAGGACTCTGGTTCTCCCAGAGCTCCAGCCAAACAGGGGCACTTCCCAAGTCTCGTTGTCCGGCGATGGATCACTCTGTGCGGACGCATCCGTGCGCGCGTCCCCCTGTGGGACTCTGGTTCTCCCAGACCTCCAGACAAAGAGGGGCACATCCCAAGCCTGGGTGTCCGGGGATGTGTCACTCTGAGCGGACGCGTCCGTGCGCACGTCCCCCTGCAGGACTCTGGTTCTCCCAGAGCTCCAGCCAAACAGGGGCACTTCCCAAGTCTCGTTGTCCGGCGATGGATCACTCTGTGCGGACGCGTCCGTGCGCGCGTCCCCCTGTGGGACTCTGGTTCTCCCAGACTTCCAGCCAAAGAGGGGCACATCCCAAGCCTGGGTGTCCGGGGATGTGTCACTCTGTGCGGACGCGTCCGTGCGCCCGTCCCCCTGCAGGACTCTGGTTCTCCCAGACCTCCAGACAAAGAGGGGCACATCCCAAGCCTGGGTGTCCGGGGATGTGTCACTCTGTGCGGACGCGTCCGTGCGCGCGTCCCCCTGCAGGACTCTGGTTCTCCCAGACTTCCAGCCAAACAGGGGCACTTCCCAAGTCTCGTTGTCCGGCGACGGATCACTCTGTGCGGACGCGTCCGTGCGCGCGTCCCCCTGCAGGACTCTGGTTCTCCCAGACTTCCAGCCAAAGAGGGGCACATCCCAAGCCTGGGTGTCCGGGGATGTGTCACTCTGAGCGGACGCGTCCGTGCGCGCGTCCCCCTGTTATTCTCTGGTTCTCACAGTGCAGAGTACCATATCTATTTAGGCGTTTTTCGACCTCTCGAAAAAATGACTAAGTCGCTTAAGTAGAGTACCATATACACGTTTGCCATATAGTCAGCCCGGGTCTCCCGCGGTGGCTTATAGTAAGCCATTTTTCGACACGTTAGACAGGTCCGAGGGAGCATCGGCGCTTTTCCCACGACACAGTTTTCAGAAAACGAAACGGCACAAATCATGGTTCTCCGTAAGCCGGAGAAAGAGTTCGATCGATGGGCATGAGAGACCCGCCATCTCAGGGCCTCTTTCTGGTTCTATCCAAGTCAGAAGGCTCCTGCGCACAGCGGGTCGGACAGCTCGTAGCCGGCGGGAGACCGAGGCCGAGGCTCAGGCTGAGGCTGAGGCTTGCCCCCGCGCTAGACCTCTCGGAAGCGAGGCCGAGATGCACCGTCTCTACCCCAGTGGCCCGGGCACGGGGCCCCTCCGCGGTGCGTACGGGGACGGCGCGGGCCGGTCCCTTAAGCCCCGGCAGTGGAGGCCGGCTCCGGGCAAACGCATTTTCTCAAACCCTACCCGTAAGAGCCTCCCTGGCCCGGGGAGCTCGACTCAGTGAAAGTAAGGATAGGGCTGCCACTGAGCACAACCCGTTCCGTACACCGGAGCAGCAGCAGCAGCAGTGACCGCCACTTGCGCGGCTCGCTGGCTCGCTTGCTGGCTCGCTCACCCCAGGGCTACCTGGTTGATCCTGCCAGTAGTATATGCTTGTCTCAAAGATTAAGCCATGCAAGTCTAAGTACACACGGCCGGTACAGTGAAACTGCGAATGGCTCATTAAATGGTTCATTTATGGTTCCTTTGATCGCTCAACCGTTACTTGGATAACTGTGGTAATTCTAGAGCTAATACATGCCCACGAGCGTTGACCTCCGGGGATGCGTGCATTTATCAGACCCAAAACCCATGTGGGGTCGCCTCCTCCGGGGGGCTCCCCTCTTGCTTTGGTGACTCTAGATAACCTCGAGCCGATCGCTGGCCCTCGTGGCGGCGACGTCTCTTTCGAATGTCTGCCCTATCAACTTTCGATGGTACTTTCTGTGCCTACCATGGTGACCACGGGTAACGGGGAATCAGGGTTCGATTCCGGAGAGGGAGCCCGAGAAATGGCTACCACATCCAAGGAAGGCAGCAGGCGCGCAAATTACCCACTCCCGACTCGGGGAGGTAGTGACGAAAAATAACAATACAGGACTCTTTAGATGCTCTGTAATTGGAATGAGTACACTTTAAATCCTTTAACGAGGATCTATTGGAGGGCAAGTCTGGTGCCAGCAGCCGCGGTAATTCCAGCTCCAATAGCGTATCTTAAAGTTGCTGCAGTTAAAAAGCTCGTAGTTGGATCTCGGGATCGAGCTGACGGTCCGCCGCGAGGCGAGCCCCAGTCTGTCCCAGCCCCTGCCTCTCGGCGCCCCCTCGATGCTCTTAACTGAGTGTCCAGCGGGGTTCGAAGCGTTTACTTTGAAAAAATTAGAGTGTTCAAAGCAGGCCCGGTCGCCTGAATACCACAGCTAGGAATAATGGAATAGGACTCCGGTTCTATTTTGTGGGTTTTCTTTGTCTGAACTGGGGCCATGATTAAGAGGGATGGCCGGGGGCATTCGTACTGTGCCGCTAGAGGTGAAATTCTTGGACCGGCGCAAGACGGACCAAAGCGAAAGCATTTGCCAAGAATGTTTTCATTAATCAAGAACGAAAGTCGGAGGTTCGAAGACGATCAGATACTGTCGTAGTTCCGACCATAAACGATGCCAACTAGCGATCCGGCGGCGTTATTCCCATGACCCGCCAGGCAGCGTCCGGGAAACCAAAGTCTTTGGGTTCCGGGGGGAGTATGGTTGCAAAGCTGAAACTTAAAGGAATTGACGGAAGGGCACCACCAGGAGTGGAGCGTGCGGCTTAATTTGACTCAACACGGGAAACCTCACCCGGCCCGGACACGGAAAGGATTGACAGATTGATAGCTCTTTCTCGATTCTGTGGGTGGTGGTGCATGGCCGTTCTTAGTTGGTGGAGCGATTTGTCTGGTTAATTCCGATAACGAACGAGACTCCGACATGCTAAATAGTTACGCGGCCCCTTGCGGTCGGCGTCCAACTTCTTAGAGGGACAAGTGGCGTTCAGCCACGCGAGATTGAGCAATAACAGGTCTGTGATGCCCTTAGATGTCCGGGGCTGCACGCGTGCCACACTGAGTGGATCAGCGTGTGTCTACCCTCGGCTGAGAGGCCCGGGTAACCCGCTGAACCCCACTCGTGATAGGGATTGGGGATCCCCGGGCAGGGAGAGTGGCAGAGTCCCCGTCCGGAGCTCCGTGTGGGCGGGGGAGGTCAGCGAATGTTATACCGTGTTATGAACACTCTCCCCGGGCAGGGAGAGTGGCAGAGTCCCCTTCCGGAGCTCCGTGTGGGCGGGGGGAGGTCAGAGAATGTTATACCGTGTTAGGTGCACTCTCCCCGGGTAGGGAGAGTGGCAGAGTCCCCTGCTGGAGCTCCATGTCACCAGGGGAAGCTCAAAGTGTTGTACCCCAGCTAAGTTGCTCTCTCCCTGGGTAGGTAAAGCTGGAGTGTCCCCAGGCCTTAAAAATTTCCCAAAAAGGCTGTATTACAGCATTAGGTTTAGTTAGAAACTAATAGAAACAATTAGGAAAAAATTTGAAAAAATTCAGTCCCTTGGTGGTGTCTGACTTTTGCTAAAACGAGCGCCACAAGTTCAACCCGGTTCTCCCGGGCTGAACTTATGGCACTCAGTTTTGCTGGGAGTCAATGGCAAAAGTCAGACGCCACCGAGGGACTATCAGCATATAGATAGGGGCAGGCCGTACGGCGAGAGATGGGACCGAGGGAAAGGGCACAAATGATGGTTCTTCGGAACCGGGACGAAGAGCCCGTTCGGCGGGGACACAAGACGGGCCGTCCCGGAGCCCCTGGCTGGATTTATCCAGGTTTGAACGCGCAGGGACCTGTACCCAGACCTATCCCAGAGACGATGCACTGTCTGTGGGTAGACGGTCTGGGGAAGTCCCCCCGTAGTCCTGGAGCTGAGGAGCTTCGGAGAGGGCCGGGACTTGCCTCCAAGCTTATCCCAGAGACGAAGCACTGTCTGTGGGTAGACGGTCTGGGGCTGTCCCCCGTAGTCCTGGAGCTGAGGAGCTCCGAAGAGGGCCGGGACTTGCCTCCAGGCTTATCCCAGAGACGAAGCACTGTCTGTGGGTAGACGGTCTGGGGCTGTCCCCCGTAGTCCTGGAGCTGAGGAGCTCCGGAGAGGGCCGGGACTTGCCTCCAGGCTTATCCCAGAGACGAAGCACTGTCTGTGGGTAGACGGTCTGGGGAAGTCCCCCCGTAGTCCTGGAGCTGAGGAGCTCCGGAGAGGGCCGGGACTTGCCTCCAGGCTTATCCCAGAGACGAAGCACTGTCTGTGGGTAGACGGTCTGGGGAAGTCCCCCCGTAGTCCTGGAGCTGAGGAGCTCTTCTACCCAGCGGCGGGGCACCGTCGCTGGGTAGAAGGTCTGGGGCTGTCCCCCTGTAGGGCTGGAGCTGAGGAGCTCCAGACCGGACCGGGACTAGTCCCCAGACCTGTCCCAGCGGCGGGGGTACCGTCGCTGGATAGACGGTCTGGGGCTGTCCCCCTGTTGGGCTGGAGCAGCGGAGCTCCGGAGGAGGACCGGGACCTGTCCCCAGACCTGTCCCAGCGGCGGGGCACTGTGGCTGGGTAGAAGGTCTGGGGCTGTCCCCCTGTAGGGCTGAAGCTGAGGAGCTCCAGACCGGACAGGGACTAGTCCCCAGACCTGTCCCAGCGGCGGGGCACTGTGGCTGGGTAGACGGTCTGGGGCTGTCCCCCTGTTGGGCTGGAGCAGCGGAGCTCCGGAGGAGGACCGGGACCTGTCCCCAGACCTGTCCCAGCGGCGGGGCACTGTGGCTGGGTAGACGGTCTGGGGCTGTCCCCCTGTTGGGCTGGAGCAGCGGAGCTCCGGAGGAGGACCGGGACCTGTCCCCAGACCTGTCCCAGCGGCGGGGCACTGTGGCTGGGTAGACGGTCTGGGGCTGTCCCCCTGTTGGGCTGGAGCCGAGGGGCTCCAGACTTAGAGCGGGGTCTCTCAGAGGACCTATCCCAGTGACAGAGCGCTGTCCCTGGGCAGGGCATCGCGGGATGCCCCCTGACTCACGCGGTAACTAAAAAGTGCATATGGTACTCCATAGAGTACCATATCTATTTAGGCGTTTTTCGACCTCTCGAAAAAATGACTAAGTCGCTTAAGTAGAGTACCATATACACATTTGCCATATGGTCAGCCCGGGTCTCCCGTGGTGGCCTATGGCAAGCCGTTTTACCACAAGTTAGACAGTTCCGAGGGAACGTCGGCGCTTTTCCCACGACACAGTTTTTCACGAAACGAAATGGCACAAATCATGGTTCTCCGGAACCGGGACGGAGAGCTCTATCTGCGGGTGTGAAAGACGGGCCTTCCTGGGCCCTCTGGCCGGTTCTATTCGGGTTTGAAGGTCACCCGTACTGATCCCAGAGACGAGGCACGGTCTCTGGGTAGACGGTCTGGGGCTGTCCCCCTGTTGCCCTGGAGGCGAGGGGCACCAGGGAGGGACCGGGACTTGTCCCCAGACCTATCCCAGAGACGAGGCACGGTCTCTGGGTAGACGGTCTGGGGCTGTCCCCCTGTTGGGCTGGAGCAGCGGTGCTCCAGAGAGGGACCGGGACTTGTCCCCAGACCTATCCCAGAGACGAGGCACGGTCTCTGGGTAAACGGTCTAGGGCTGTCCCCCTGTGGGACTCTGGTTCTCCCAGAGCTCCAGCCAAATAGGGGCACTTCCCAAGCGTGGGTGTCCGGCAATGGATCACTCTGTGCGGACGCGGCATTGACCGCGTCCCCCTGTGGGACTCTGGTTCTCCCAGACTTCCAGCCAAAGAGGGGCACGTCCCAAGTCTCGGTGTCCGGCGATAGCTCACTCTGAGCGGACGTGGGCGTGCGCGCGTCCCGCTGTTAGTGTCTGGTTCTCCCAGACTTCCAGCCAAAGAGGGGCACGTCCCAAGTCTCGGTGTCCGGCGATAGCTCACTCTGAGCAGACGCGGGCGTGCGCGCGTCTCGCTGTTAGTGTCTGGTTCTATCAGACCTCCAGCCAAGGAGGGGCACTTCCCAAGTCTCGGTGTCCGGGGAAGGCTCACTATGAGCGGACGCGGGCGTGCGCGCGTCCCGCTGTTAGTGTCTGGTTCTATCAGACCTCCAGCCAAGGAGGGGCACTTCCCAAGTCTCGGTGTCCGGGGAAGGCTCACTATGAGCGGACGCGGGCGTGCGCGCGTCCCGCTGTTAGTGTCTGGTTCTATCAGACCTCCAGCCAAGGAGGGGCACTTCCCAAGTCTCGGTGTCCGGGGAAGGCTCACTATGAGCGGACGCGGGCGTGCGCGCGTCCCGCTGTTAGTGTCTGGCTCTATCAGACCTCCAGCCAAGGAGGGGCACTTCCCAAGTCTCGGTGTCCGGGGAAGGCTCACTTTGAGCGGACGCGGGCGTGCGCGCGTCCCGCTGTTAGTGTCTGGTTCTATCAGACCTCCAGCCAAGGAGGGGCACTTCCCAAGCGTGGGTGTCCGGGGAAGGCTCACTATGAGCGGACGCGGGCGTGCGCGCGTCCCGCTGTTAGTGTCTGGTTCTATCAGACCTCCAGCCAAGGAGGGGCACTTCCCAAGTCTCGGTGTCCGGGGAAGGCTCACTATGAGCGGACGCGGGCGTGCGTGCGTCCCGCTGTTAGTGTCTGGTTCTATCAGACCTCCAGCCAAGGAGGGGCACTTCCCAAGTCTCGGTGTCCGGGGAAGGCTCACTATGAGCGGACGCGGGCGTGCGCGCGTCCTGCTGTTAGTGTCTGGTTCTATCAGACCTCCAGCCAAGGAGGGGCACTTCCCAAGTCTCGGTGTCCGGGGAAGGCTCACTATGAGCGGACGCGGGCGTGCGCGCGTCCCGCTCTTAGTGTCTGGTTCTATCAGACCTCCAGCCAAGGAGGGGCACTTCCCAAGTCTCGGTGTCCGGGGATAGCTCCCTATGAGCGGACGCGGGCGTGCGCGCGTCCCGCTGTTAGTGTCTGGTTCTCCCAGAGCTCCAGGTAAAGAGGGGCACTTCCCAAGTCTCAGTGTCCAGCGATGGCTCACTCTGCCCGGACGCGTCCGTGCGCACGTCCCGCTGTTAGTCTCTGGTTCTCCCAGTGCAGAGTACCATATCTATTTAGGCGTTTTTCGACCTCTCGAAAAAATGACTAAGTCGCTTAAGTAGAGTACCATATGCACGTTTGGCATATCGTCAGCCCGGGTCTCCCGTGGTGGCTTATGCCAAGCCATTTTTCGACACGTTAGACAGTTCCGAGGGAACGTCGGCGCTTTTCGCAAGACCTCGTTTTCAGAAAACGAAATGGCACAAATCGCGGTTCTCTGTAAGCCGGAGAAAGAGCTCGGTCTATGGGTGTGAGAGCACCGCCATCTCAGGGCCTCTGTCTGGTTCTATCCACGTCAGAAGGCTCCTGCGCACAGCGGGACCGACAGCTCGTATCCGGCTAGAGACAGAGGCTGAGGCCCCAGCCTAAGGGGGGCAGGCCTAGTGTGTGTATCCGGGGATGGCTTGCTGTCCCCGGACGCCGCCTAGGCTAAGTCCCCCTGTGCTGTCACGGATGTTAAAAAGCTCCAGCCTAAGGGGGAGCAGGCCTAGTGTGTGTATCCGGGGATGGCTTGCTGTCCCCGGACGCCGCCTAGGCTAAGTCCCCCTGTGCAGTCCCGGTTCTCAAAAAGCTCCAGCCTAAGGGGGGCATGCCTAGTGTGTGTATCCGGGGATGGCTTGCTGTCCCCGGACGCCGCCTTGGCTAAGTCCCCCTGTGCTGTCCCGGTTCTCAAAAAGCTCCAGCCTAAGGGGGAGCAGGCCTAGTGTGTGTATCCGGGGATGGCTTGCTGTCCCCGGACGCCGCCTAGGCTAAGTCCCCCTGTGCAGTCCCGGTTCTCAAAAAGCTCCAGCCTAAGGGGGGCATGCCTAGTGTGTGTATCCGGGGATGGCTTGCTGTCCCCGGACGCCGCCTTGGCTAAGTCCCCCTGTGCTGTCCCGGTTCTCAAAAAGCTCCAGCCTAAGGGGGAGCAGGCCTAGTGTGTGTATCCGGGGATGGCTTGCTGTCCCCGGACGCCGCCTAGGCTAAGTCCCCCTGTGCAGTCCCGGTTCTCAAAAAGCTCCAGCCTAAGGGGGGCATGCCTAGTGTGTGTATCCGGGGATGGCTTGCTGTCCCCGGACGCCGCCTTGGCTAAGTCCCCCTGTGCTGTCCCGGTTCTCAAAAAGCTCCAGCCTAAGGGGGAGCAGGCCTAGTGTGTGTATCCGGGGATGGCTTGCTGTCCCCGGACGCCGCCTAGGCTAAGTCCCCCTGTGCAGTCCCGGTTCTCAAAAAGCTCCAGCCTAAGGGGGGCATGCCTAGTGTGTGTATCCGGGGATGGCTTGCTGTCCCCGGATGCCGCCTAGGCTAAGCCCCCCTGTGCAGTCCCGGTTCTCAACAAGCTCACCTAAGAGAAGGGCCTTAGGGTTAGGCCTGGTGTTAGGGTTGGGGCTAGGGGTTAGAGTTGTGATTGGGGTTTATGGTTATTAGGGTTAGTGTGGGGCATGGTGTTTTCGGGGCATGACGTTTGTGGGCTGTGGCGTTTGCGAGGTGTGGTGTTTGTGAGCACGGCGTGCTGGCAAGGGCAAGTCTTGAAATCTTGCCAACTGTTAAAACTCGTGCTTTTCTAACTTTTTGCTATTTCCATTTTCCGAAAATAAATAAAATGGCATGTCAGTGCCCCCAAATGCACAAAAAATGCAATAGGGTATAGGAATGAGGCCAAAATATTTTTTTCCCGTAGAATCATAAAATTTCACGCAGAAGTAGATCATGACAAGACAAGAATAAAACATTATTACACCAACGCCGTCTGCTCCACCAGGGGTCAGCAATATTGGATTAAAATTTGCTAAGCATCAGTCAGCATTTTTTGTAAACTTCATACTTTTACACACTCCTCATACGGCGTCCACCCGAACGGTCTCAAATTTGGTACACATTATCTCAAGGATATCAATTGTGACATCAAAAGTTATTCAAATTTTTCACACGTCTTACGGTCTCTGAGCAGTGAAGCTACAAAAATTTTCCAGAATTTTGCAAATTTTGAATTTTTACAAATCCCTCCCATTTGCACATGCAAACTCTGATTTCAGTGAAATTTGAATCTGTTCTTAAACTCTCTGCCCTAAAGCTACTTTGAAACAAGGTTTACTATGGGAGAAAAAAAATATGTTTTCAAAAATTTCTGCAATTTTGCACAAAATTCAGTTTTGGCATCCTGATCCAAAATGTCAATGATGCCCATGCCATATTTTTTACGGCATTGCCATAGCAATGACATAAACTCTCCATGTTAATGCATATGCATATGCATTAGCATACCATGCTAATGGTAAAATCAACAAATCTCACAAACTTAAAACCGATATCATTCAAATTTTAATCATGGGTGCACACCTCAACCCTGAACAGGTTGATGTTAGAAAATATAAAAATGGGTGCAGCAGTGCCCCCTAGCAATTTGCACAAATTTTAGCTGATTTCACTAAAATTTTAATCATGGGTGCACACCCTACAGACTGATACAAGAAAATACAAAAATGGGTGCAATGGAGCCCCCTAGACAGTTTGTATGGAACAATAATGTTTTATTTGTCATAAATATACAAATTTGATACCCCCATTTATGACATGGTCTCGATTAAAAAATTCAATAATGCCCAGACCCCATTTACATTATGTTGCCATGGTGACAAGCCAAACATCTGTCCTCACTTACACAAAGTGTGGCCAAACCAAATTTGGTAGCCAGATGCAATAGGAACAAAGAAATATATTATGACCACGCCCCTTTACAAACTGGAAGTCCGACATATTGGACTTTTTTTTTTTTTTTTTTTATTAACACATGTAAAAATTTAGAAAAATGTCAGGATTTGGTTAGAAGTTAGGGTTAGGGCTAGGGTTAGGGTTAGAGTTTGGGTTGAGGCTATGGTTAGGGTTACGACTAGGGTTAGGTTTAAGCTTAGCAGAAGGAGAAATTCAATTTGTCAACTGGACAAAGTTTATGTTGTTGACAAATTGAATTTCTCCTTCTGCCATGGATTCTACCTGGGCGACTGAGGGATTCTACACACAGTTTAAGCTTAGGGTTACGTTTAGGTTTAGGCCTAGCATTAGGGTTGGGGCTATGGGTTACAGTCATGGTTGGGGTTTACGGTTATTAGGGTTAGTGTGGGGCACAGTGTTTGAGAGGCGTGGCATTTGCAGGGTGCAGCATTTATGGGGTACGACATTTGCTGAGCGCGCCGTTTGCGGGGCATGCCATTTGCGGGGCGCAGCACTTGCGGGGTGCGGCGTAGGCGCACACGAGGGCCAATCATTGCCGCTTGCGGCTATACTTTATATATTATATTTATTTAAGTGGTACAAACATATTTTACTTACTTTTGACTAAAACTAAAACATTTTATTCAAAAGACTGAGACGAAAATGAAATGAAAGATTGTTGTCAAAATGAAAATGAATGGTCAAGTAAATTGAGCATAGGTCCAGGTTTAAATAGGTTCATTATGCAGAGTACAGACTAATATGTGAATGGCATAACTGCATTGAGTGAGTTTTCCCTCCAAATGAACAGTTGGTAGCTAATTGAGGTCAGAGCACAAATTTGGGTATCAGAGCTGCTGTAAGTGGTTTGAATGAATGCTCCGAGTTTAATTTAGTCCATTCACCAAGGCCAGACTGAAAAGGCGAATATTTATGGCAATGCATCAAACCTAACTTCACAGCTTCCTTTCCACACACACAAAAGGACGCTACCTAAGAGACAAGGTGGAGGAGAGAAGGAGTGAGGAGACAAGGAGGGAGGAAACAAAGAGAGAGTAGACAAGGGGAGGACTTAAGGAGATAGTCGACTATGAGATACGAGACAGAAGAGAGTGGAGAGAGACAAGAGCACTGGTCCTAGCTCAGCTCAGACCCCTGGGGGCCCCTGCCCTAGACCCCTATATTTGCATATGAGCCCCATGTTAGTGTAGGCAATGCTGTCCTCTATCTTCTGCAGTATTGGGGGTGTATAAGAGCTGGAGTACAGGACACTGATTTGCACATATTGTGGAGTGATCCCAGGCAAACCATCTGCTCCTGAACTAGTGACTTTGGGACGAGCCCATCACCAGGGCCATGAGGGGGAAATGGTAGACTGCTACAAGTACCTGATGTCCATGTGAACAACAGATTGGACTGGAGGGACAATACTGTAGTAATGATGTGTACGAGAAGGTTATAATTCAATTCAATTCAATTCAATTTATTTTTGTATAGCCCAAAATCACAACAAGAGTTATCTCGGCGGAGTTCACAAAATTGTTGATTAATAAAGCAGAATAAGAAACATTCATAAATCAAAAATACAGAATGTCCAACAACAAGCAGGCAAATGGATAATTGTCCCAGCATCTCCTGTCCTTAGACCCTCCTTCTCGGCAAGGAAAAACTCTGAAAAACCCAATAGGAAAAACGGAGAAACCTCGAGGAGAACCACAGTGAAGGAGAGATCCACTCCTATGGATGGACAGGCAGATGAAACTACTAATCTAGCAGGACAAGGACAGTTAATCCAGGACAGGGAAGGAGAGGAGGGGTCCAGGTCCTCGACACTAGGGGACAGCAGCGGTCCAAACTGGAACAGCAGCATCTGAAACAGTTACACTCCCCAAAAAGGGGAGTGGGACAGGGACAACATGTGAATAGCAAAGAACAGACTACAAATTAACTAGTAATTGAATATTTTTAACAGTAAGAGGAGAAAAAGTAGGAGAAACCAGAGGACAGTGCTCAAGATGCCATAGTTTCCCCAGTAATATATCTCCTAGAGCAGCTTAACTAGGCCTATGGGTTTAGTTTCTGTTCCTAACTGACCTGACCATAAGCTAATTCAAAAAGGAACATTTTAAATGTGGAGACTGTGTCAGCTTCTTTGACATGAGCAGGGAGCTGATTCCACAACAAGGGTGCTTGGTACCTAAAAGCTCTACCTCCTAAAGTACTTTTAGCGACTCTAGGAACCACCAATAGTGCAGCATTTTGAGAGCGGAGTGAACGGTTAGGATGATAAGGTACAATTTCATCTTTAATGTAGGAAGGGGCCATGTCATTTACAGCTTTATAGGTTAGAAGAAGAATTTTAAATTTTACTCTAAACTCAACCGAAAGCCAATGAAGATTTTTTAATACTGGAGTAATGTGCTCTCGTTTTTTAGTACCTGTTAGTATTCTTGCTGCTGCATTTTGAACCAATTGAAGGCTTTTTATAGAGCTTTTAGGGCAAGCTGCAAGCAGGGAGTTACAGTAGTCTAACCTCGAAGTGACAAAAGCATGGACAAGTTTTTCAGCATAATTTTTTGGCAGTACATTTCTAATTTTGGCTATATTGCGTAAATGAAAATAAGCCGTTTTACAGACATGGCTTATGTGTGCTTTAAATGAGAGCTCTTGATCAAATAGGACTCCAAGGTTTCTTACAGTGGAGCTGGAGGCTACACTGACATTGTCCAATGTGATTATCTGCTCAGTTAGAGAGTCAAACTTTACATCGAGCCCAGCTGCAGGCCGGGACAAAACCACAATAGAGTCTCGTAGGTGTTTAGGGCCTAATAGAATGACTTCAGTTTTTTCAGGGTTAAGAAGTAAATAATTAAAGGTCATCCATGTTTTTATGTCCCTCACACAGTCACTAAGCCTTTCAATTTGATTAGTCTGATCAGGTTTCATTGATAGGTACAGCTGAGTGTCATCTGCATAACAGTGGAAATCGATACCATGCTTTTGGATGATATTACCTAACGGTAGCATGTAAAGGGAAAACAGATCTGGACCCAGAACTGAACCCTGTGGCACACCGTAGGCTACTTTAGAGCACTTTGAGGAGCTCTGGTTTACATTTACAAACTGGTACCTATCGGATAAATAGGATTTAAACCAGCTGAGGGCAGTTCCTCTGATGCCCACATCACATTTTAACCTCTGCAGTAAAATGTTGTGGTCGATTGTGTCAAAAGCTGCACTGAGGTCCAACAGAACCAGTATTGAGACCTGACCATTGTCAGCAGCCAATAACAAATCATTTGTTACTTTATCCAGGGCTGTTTCAGTGCTATGATGAGTTCTGAATCCAGATTGAAAATTTTCAAATCAATTATTTTCCTGCAGATGACGACAAAGCTGTTTAATTACAATTCTCTCCAGAATTTTAGAAATAAACGGAAGATTTGAAATAGGTCTGTAATTGGCTAAGAGGTCAGGATCAAGATTAGGCTTTTTTAGGAGCGGCTTAATTACTGCATATTTAAAAGACTGAGGCACATAACCACTTTCCAGTGAAGTATTTATTATATTAAGAATAGGATCTATAATTAGAGGGAGAATTTCTTTGAAAAGTCTACTTGGGATTGGGTCTAACATACAAGTTGAGGATTTAGAGGACATAAAGGCAGAAGTTAATTCTGCATGATTTAGAGTAGCAAACATCTCAAAAACTGGACCAACTGAGGATAATTCAGATCCCACCAAAACTGGACATGAGTTTAATTGAGACCCTACTCTTACAGCTTGAACTTGCTCAGAGTTAAAAGTAGGGGCAATTTCATATTTCTTATTATTAAAAAATGTCAGGAAATCCTCAGAACTGAGGGTAATTGGGATTGAAGGTTCTACTGCACTGTGGCAGTTTGTCAGCCTGGCTACAGTGCTGAATAAGAACCTAGGATTATTTTTGTTTACTTCTGTTAGATTGGAATAGTAACTGGTTTGGGCCGCACGCAACGCCTGCTTATAGGACAGAAGGCAGGTTTTCCATGCTTTTAAAGACTGCTCTGAGTGTGCTTTACGGTAACTTTTCTCAATTCTCCTAACCTTTTGTTTGTGTGCACGCAATTTTTCATTATACCATGGAGCAGATCGCCTTGGCCTGACAACTTTCTGTTTTAGTGGAGCTACTGCATCAAGGGCAGTTTTCAAAGAATCCATGGTCTTATCAACAAATTGGTCACTTTTGATGGGATTTAAACCATCCCCAGCTGGGTCACATGACATATCATTAAATATTAGCCCAATTATTTCTATGAAATTAATAACAGTTTTTTCAGAAATTGTTCTTTTAGTTATTATTTTATTCTGGTGAACAGAGAAATATTTAAGAATAAACTGAAAGGTAATCAAAAAATGATCTGATGATATAGGATTTTGTGGGAGGACTTTTAGATCACTGATCTCTATGCCATATGTTAAAACAAGATCCAATGTGTGCTTATGACTGTGTGTGGGCTGATTTACACTCTGAGTAAAACCGATGTCATTCAAAAGAGCGCTAAAGGCTTTGTTTAGACAATCATCTGTCAGGTCGGTTTTTATGTTAAAATCTCCAAGTATTATAATTTTGTCCCAGTCCACAACCAAGCCCGACACAAAATCCGAGAACTCTGTTAAAAACTCTGAATAAGGACCAGGAGGTCGGTAAATTATTATAAATAAAACACCTTTTTGGTTTTTCCAATTATGGCAGGTTATTGATAGACTGAGGCTTTCAAACGAGCCAAACGCTTTATTAGTTTTAGGACAAAGCAACAAGCCAGAATGAGAAATGGCTGCAACACCACCACCTCGACCTGTGCTCCTGGCACTCAGAAAGTTGACATGACTTGGAGGTGTGGACTCATTTAATCTCACAAAATCACCAGGTTGAAGCCAAATTTCAGTCAGGGCCAAAATATCAATGTTATGGTCCTGAATTAATTCATTGACTAAAAAGGATTTAGAAGAAATCGACCTTATGTTTAGCAGTCCACACTTTACACACTTATTTAGAGGTTGACTAGTATCACGAGTTGGTATTTGTATTAAGTTAAGCAGACTCTACTTCCTGAGAAAACTCAGGTCTTTCAATGTGTGTTGTAAGTTACTTTGGATGGATTCATAAAGGGATCAGCTAGGAGCAGGAGACATTTGTCACAGTGAAAGACAGGAAGACACTGGACAAACTGCCCCTGACTCCTGAACTTTTCAGACTGGAGATAATCTCCACCATGTGACGGAGCCTTGAGCCCTCCATTTACACCTATTTAGTCCTTTGACTGGCTGCAAACAAGAGTGGTATGGCAGGTTGTCTAGAGATAAAAATGTGATGAGCGTGTAGTCAGTTTTCTGTGCATGTGAATGTAATGAGTGAGTGAGTGACTGAACCATGGTTATAAGGTTGAGACATGCTTCACATCCATTTCTTCTCTCTCAGTTTCATAAGGCTTTAGCAGCAGTTTCTCAAAGCCCCATTATATTCAGCTCCTCTCTGCAGATACCTTATATTTCACTTGTTTTTAATTACTGCTCTTCGCGTTTAATGCATGTCTGTGGAGAGGAGCTGGGCGCTACCATATGCTGCGGCTGCTAGCTACCTTCTGCATGGCTGCTACATATAGGCCTCTGTGTTAATTAATATTCTTTTGATTGTTGTTGTGAGCAAATGTAAACGTGCGGCGCAGACAGCAGATGGTGGCAGGTGAGTTTGCGACACCTTTTCTCTTCCGCATTAATGGCCCCATCTGCCTTCACTTCAAAGACTCCAGCCGCTCACAGACAAATTAATTATTGAGTCCATTTGAACAGGTTTGACGGCAGCATTTTGTTCCACGCCTGCTCCCCTGCGTTACATCAACTGTGTCTCTTCTCCTTGGGTTTTACACGGATGCCCTCAAACTTCAAACTGCCCCCATCTTATTTGAACATTAGAGTGACTTAAGTTGTCTCATTTGCTGCTTTATTCCAGTGAAATCCCTGGTCAGTGAGTTTGTCTTTGGGCACTCAGCTGGTTTGGCACTGAGCGGGTTTCAAAGAGAGGAGCTGCATATGTGAAAGCTGTGGCCCTGTGCAGAGGAAAGACCAGGGCAGGTTTACACTTTTATTAAATGTGTGGGAGGAGAAACATGTTTGATATGAGCCGGAGTGCAGCAGCTCCTCTGGGCGGCTCACTCACTCGTTCAAAGGCAGTACATGCAAAATACCCAGGCACAAACACACCAAAGCAGGTACTGGTACAGAGAGAGGACTGTTTAACATGCGGGATGGGTCCTGTACTGAGGATTCTGAATAATGAGGGGAATGCAAATTATGACTTTTAAAACAGAAGGAGATGGCATACATTGTAATATCAAATAATTTATATATGGATTGTGTCAACTGAAAGAAGGTTATGCAATCAACTGTCCAGTCCTTGTTCTTTTATGGACACATATGTTTTAGTCTGTAACAGGATGGACAGGTGGACAGTTTAAGAGACAGCTTTGTTGTAACTTTTCTGGAGGAGAATATGCCACCTGCATGTCTCCATGGAGACATTAAAGGAATGCCTGGAATGCTCTGCAGTATAGCATTATCTTATCTCCGGTGTCAAGTAGGTAACAGTAACAGTATTTATTCCTCAGGGGAAATTTAAGCATATTGAGGTGTTGACATACAAATAATAATCTGTGTCCTGCAGCATCACAGCAGCCTCCAGGGGGAGCCAAGTGAGCTCTGAGACACAACAGAAAAGCCTCTTCTAAGTCTCTCTCTGTTTTTTTTGGGGGGGGGGTTTGTGGTGAGAAGGATTATGGTTAATGTGATAGGTTAGAATGGTACTATATGCCCCTAATACTATACTCTGTGCCTATTTACAGTGATGCAGTTCATAATGTGATTCAATGCTAAGAGTTTAAAAACAGTAAAAGGTTTGCAATAAATATTAATTTACATAAGCCTTAAAAACAGTTAAAAAAACAGTTAAATACAGTAGTCCACACAATAGTCCATTAAAATATTCTGTTTTGTTTTTCGGTGGCATTCCTGTCATTTTGTTCAACAAAACTGTAATTATATCATCCGTGATCGACTACTAAGCCTGGGATCCTTTGTTTTGGTGATTTGTAATGCCTTCACCCACCACTTGGGGATTTTGCGCTGTTTCTCCTCATTACATTAAACTTCTGCATGAGAGAGGCAGCACGCAGATCACTCTTGTGGCTCTTTCCTTTGTTTTCAGAAGTGCAACATTCCCCATTTTCAGGGGTACAACATTAACCCTAACCCTCAAAGGTCTTCTTTCACAAAAAAGCCAATGTACAGTCTCTATGGATACAATCTTTATGGATACAGGAAAAAAAAAACAAAAAAACAGCTCATTTCACACAACGTTATTTAACTTTTGTCTGTGACACACGCTGTACTTCGTATTTAGTTAAAATTGAAGAGAAAAACTGCTCAGTGCACCAACCCTTCAGCAACAAGAGCAGCCAGCCAAGGTTATTTCCAAACATGTAACTGAATAAATGCAAGATTGCGTTTATACCCTTTTGTGAGATGCTCCTGCTCAGATCTGCTCCAGCCTCCTCCCTCTCCACATGCCTACCCCACAGAAGTCAGCCTGCGTGAGCGTGCATCCGTCTGCTGCCTCTGCTGACACCTCCACAGTGCTGGGGTTTACGGGAGGATGTTTACCCAGCGCCAGGGCCAGGAGAGTGGGGACAGTGAGTGAGCTGAACCTTTGGTGTGGAGCTTTGTGTTGGGTTTGTTTTGGTGCTGTTTGATGAGTCAGTGTTTGGTCAGATACTCCATTCGCCCACATGTTACAGCGCTGCACTCACTGGCTTTCACTCCACGTTCACTGTGTCTATTCAGAAGGTTTAATTATGTGGTGGGAGGGTTAGGTTTTGGCACATGTTTTGGAAATTGTTCGGTATTAAATCAAGTATTGGACAGGAACTGTGACTTGATACATATTAATTATGTTGCATACATTTTCATTTGTGAAGTATATGTAGACATATTCAAATTTTCAAAATAGAAGGTCTTTGTAAAACCCACACAATGTGCGCACAATGTGGTGCCACACATTAGTATGGGAATACTGGTGCAAAACCGCTAGTGTGAGGACCTTCATGGGGACCTTTTGCTTTGTGGGAAGCAAAAATCTTGTCTGGGAAATTAAGACTGAAATCCTTTGTGTGTACATATTCAAACTCAGACAGCCAGTACTATCCTCTGGGACGCAGGAGCTTATTGTTCATCATTTTGAACAAAATCAAACTTCTCTCACCTCAGATTAAGAGGTTAGAGTTTAAAGCTTCACTCATTGGTTCAACAGAAACTCTTGTTATTTTTTCCTTTCTTTTTTAGAGTTAGAGCATTAGTCCTAAGGAAACGATTGTCAGTGGTATGTCCCCACAAAGCAAATGTCTGTGTGCGTGTGTGTGACACCACCTCCCCTTATTAGACTTAGACAAACTTTACTGATCCACAAGGGAAATTATTTGGATACAATAGCTCAAACATCACAATATAATATAATAACAGAGAGTAACAAAAATAGATGGTATAGCAAAAAGAGCAAGAGACAGGTGTCAAATGAGACATAATTATCAAAATGTATATGTACAAGTCAAAATAAAATAGAAATATAAGTAATAAAGTAATACACTATATAGTCACAGCTATATACAAGAGACAAGAACGACAGTGCAAATACTATGCTGATTGAGAGGGCATAAGGTTATCTGTTACTTAAGATTAAGTTGTTGTGCAGTTGTATGGAGTATGGTATGAATGTAGTCCTGAATCTCTCACTGTTTGAGCGGAGCTGAAGGAGCCTGTTGGAGAATGAGCTCCTCTGTCCCTCTATAGTCTGGTGCAGTGGGTGAGCAGGAGTGTCCATGATGGAGAGCAGTTTGTCCAGTGACCTCCTGTCCCTCACTGTGACAAATGTCTCCAGCTCACAGCCGATCACGTAACCAGCTTTACGGATCAGTTTGTCAATCCACCCAATGTCCCTTTTGCTGGTGCCGCTCCCCCAGCAGACCACAGCGAAGTACAGGGTGCTGGCCACCACAGACTGGTAAAAGATCTTCAGTAACTGCTCATGCTCTTCTTGTAGACAGCATTACAGTTGTCCCTCCAGTTTATGCCCAAACATTTCGCTTGTGCGGGTGGTGACGGCAGGTGACGCTCCCCAGCTCCTGTGCCTGTCAGCAGGAGTAACGACCCTCGTCACTCATTGGCTGACAGGTGCCTCCTGACAGACGCTTAGGGACGATTTAAAGGCCCCAGCCCCTCTCCATCACGCAGACACAGCTACATCAGAATTCAGAGGGCATCTCCACTTTTTATGTCTGCAGCTCTGAGGCAGCTCATTGGTGCTTCAGTCCATAGAGCTGTATTAAACTTTCAAGAACTGAATCAGCAAATATAACCATGCCTTAACTTCCACTCCAGTTTTGATATCATTTTTTGACCAATAGGAGTTTTGAACCAGAGGTGGGTAGAGAAACCAAAGAATGTACTTAAAGAGGGGGGTATTACAGTTCTATGGTGTATTAACTGCTAACACATGACATATTTAGATCTCTGTGTTACCTTTTATATTGAAAATGCTATATTTAAAAACATTGTATTACTTTTGTTTTTGATGGTCTGAGTCCCCTTATATTTGCTTCACAACACAATCAGTGTGCATCCCACTAAGGAAATTACACATTGCATCAGGTTTGTGAAGTTGTATTGTATTATTTTGTATAATGCTTTTGTATATTTATGGTGAATTGTCGTGTGGGAGCATTGCACATAATCTTACAGAATCTTACATCACTTAAACATGCACTGATGACATCTAAAACCTCTTAAGGGATTTTTTATAACATTTGAACCACTTTATAACATGTTAGAATGCTCCAAAAAGTAGATTTTGTATAATATCTCCTCTTAGATAGCAAGAAGTACAAAGAAGTGTACAAGAAATTACCTGAGTAAGAGTGGAAAAGTACTACATAAGAAAGTGTATTTATAAGAATGAGCGCCTAGTCAACATTAAATAATGCACACAATCTAGTAGAAAAATAAGAACAAATATTACTCAAAAAGGAGTAAAAAGTAATCATTTTGGTACAAATGTAAAAAAAAAAAAAATGTTCTGCTCTAGTGTGATGTGCAGCTATCCATAGGAGAGGCCCACAGCAGGTAGTGCTTTGTTGCCATGACATTTATCAGCTCCCATTTGGCACCACAGTTTTCTAACACATAAGTCAGCATACTTGTTTATTATTAGGTTGTTTTAGATGAATATGAATATTATATTTAAAATGTTGAATTTATAACACAATGATCCACGGGTGTCATATACTGTATCATAACTCTGTAGCACTTGTAGGGATACAACTGCTACAGTATGTCTGCTTTAACAAAATCCTTTAAGTTTATTGTCCAACTACAGAGACAAAAATACACACTTCGTCCCCTCCTCTGGTGGCGTGTTAAAAGTACCGCAGGCATTAACACTCCACACACCATTTAGCTGTCATCCTTGAGATTCAAGGATTTGACAATGTCACAAAACATTTTCACCAAATCTCATCCAAAACACGCTTTAAAAAATTATTTCATCCTCATCACTGACTCTACACAAAGAGGAAACCAGGCGAAGCCGTAGAGGTCAGAGGTCAGAGGCTCGGTGCGCTGCTCTGCCTCACGTTTCACCGGAGTAATGGCTCTGGAGTGCATTCAGTCTGCCTTGCCAATCCAGCACTGAAGGACACCGATGACAAAAGGAGAGGAGAGGCGCTAGCATGAGAGGGGGGGGCGCGGGGCTAGCATGAGAGGCCTTTTAAACAATCTGCACTCACTTTTCCACTTCCATCTGTACACCGCAGCCTTGAAGCTACCCACACTTAATATGTACTGTTGCTTTTTTCCATTTTCAGTGTTTGTGTGGCTTTCTGACCACATTGCGATGACTATATTTGCGTTTTGTACTCCCCACAAACACAAAACTTTCAACCTTCATGAAATCAAAATCAGTTTAATAGTATCTGTATCTCTTCCATCTACTTACTTAATTAAGTAGGCATGAGAAATTCCATAAACAGCATCAAGTTCTAAAGAATATATGAGTGTTTTAGGTTAAATCTGTTATCTCTGCTCATTTATATGAACGTGTGACCAGTTGATTGTACGCTTAAAGTACATTTAAGGGCCCAAATGATGCTACTTTCTGATCTATGTTGTTTCCTCATCAAAAACATACCTGGAGTTATGTTTTGTTTTATTAACACATGTTTAACATAAACTCTGCATAGTTCTTCTCTCAAACAGAAAACACCTTGTCATGTCTTGTTGTAATGCAGGAAGTGCTCCTCTGTGTTTTAAAACTCCATACACCTTCCCTAGAATCATTTGGATAATTTCAGCCCTGGGCATTTTGAGCTTTAGAGATATATTTAGACTAATAATAAAGGATTACTCAAACATGTGTGAATAAAACAAAACACAACTCCAGGTCTGTTTTTGAGGAGCCAAGAACAAAATATAACATCTCCCTCTCAGTTATTAATTATTTGTTATAAATGATGCATTTTCACACACATTTAACTTTTATACAAACAGAGTGCCTCAGATTTTTGTTCAAGGCACTCTGGCACTATTTAACATGCACAATTCTGCTTGAGATTGTAAACAAAAGACAGAGCTGCTTTCCCTTGCAACGAACCATCCCTATCTCCAAATGAGCACCTATTTTTGAAAATCTTTTACATTCCTTTGGCCCACAGAACACTTTTTACTCTTGATAGTCCAGTACAGAACTGCAGAGAAACTAGCATAACCGAGTGGAGCCATACACAAATATCTGCACAGAATACGGGCTGGAGACCCTAAGGTCAAAATGGGGAACACCCCCAAAAGTAGTGGAGAAGCCGACCGAGAAGCCGACTGGGCCAAGATCCTGTGGGACTTCCAGATACAGACTGACAGAATGCTGATGGCGAATCAACCAGACATAGTGCTGGTGGATAAGCAACAGAACAAAGCCGTCTTGGTGGACATTGCAATACCAAGCGATGGGAACATTAGGAAAAAGAAACTAGAGAAATATCAGGGGCTCAAGGAAGAGCTGGAAAAGTGCAGTACTAGGAACAGCAAAGATACTGCACAGAACTCTTAAGCTCCCGGGGCTCTGGTAGAGGAGCCGAGTTTGAAAAAAGGATGAGAGAGACCGCTCAGAGGGTTGAGGAGAGAGGAGGAATATCCATAATTTTTTCTAACTTTATGAAGAGTGGCATGGCTATGGGAATAGGGATATAACACATGGTAAGGATATATACCTCTTTCAGTCCTTGTCAAAAATATGCCCAAGAGACATGACTACAGATGTAAATTAGTGTCTTCATGCTGGGTCAGGTTCAATCACATTATACTGGAATAACACACAGAAGTCTGGGTGGATTTCCCACATTAACATAAACTTTCTCAAAGGCAAACAGAACCACTACTGACCAAGCTGTGCTGAAGGTCTAGATATAGGTCCCCAGGCACTATGCTGTGGTCAACCACTGCTCCTAACCCCATTAGCACTTAAGGCAGAGCCGTAGCTAGCCATCTGGGTGCAGGGGGGTGGGGGTATTCTGCGCTGCCGGCAAAATTGAGGACGGGGGGGGGTGAGGGTGATTCCATGACGACCCCTCAAAGTGCCATGGGCCGCACGCTACACCGGTTGGTTTGCGAGGATTCACATGGTGCCCCACAAGCACTTGGTGCCCTACACGCTGTGTGTAATCTGTTTAATGGGGAGCTACGGTACTGGAAGGAGGGGTCAGCTACAGAGAATGTACAATGTAAATACAGAGAATGTAAGCACTGACAATAAAGTACGCTATCTTTAAAGATGCACTATGCTCTTACATAAACGCAAGATAGACGAGTGTAACTTGTAACTTGAACATTCCAGGCAAAGCAACAGCATGGAGAACAGTTACATAGCATAGCAGAAAAGTTACATAGTGCACCTTAAAGCTACTGTAAGTTAATTTGATGTTTTGTTTTTTGTTTTTTCCACCAGTAGATGGCACCTGGCCCCTCCCACTTCACCTCCCCTGTGCTCTCTGCTGTTCTTTTATCAGGCCAGAGCTGGCACTATCAGACACTAGCAACACAGATCTAGTGTAACTGGACTGGCTAAGCTAAGTATGAATTATAGACATATGTAGTTACCATACTACTACAGTATAAGCGCTCAAAGTTTTCATACTATGTAACACCTAGATAAATACTGGCTTCCCAAGTATCACAAAGGGAGTCTAAGACTTAAACTGGTCAAAAACAGGACTAAAATGGGCCTAAATCTGGACTAAAACATGTCTAAACTGAGTAGAAACCAGCTCTGAACCTGCTAAAGACTGATTTTTAATAAAATACTATGTGAAATCTAATCCAAATAAAAAAGTGAACTGGCAGGGGACCACGGTTTGAGAAACCCTAACATTTATATCAAGACATAGTCCCAGACTGCTCATCAGGAGCTCTTTCACAGTGTTGGCCATAGTGGAGATACATGATTTTAATGGAAGCACACCTGAAGTAAACATACACAAGAAGAACACTCAAACTCCTCACAGAAATCACAATTCAAATAGTGACAGGAAATCACAAAGCTGCCATTATTTACACTTTATAATGTCCTCTACAAAGAGATAAATGTTCCTGTGTGTCAGATGCCCTCCCTGTGTCTCCATCCATCTATTCATACATTTTTTTTCGCTTATCCGGGGCCGGGTCCCGGGGGCAACAGTCTAAGCAGGGACTCCCAGACTTCCTTCACCCCGGACACTTCCTCCAGCTCCTCGGGGGGACCCCAAGGCGTTCCCAGGCCAGTCGAAAGACATAATCCCTCCGGCGTGTCCTGGGTCTTCCCGGGGGCCTCCTCCCGGTGGGACGTGCCCGCAACACCTCCCGAGGGAGGCGTCCAGGAGGCATCCGGAACAGATGCCCGAGTCACCTCAGCTGGCTCCTCTTGACGTGGAGGAGCAGTGGCTCTACTCCGAGCTCCTCCCATGTGACTGAGCTCTTCACCCTATCGTTGAGGGAGCGCCCAGCCAGTCTGTGGAGGAAACTCATTTCGGCCGCTTGTATCCGCAATCTTGTCCTTTCAGTCATTACCCAAAGCTCATGACCCTGTGTCTCCGTGGGGTCTTATTCTTTGTAAAATTCCCAAACTTTAAAGCTACATCTCTTGTTTTAGCCTTGTTGAAACTTCTTTGCTAATCGATGCACCAGAAAATACTGTAGACTATGGCTGTGGGTAAACAATTATTTTTAAAACGATTAATCAGGCAATTATTTTATCAATTAGTCAACTAATCTAACAACTAATTGAACAATTAATCTAACGATTATTTTTCTGCTGTTTGATTAATAAAAAACATAATGTATATCAAATAAATACTAAAAAAATGTTAATAGTATCGTTTATTAAACAAAACTGTTTTGCACAGGAAAATAATATATATATATATATATATATATATATATATATATATATATATATATATATATATATATATATACATAGAATAAAATTTTACAAAATAAAAAGGCCTGTTTACTCTTGCAGTCCAAGAAAAATACTATCTACTAAACTACTACTACTAAAATCTACTGTACAAAATTACAAAAGATAAAAACACTGTGCCATCCATAATACAGAAATTCCTGAGTGTTTAACACAATATAACAGCCCCAACACAGAACCTGATGCACAATGAAACTGACTCTCTTAACTGCTATTCTGCCAGCTTACACGCTTGTGCAGTATATATAGACTGTCCACTTTCCTCCTTCGTTCCTCCCTCTCATCCATCACAACTCTTTACTCCTCCTACACTACTTACTCTGAATTACTGTAGAGGAATGTGAGCATGTCCATGTGCTCTTTGGTGAGGCTTGCTCTTTTTTTACACAAGCACCTCCTGACAGTATCTTCCCTCTGGTCATGGGCTGGATCTTCATCTTCCAGCTCCTCCTCATCTGACCCAAGCAGTGCGTCCAGGACAGACTTTGGCTTCTGTCTTCTTGAGTGATCTAGCTGGCCACTGGGGAAGTCATGCTTCCGCTCTTCCCTCACTCACACTTGTCTGGCTTCAAGTCCAAGGGTCTGAAGTTTTTCACCTTCAGTATGTCGTCTGTGGACAGGAACTTGAGATTTTGGAATCTCAGATCAAGGGCCACGGTGAAGATGCACACATTGTTCCCATCTTTGTCATATGTAGTTTCAACCTTCCATCTGAAAAATAATGGATTTAATTTGTACACTTTAAATCAAAGAAATTCAAGATGCTTCAAAAGAAAGATAACAGTAGAATCAATAGCTCTATATGATAGAATCACAATATTCAGTTAGTTCAGGGTTTAATAATAATGAATAATTAAACTAACCTTGAAGCAATCTCTGCTGCGGCTGCAGTTTGGAAGGTCGCAATTGGAGCAGACTCAAAGGCTGTCTGCATGGACTTCTGTAGGCCTTTCACCAGCGGAGGCAGGACAGAAACTGGTGTATGCTTCTCCACTTGCTTGGCCTGCTTGAAGGGCTCAAGTGCTTGATGTAGGTCCTCCAGGATGCACCATTGGCTTTAATACTCAGGTAGTGCTTTGCTGCCTTGGTGACCTCTGGGTCTGAGAGGGCTGCGGTTACAGGCCAACGCTGCTCAAGGAGGCGTTTGATCATGTAAAAAGAGCTATTCCATTTGCCCATTTGCTTTTGTTTGAGTTTGAGCTTAAGGGTGGCGACCTTGCTGCTATGTGATGAGGCTCCTTGCTGCCCCAAGTGCCTTGTTGATTCAGGGTTCTTTCAGTACATGGTTGACAATCATCTGGGTGGTATGGCCAGCACATCAAAGAGAATCAACACCATGCTTCTCCTCAAGGATTCTAAGGGCTTTCACAACATTTGTTGCATTGTCGTGGACAATCGCCTGGGCATCATCATAGAAAGAAAAGTCAAACTTCTCAGCAACCTCCTCAATCCAGACAGCCATGTTGTCACCAATGAGTCTGTCTTCAAGGGGCAATGTGCAGCAAACGAATGAGACCATCTCCCAGTTTTCGTTAATTTAGTGGCAGGTCACTCTGAGGTATGCCTCAATACTTGTCCAGACATCGGTGGTGAGTGTTATCTTTGAGGACCTCTTCTTTAAGATTCCCTTCAGTTCATCAAGAACACACCATTTGGTAAACCATCACCTGGAGGGATATTTGAAGCCTGGGCAGATATAATCAATCATATCCATGAAGGCTTCAACCTCAACAAGACGTCATGTCTTTGACGATCACTCCCTCCTAAAAGATGTTCAAAGCAAGCAAATACTTATTTACTCTCAAGACTGTTTTGCTGAGTTCGGCAACCTTCTGTGGAGTGCATTGCGCCTCTTTTTCAAGATAGGATGGCAAGGTCCTTTACTTTGTCCTAGAAAACACAATCGCAATGCATATTGGAACAACCGCTATGACAATGGGGCATTAAATCTACTCTTAAACTCATTGCAGTGCTATGGTATGATTAGCTTGATTGAAGGCTAAAGTGGTTACTTTTAAAGTAATGTTAAGTCGAACAATGCATTTCATGTTTATCTAAAAGCTCATATTCTATCTACACAGTGAAAATGTTTGGTAGTGCAACTCATATGAGCCCTATCAAACCTGGTTGTGGTGCTCATTTTAATGTTTTCAATCCTCATAAAAATATTAATTCATTCATTACCACTGCGCACCAGCTTATGTGCAGTCCTGGCCTGGACATTGTTTGGCTCCGTATAAAACTGGCTAACGTTAGTCTAATGCTATGTTTGACTCGTAAACGACCACAACATGATTTAGCTCTCTGTGCAGTTTGTTCGTGCTGGGTTAGTAGCGACTAGATAGCTGTGTTTTGCAGCCGCAAGCAAGCTACCATTCCAGCCAACATTAAATTCTATAAGGTATTTCAATTAAAACATATTAACAGGTCAAGTTACAATTTAACATAGGACCCCTTATTTGATAGGAGCTTGGCGGTTGGGGACATTGCCTCTGGACTGGCAGACCGGGATGGTGGTCCCTCAGTTTAAGAAGGGGGACCAGAGGAATCACTACAGGGGAATCACACTCTTCAGCCTCCCCAGTAAGGTCTATTCCAGGGTAGAGGAGAGGAGAATCCGACTAATAGTCAAACCTCGGATTCAGGAGGAGCAGTGTGGTTTTCGTCCCGGCCGCGGAACACTGGACCAGCTCTGTACTCTCCATCGGGTGCTCAAGGGTTGATGGGAGTTTGCCCAACCAGTCCACATGTGTTTTGTGGATCTGGAGTAGGCATTCGACCATGTCCCTCGTGGGGTCCTGAGGGGAGTGCTCTGGGATTATGGGGCTCTTTGCTAAGTGCTGTCCGGTCCCTGTATGACCAGAGCAGGAGTTGTGTTTGCATTGCCGGCAGTAAGTCAGACCTGTTTCTGGTGCATGTTGGACTCCGCCAGGGTTGCCCTTTGTCACCGGTTCTGTTCATTGTATTTATGGACAGAATTTCTAGGCGCAGTCAGGGGCCAGAGGGGATCCAGTTTCGGGACCACGGATCTCATGGCTTAGGGTTAGGGTTAGGAAAGATTTCGTTGAATTTAATTTTGGAATAATGTAATCTATGAACCACTTCAAATTGAATTAATCTATATCTGGAATTGATGGAACAGTTCCAAATATTTGTAAGTGCATCTTTACATTTGTCTTCTGTTATGGTTATGCCAAGCTCTTCTGACACAGCTTGTGTAAATACATTTACAAAGCATGATATAAGTTCTTTAGAATTTGGATTTATATGTATCAACTTGAAGAATATATGCGTTTCTGGTTTAGCTGTATAATTTGTAATATTTTGTTGAATAAAGCGTTGTGTCTGGTTTGCAGGTAGCGAAAAAATGTGATTGTACAAGGGAGTATTTTTCCCTTAATGAGACTAGTTTATTAGTGACATAAAAATTCTCAATGTAGTGCAGACCACTCTTACTCCATTCAAGAAAAGTGTCGTCTGTAAGAGAGGGTTTAAATGACATTAAAGTTAAGCATTATAAGTTTCGGATCTTTGGGAATTTTCAAACCAAGATAGGTAAGTGGGTGGAGATGATTTTAAAAGGAAGGGAGTTTAAAAAAAGACCTAAAAAGATTATTTGACAAGGGCATTAATTCACTTTTCTCCCAGTTGACTGTGTATCCTGAAAGCATGCTAAATGTTTGAAGGTAATTTAGGAGAGCAGAAACTGACATTTTTGGATCTGCTAGACAAAGTAATAAATCATCAGCATATAGATTTACAAGACTTTCCAATCTTTGGATAGGCCCAGATACGAATGGCTAAGGTTTCCATTGCTAGGTTAAATAACAATGGGGAAAATGGATTACCCTGACGAACCCCACATTGTAATTTCACAGGCTGCAACACATCCAAATTAGTAATAATATATAATACAGGTTGTGCATAAATGATTTTTATCCATTCAATAAATATACTCCCAAAACCAAACTGTTTCAGGGTATAGAACATATATGGCCATTCAATTTGATCGAACGCTTTTTGAGCATCAAGTGATAATACAGCAGCCTGTGAGTTTTTAACCTTGTAAGAGTTTATAGTATTAAAAATTAATCAAGTGTCGCTGAAGGATGGTCTACCTGGAACAAACCCAGTTTGATCAGGATGTATAATATCGGTGATGTGAGCAAGTCTTATTGCCAGAGTTTTAGTAACTATTTTTGGTCACAATTTAAAATAGCAATAGGGTGATACCTTGCAGGGTCCTTCTCATCTTTATCTTTTTTTTAACAATAAAGAAATGTTACCCTCATACAATGAATTAGGGAGTTCCTTTGTTACTAGTGAATGTTTTATCATTCTGAACATTATAGGAATTAACTATGCATGAATAACCTTATAAAACTCACAACCAAATCCATCTGGACCATCTGATTTACCAGAGGGAAATGATTGGATTGCTTGAAGTAGATCAGCTTTTGTAATGGGCCTCTCAAGGTCGTTTTTAGCATCCTCTGTCAATTGTGGGATTGTAAGATTAGAAAAGAAAGTGTAAAAGTCATTGTCTGTGACATTTGTTTTGCTTGTATAAAGTTCAACATAGAATTCTTTAAGTCTGGAATAAATTTTTTGTGGAATTATTAATAGCTCTCCTGATTTAGTTTTTATGCAGTGCATTGTTTGTTTAGCTTGCGATCCTCTGAGTTGACTTGCTAAAAGCTTCTATGGTTTTTCACCCAGTTCAAATTGTTTTTGCTCGAATTTCAATATAGTTTTACTAATTTGTTTACTTAAAATGTTATTATATTCATATTTTAATTTAAGTATAGTTTTGTAATCTGTTGGTGACTGAGTAACTTTATACTTCTCTTCAAGTGATGGGAGTAGTTGCTCTATTTCATCCGTTACTTCTCCATTAAGATAAGATAAGATAAGACTTTATTGATCTCACAGAGGAGAAATTCACTCGTGACAGAAGCTCACAGTCAGGGGACAGTATAGTGCAAAAAGTTGTGAAAAATTGTGCAAACACTCAGAACAATAAGTAAATAAAAAATAAAATCACAATAAATATTAACATATTTACAACATCAGGTAGCTCTATGTACAGGGAGTGAAAGAAATGTAAATATATAATAAAACATATCTCTTATATATATATATAAAAAAAAAAAAATGTGTTCCTCACCTTCCACGGTGGTTGGTCTCTCTCACCCTCATCAGCTCGGGCCCTCTACCAGAGGCCTGGGAGCTTGAGAGTTCTGCGCAGTATCTTTGCTGTTCCTAGTACTGCACTTTTCTGGACTGAGATGTCTGATGTTTTTCCGGGTATCTGCTTGAGCCACTCCTCCAGTTTGGGGGTTACAGCCCCGAGTGCTCCGATCACCACGGGCACCACTGATGCCTTCACCTTCCAGGCCTTCTCCAGCTCTTCCTTGAGCCCCTGGTATTTCTCTAGTTTCTCGTGTTCCTTTTTCCTGATATTACCATCACTTGGTATTGCAATGTCCACCACCACGGCTTTGTTCTGTTGCTTATCCACCACCACTATGTCTGGTTGGTTCGCCATCACCATTCTGTCAGTCTGTATCTGGAAGTCCCACAGGACCTTGGCACGCTCATTCTCCGCAACCTTTGGGGGAGTTCCCCACCTTGACCTTGGGGTCTCCAGCCCGTACTCTGCACAGATGTTTCTGTACACTATGCCCGCCACTTGGTTGTGTCGCTCCATGTATGCTTTCCCTGCCAGCATCTTACACCCTGCAGTTATGTGCTGGACTGTCTCAGGAGCCTCTTTGCACAACCTACACCTTGGGTCTTGTCTGGTGTAGTAGATCTGGGCCTCTATTGCTCGGGTGCTCAAGGCCTGCTCCTGTGCAGCCAGGATGAGGGCCTCTGTGCTGTCATTCAGACCAGCCCTCTCCAGCCATTGGTAGGATTTCTTGATATCAGCCACTTCAGTTATGTTTCGGTGGTATGCCCCATGTAGGGGCTTGTCCTGCCATGATGGTCCCTCCAGCACCTCTTCCTCTGACCTCCACTGTCTGAGGCATTCCCTGAGCACATCATCTGTTTGGGCCTTATCCTTGATGTACTTATGGATTTTGACTGTTTCATCCTGGACAGTGGTTCCCACACTCACTAGTCCTCGGCCTCCTTCCTTCCGGCTCGCATACAGTCTCAGGGTGCTGGATTTGGGATGGAACCCTCCATGCATGGTCAGGAGCTTTCGTGTCTTAACGTCTGTGGTCTGTATCTCCTCCTTTGGCCAGCTTATGATTCCTGCTGGGTATCTGATCACTGGCAGGGCATAGCTGTTTATTGCCTGTGCCTTATTCTTGCCATTGAGCTGGCTTCTTAGGACTTGCCTTACTCGTTGCAGGTATTTGGCCGTAGCCACTTTCCTTGTTGCCTCTTCAAGGTTGCCATTTGCTTGTGGGATACCAAGGTACTTGTAACTGTCCTCAATGTCTGCTATTGTTCCCTCTGGGAGTGAGACCCCCTCTGTGTGGACTACCTTCCCTCTCTTTGTCACCATCCTACTACATTTCTCGAGCCCGAATGACATATATATATATATATATATATATATATATATATATATATATATATATATATATATATATATATATATATATATATATATATATATATATGTAAAAGAATACAAATATACAAATATATAAATATATAATCTGAGGACAGTGGAGGCGGTTACTGATGAGGTGACATGGTTACAGGTTATTGCACGGGCTATTGCACAGGTTATTGCACTGGTTATTGCATGTGTTACACAGTGGAGTTGTACAGTCTGACAGCAGTGGGGATGAAGGACCTGCGGTAGCGTTCCTTCTTACACTGAGGGTGCCTCAGTCGGCCGCTGAAGGTGCTGCTCAGTTCCTCTACAGTCCGGTGCAGAGGGTGAGAGGTGTCGGCCATAATAGATGTGAGTTTGGCCAGCACCCTCCTCTCACCCACCTCCTCCACAGACTCCAGAGGACAGCCCAGGACAGAGCTGGCCCTCCTGACTAGTTTGTTCAGTCTTTTCCTGTCCCGCTCTGTACTGCTCGGGGCCCAGCAGACAACAGCGTAGAGGAGAGCAGAGGCCACCACAGAGTCATAGAAAGTCTTGAGCAGGGGCCTGCACACTCCAAAAGAACTCAGTCTCCTCAGAAGATGGAGGCGACTTTGGCTCTTCTTGTACAGGGCGTCAGTGTTGTGGGACCAGTTTAGTTTATTGTTGAGGTGAACACCCAGGTACTTAAAACTGTCCACTGTCTCTATGTCCTGTCCCTGGATGTTCACCGGTGAGGGAAGTAGTGTCCTTCTCCCGAAGTCGATCACCATCTCCTTGGTCTTACTGGTGTTAAGGTGGTTGTGCTCACACCAGTCCACAATGTCCCTGATGACCGATCGGTACTCCAGCTCATTCCCCTCAGACACACAGCCCACAAGGGCCGAGTCGTCAGAGAACTTCTGGAGATGGCAGGTGTCCGTGTTGTAGGTGAAGTCCGAGGTGTAGATAGTGAAGAGGAAGGGTGAAAGGACAGTTCCCTGTGGGGCCCCAGTGCTGCAGACAACCACCTCTGACTCACAGCCGCGCAGCCTCACATACTGCGGCCGGTCAGTGAGGTAGTCGATGGTCCAGGCGGCGAGATGTCCATTCACTCCGGTGTCCTCCAGCTTCCCCCGCAGCAGTGCCGGCCTGATGGTGTTGAAGGCGCTAGAGAAGTCAAAGAACATGACTCTCAGAGCGCTCCCGGCAGTCTCCAGGTGGGTGAGCGCCCACTGCAGCAGGTAGATGATGGCGTCCTCTACTCCGATGTTAGGCTTGTAGGCAAACTGCAGCGGGTCCAGAGTGGAGCTCACCACGGAGCGGAGGTAGCTGAGGATCAGCCTCTCCATGGTCTTCATGAGGTGAGAGGTCAAGGCGACTGGTCTGAAGTGGGCCGGTTCCCTTGCATGTGTTGTTTTTGGAACTGGTACCACACAGGAGGTCTTCCACAGGACAGGGACCTTCTCCAGGCTGAGGCTCAGGTTGTAGATGTAGCAGAGAACCTCACAGAGCTGGTCCGCACAGGTCCTCAGCAGCCTGGGGCAGATGCCATCTGGTCCTGCAGATTTTCTCTGTTTCAGCCGCCTCAGCTCTCTCCTCACCTGATCCGGTGTGATGTAGAGGGAGGAGTAAGGGGGGGACTGGGGTGGACTGCCGGGGGTGGGGGGCAGAGGGGGGCTGGTGCTGGGAACAGTCGGTGTGAAGTGAGCTGGAGACGTGGGTGGTGGGGGGCGGGGGGTGGGTGCAGTTGGTCCGGGAAGGGGGGTTGTGTCCAGTGGCCTGGGGGTGTGTGGAGAGGGGGAATCCGAGAAAGAGGCAGAGGGGATGGGGGGACAATCAAAACGGTTGAAATAAACGTTTAGTTCATCCGCCCAGTGCTGATCTCCATCAGATGTCCCTCTGGTGTTCTGACCAAATCCTGAGATGTTCTTCAGACCTCTCCACACATCCCGCACGTTGTTCTGGGCCAGCTGCTCCTCCATTTTCTTCCCGTAATCCTTCTTGGCCCGACGAGTCCTCCACTGAAGCTCCCGCTGGACCCTCTTCTGCTCCTCTCTGTCCCCTGAGTTGAAAGCCCTCTTCTTCTGGTTCAGGAGGTCTTTGAGCTCAGGGGTGACCCAGGGGTGGTTGTTGGAGAAGCACCGTACCCTCCGGGTTGGCACAGTGCTCTCCACGCAGAAGTTGATGTAGTCCGTGATGTAGTGGGTCAGGCCATTGATGTCATCTCCATAAGAGCTGCTGAACATGTTCCAGTCAGTGGTCTGGAAACAGTCCCTCAAACTCTCATTGGCCTCTTCAGTCCACAGCTTCACAGACAGCTTCCGCGCAGGTCCTCTTCGCACCTTTGGTGTGTATTGCGGGAGCAGTTTGACGAGGTTGTGGTCTGAGCGTCCAAGCGAGGGGAGGGGGACGGAGGTGTAAGCGTCTTTGATGTTTGCATACAGGTGGTCCAGAGTCCTATTGTCTCTCGTGGGGCACGTGACGTACTGTGTGTAAGTGGGGAGAATGGTGGATAGGGAGACGTGGTTGAAGTCCCCGCTGATTAAAATCAGGGCTCTGGGATGCCGGGTCTGCATCAGCGCTACGCTGTTGTGGAGTTGTTCACAGGCCGCCGTTGCATCGGCGGAAGGGGGGATATACACACAATACGTGATCACGTGTGAGAATTCCCTCGGCAGGTAATACGGCCGCATGCCCACTGCGAGCAACTCAATGTCCGGGGTACACAGCTGTTGTTTGACGTACACGTTAGCTGGGTGGCACCACCGCTCATTCACAAACACCGCCAGCCCGCCTCCCTTCTTCTTACCGCTCCTAGCGGCAGTTCTGTCCTCCCGCTTCAGTGTAAATCCGTCCTGGTTAATCACAGAGTCCGATATGTGTTCATTCAGCCACGTCTCCATAAAACACATCACGCTGCAGTCCCGGTACTCCCGCTGATGCCGGGTCAGTGCGGTGAGCTCCTCGGTCTTGTTGGAGATGGAGCGGATGTTTCCCATAACCACCGAAGGCAGATATGGTCTCCGTTTTTTCCGTCCACCTCTGCACCCTCTTCTTTTTCTCTGTATTTCCACTGGGACCTCGGGTTTCCTGGCGTGGAGCAAAGCGGGGCCACGTAGACCGAGGAGCGCATCACGTTCGTACTTGATGCGCTCCGAGCCGTGGCTGAATGGAGTCCCATTCATTAGTATGAACTCGTCAATACGATCATTCATATATGAGACAAAGGTATGGGGATTATGGTGTCAAATATAAAAAATAATCTATCCTTGTATAAAAAATAATCTATCCTTGTATAAGACTTATGTGTGTGTGAATAAAATGAAAAATCTGTACAAATTTGTCTGTAGGGTGCAAAAGGCACCATATGTCTACAAGAGTCCTCATTTTCCTGGGGTCTTTCAATGTTTGAGCTGAAGCTGTGATAATGTAAGGTTTTGCAGATATTCTATGCAGATGGAGATCTAAATAACAATTAAAGTCCCCGCCGATTATTATGTTAGAACAAGAGCTGGGGATTAAATCAAAAACTTGACATTAGAAACCAGGGTTATCATTATTAGGGCTATAACTATTGACCATTGTGATGGGAGTAACATTAATATGCCCTGTAATCAATACGTATCTGCCAAATTAATCAGGATTTGTTCTAACAAAAATGGAACATTTTTGCGGAAAAGAATGGCAGCTCCTCTAGCTTTGTAGTTAAAAGTAGGTTGGAAAAACCTGAGATATCCAGCTAGCTCTTAATCTGTATTGATTATTGGGACCAATATGGGTTTCTTGGAGAAATATTATATCAGCTTTTAATGATTTAAGGTGAGAAAATCGCATGACCGAGCCTCTTCACATTCCATGAAATCACATTAAGATTTCCAGATCTTACTTTTATTTGGAGCTGTTTCAGGACATTGACATGGTAATAATTGTAAACAATCAAACTAATGTAAACAATAACAAACACACATGTACTATGGCATTGTACAACAGAAAAATTCCCCCCAAAAAGCATTCCCCATCCCACTCACAACATCTCTCGAAGAGATCCTAACCCAAGAACAAGAGAGAAAAAAGAGATCACACAATTGCTTGAAAAAGGCAAGAAAAAATAATCTATTCCAAATATATATCTTCTAAGTTACCCTTTATAATAATAAATAAATAAATAAATAAATAAATAAATAAATAAATAAATAAATAAATAAATAAATAAATAAATAAATAAATAAATAAATAAATAAATAAATAAATAAATAAATAAATGTAGGCCATCCATCCATCCATCCATTTTCTCCCGCTTAATCCGGCTGGGTCGCGGGGGCAGCACACTGCCCATTACTCTGTGCACCAGACCCTAAATGTAGGCCAATGTAAGTTAATTTATCATGAGTGAAGAGAGGCAGAAAACCAACTGACAAAGAAAAACTCACCAGAATTAAAGTATATATAAAACTAAAACTTAGATATTCTTGCAGTTTTTAAGTTTCCTCTTTAATTCCCATCACTCCAAATGTTTTATGTTGTGGTATATTTATTCTTCACCCTGTGGGGCCTTGCATTTGTTTTGAGTGAGAGGCAGAATTCAGAATGTTAAATGTTCCCATAGTTTTGTTTATAATATTTCTAGTTCCCTTTCATCTTCTTACGAAACGTCCTTCGCCCCTCACCGCTTATTTTCATCATTTGTTTCCGGAAATTGCCCTCGGCCAGGCATGAGCACAAGGGGTCATGTTATTCATAACTAAATAGACTCAGATTTATAAACGGGGGGAGCAATAAAGAAAAAATAAAAAACATTACAAATGTCAATGTCAAGAGACTCAAGATGTTACCTCCTCTCACTCAATACGCAAACGACTTTCAAATCATGACACCCGACCATCAGCAACAGCATGTTGTTCTATGCCATTCAGACGAGTGATTATAGCCTGCCTTTGAGATTTTAATTCTGCCATAATAGCAGCCAGGCCTCCTCCGGTTCTTTATCCACTGATCTCATTGTAATTGCTTCCTTAGGTTTGGTTCTGTTTTTTTCCTTCACCAGGCATAACAGCTCTCAGTTAGTCCCACAGTGTTGAAGAAAATTAGGACTCAAATCACAGAGTGAAGATGAGAAAAATCAGATCAAGCACAGTGGAAGTTTGGAGCTCTCAGGTCAAGCATCCATCTTGTCTCTCTGTTGCTCCTATATAATTTAGCTAAAGTTAATACTTACTTATTATTGTCCCCTCCACGAGAAACAAGGGGATGCCTCTGCTTTAGATGCTCCAACATGGCTGTTGTGCTGGTGTGGTATGCCAACTCCATTTGGCAAAGGCTGTAAATAACGCCTTTGCATTTGGGACTAAATTTAAAGTATTCCCATATCTTTGATGACATAGAACAAGCTGTTTTTTGGGGCTTTTTGCAGGGCTTTGTTGGGCACCCTGTGAGGAGGTTGCAGTTGGTCTCCATTCTGCAAAGTGCGAACCGTTTGTTTAGTTAATTTTTAAAACTACCGGAGTATTTTAAACTTTGGAGATGTAGACAGCCCAATAATGCTTTTTCGTGTATGAATGAAACAAAACACAACTCTGTATGTTTTTGAGGAGGTGAACAGCACTATAACATGGCTAAAAGCTTGCATAATTTCAGTCAATCAGTAATGCATAATTTAGGGCCTTTAATGTTGTTTCATTTAAGTTTTAATTTGTAGAAAATGTAATTAAAAGACACCAGATGAGAAGGGGTTAAAATATCTTCAACCTAAAACTTTTGTCACTTGTGGGAAAAATAAGCCAACCTTTTACTTAAGTAAGGGTACTGTTACACTGTCAAATATGTTACTCAGGTAGGAGTAAAATTATGTGTTCTATAATAAATAATACATTCTATAATAAAGTTACTCAAGTAAATCTGAGTATTCCACATAGGCTCCTTTCACTCTTGTGTAGCTCACTATACTGTAGCTGTAGCCAGCCCCAGTGTGAGATTACTGCCCTAACACATTCACTGTGTATAATGAGAGACTGTGGCTAATCTTTCCTTTAGCCCCTTCTCTCTTTTTGCAGAACTGGGGGGATATATTACGCAGCCCAGTGCAAATGCAATATGGACTCATGTCTGCCATTTGTCATATGTGTCAAATATACAGCGCTGTAGAAATACCCCACTCTGCCTTTACGCACACTTTCATAAAACATATTCTTTGGTAATAGTGTTCCGCCGACAGCCTTATGTATTATTGAACAGCTCTCATTTTCATTCATACAACCTGCAGCTCCACACACACAGTTACTCAGCAGTACAAACGATGCCATTCTAAAAGCGATTTGCCCGGTCCACATAGTACATAATGCATGCAAACATGCCAGTGATCAGCTGGCAGTGGATATTGAGACCATTGTTTAAAAAATGTAGAATTACTTCTCAGTGTTGGCATCTCGGAGAGAGGAATTGCGTTCCTTTTCTCTTTCGCTGATATAGAGTGGCATGAGATATTGCGTCATGTGTGCCCCAGATGGCTGTCTCTTCATCCAGCTGTGACATGTCTCCTAGAAACCTGGCTTACCTCATATTTCAGGTCCCAAGGGGAACACTGTCCGGTGGTACTGAGGAAAATATTTGAAGATGAGCTGTGACAAATGTCTCCAGCTCACAGCCGATCACGTAACCTGCCTTACGGATCAGTTTGTCAATCCGCCCAATGTCCCTTTTCCTAGTGCCGCTCCCCCAGCAGACCACAGGGAAGTACAGGGCGCTGGCCACCACAGACTGGTAGAAGATCTCCAGTAACTTGCTGCACACATTGAAAGACCTGAGCTTTCTCAGAAAGTAGAGTCTGCTCATGCTCTTCTTGTACACAGCATTACAGTTGTCCCTCCAGTCCAGCCTGCTGTTGGACGCCAAGGTACTTGTAACAGTCCACTATTTCCACATCATGGCCCGGGATGGTAATGGGCTCCACTGGTGTCCTCTTCCTCCTGAAGTCAATCACCAGTTCCTTGGTCTTTTCAATTGCTTCGGACCACTCCACAAAGTTTGCAATCAGTGTCCTGTACTCCAGCTCCTGTCCATCCCTTATACACCCTACCACTGCAGAGTCATCAGAGAACTTCTGCAGATGGCAGGACCCGGAGCTGTACTGGAAATCAGAGGTGTACATAGGGAACAGGGACGGAGACAGGACTGTACTCTGTGGGGCTCCTACATTACTGACCACAGTGTCAGACAGGGTGGTCCCCAGTCGGACGTACTGAGGCCTGCCTGACAGGTAGTCAGTAATCCAGGAGACAATGGAGGAGCTGACACACATCCTGAGCAGCTTCTCACTCATCAGAAAGGGCTAGATTGTGTTAAAGGGACTGGAGAAATCAAAGAACAATATCCTCACAGAGCCCCCCAACACTATCCAGGTGAGAGTGAGCCCGCTGCAAAAGATAGATTAAAGCATCATCCACACTATTGTGGGCCTGATAGGCAAACTGTAGAAGATCCAGGGATGGTGCCACCAGGGGTCTGAGCTGAGCCAGAACAAGTCTCTCAAACACTTTCATGACATGAGATGTCAAAGCAACTGGTCGGAAGTCATTAAGTCCAGATGGGATAGGCTTTTTGGGCACTGGCACAATGCAGGAGGTCTTCCATAGTACCGGTATCCTCTCAAGGTTCAGACTCAGTGTGAAGAGAAAGTGCAGGATGCAGCCATTGCATACATAAGCAAATGTTTTAATAAATAGTTCATACATAACTTACATTTCTTTCTTTGCTTTTCCTTCAATATATGTTCCTCAAATGGATAACTGAGTTTGACAATGGTTGGTTTGGGCCTAAAGCTTTTCAGAGTCTGTGGCATATAGTTACAGTCTAATGATGTTTCAAGAAAACATGAAATTTGAAATTTGAGAGAAACTTTTAATGATTGAACCTAGCACCACTGGACTGCACATGTGCACTCTGAGCTCCTCCCGATACTTGTAATTATACAGAATACTCACAGCCACCAGACCGAGCTGCAGCGCATGAAGCGTGAGCCCAGTCTAAGTCTATAAATCATTTTGCTGTCAGTTGGCATGTCCAGACATATTCCCATATTTAATAATTTAGTTAGGGATTACTGTAAATTTGAAATCTTGAAATTCCAAAGCAAAGGTATTCAAGAGCATGCATAATATTTTTACTTTAAAGGGGTACAGTATAACGTTTTGGGGCAGAGTTAGCTACCTTGTCTCCATGGACATTATTGATTTTCCATACAGTTAAACATCCTCTATATTTCCATGGAGACACATAATGCTTGGGGATTTATGCATATATTATGAGAAAACAACATGTTGAAAGTCCAAGAAGTTAGTTCAAATGAACTGTTTCAAACAAGCTTTAAACTATGCTGACATTCCAGCTTACTCACTTATTTTAATTTAGTCATGCATGTTTGAGTAACAATGTCAGTGCTCAGAAAATGTCTGTTTTCACCGTCCCCCTAGTTCTGCCCACTGCTATATAAATAAATAAATAAATAGTCACACGGGCATGTTTTAGTGAGCCTTCCTGTCACCTTCCTCAGAAGCATCATTGAATTGCTGTATATGTCACTTTTATCAGTTGAGGTTGATGTCATACATGTACTGTAGTCAAACATGTGACAAACAGCGGAAGAACCCAAGCGCAGACACAAGTCAGTAGGGAATCGGTAGGTATTTATTACAGAACAAACTTTCAGGAATATTGCAGGTCGGGGCAGGACGGAGCAGGAGACTGGAGCAGGAGACTGGAGCAGGAGACTGGAGCAGGAGACTGGAGCAGGAGACTGGAGCAGGAGACTGGAGCAGGAGACTGGAGCAGGAGACTGGAGCAGGAGACTGGAGCAGGAGACTGGAGCAGGAGACTGGAGCAGGAGACTGGAGCAGGAGACTGGAGCAGGAGACTGGAGCAGGAGACTGGAGCAGGAGACTGGAGCAGGAGACTGGAGCAGGAGACTGGAGCAGGAGACTGGAGCAGGAGACTGGAGCAGGAGACTGGAGCAGGAGACTGGAGCAGGAGACTGGAGCAGGAGACTGGAGCAGGAGACTGGAGCAGGAGACTGGAGCAGGAGACTGGAGCAGGAGACTGGAGCAGGAGACTGGAGCAGGAGACTGGAGCAGGAGACTGGAGCAGGTGACTGGAGCAGGTGACTGGAGCAGGTGACTGGAGCAGGTGACTGGAGCAGGTGACTGGAGCAGGTGACTGGAGCAGGTGACTGGAGCAGGTGACTGGAGCAGGTGACTGGAGCACGGTGATCTGAGGCAGACGGACAGAGAGGTAAGTAAAGCGACAACTGGTAGGAAAACAAAAGTAGCTGGAACGCAGCACTGACTGAGGGAGTTCTACGATCTGGCAGCGCTGAGCTCGTGAGAGTGGTTCTTAAACCCCTGTTGATTGCAGAGTGAGCCCAGCTGAGTTTGGCTCCAGCACACCTGTCTCCACTCCTGAAACAAACGGGGAGGGGAAGGAGGTGGCCACTCAGAGCCCAGCTGAGTTTGGCTCCAGCACACCTGTCTCCACTCCTGAAACAAACGGGGAGGGGAAGGAGGTGGCCACTCAGGGAGTGGCAGATGATGTCAGAGGAGCTAGAGGGGGTGTGACAGTACCCCCTCCTCTACGGACGCCCCCTGGCGGCCCACGTCGCTTCTCCGGATGAAGACTGTAGAATGTTTGGATCAGGGAGGGGTCCAAGACATTCTTACGGGGCACCCAGCACCGCTCCTCAGGACCATAGCCCTCCCAGTCCACCAAAAACTGAACACCACGACCCCGGCGCCGGACATCCAGGATTTGCCGGACAGTATAAGCAGGGTGGTCATCGATCATCCTGGGAGGAGGAGGTGGAGGAGGAGGAGCACACAGAACTGGACCGGACCGGCTTGATCAAAGACACATGAAAGGTAGGATGAACCTTAAGTGATGTGGGGAGCTTGAGACGTACCGCAGAGGGGTTGATAACTCGCTCCACCTCGAATGGCCCAATGAACCGTGGAGACAGCTTCTTAGACTCCACCTTAAGAGGCAGGTCTCGCGTGGAGAGCCATACCTTCTGACCAGGGGCGTAAGAAGGAGCTGGAGTGCGGCGACGGTCAGCCTGGACTCTGGACCTTGTAGAAGAGCACTCGAGAGCAGAACGGGCTCGAGTCCAGATACGGTGACACCGTCTCAAGTGCTCTTGGACTGAGGGAACTGCTAGTTCTTGCTCCTGGTCTGCAAATAGGGGAGGTTGGTAACCATAGCAACATTCAAAAGGTGACATACCCAGAGCAGAGTTCAAAAGGGTGTTATGGGCATATTCCACCCATGGCAGATGAGCGCTCCAACTAGAAGGATTGGCAGAGGAAACACAGCGCAACGCCACCTCCATCTGCTGGTTAACCCGCTCCGTTTGGCCATTACTCTGGGGATGGTAGCCAGAAGAGAGACTGACATTAATATCCAAAGCGGAACAGAGAGCCCGCCATACCTGAGAGGTAAATTGAGGGCCTCGGTTAGATACAATGTCCACCGGAATGCCATGCAAGTTGAATACATGTTCCACTAGTAAGTCTGCGGTCTCTCTGGAAGAAGGCAGTTTAGAAACAGGGACAAAGTGAGCCATCTTGGAAAATCTGTCAACAATGGTAAGAACGACAGAATAGCCATTAGAAGGAGGGAGTCCAGTCACAAAATCTAGTGAGATATGAGACCAAGGACGCTGAGGGATGGGTAATGGCTGTAAAAGACCTGAAGGTGGCCTATTAGAGGTCTTGTTTTGGGAGCATACTGAACAGGCGGAAACAAAATTCTTAGTGTCCCTCTTCATTGATGGCCACCAGAACCTGCGCCGTAGGACAGAAAGGGTGCGATTAATTCCAGGGTGACATGTCAAACGCGTAGAATGAGCCCACTGAAGAACATCAGACCGAACTGCATCTGGAACAAACAATGAATTAGGAGGACCATTGCCAGGGTCAGGCTGGTTCTGCTGTGCTAGTTTGACCTGTGATTCAATTTCCCAAGAAACAGTGGCTACAAAACGGGATTCAGGTAAAATGGGGTCATTCACTGGAGCAGGGACATCAACAGAGAAAATCCGGGACAAGGAGTCTGGTTTTACATTCTTAGATCCTGGGCGGTATGTCAGGGAAAAGTTAAACCGATCAAAAAAGAGGGCCCACCTTGCTTGTCTGGAATTTAGTCTCTTAGCATTCTGGATGTATGACAGGTTCTTGTGGTCTGACCAAACAACGAAGGGGTGTGTGGAACCCTCCAGCCAGTGGCGCCACTCCTCCAGTGCAAGTTTTATGGCCAGGAGCTCTCGATTGCCTATGTCATAGTTTCTCTCTGCTGCAGAAAGCTTGCGAGAAAAATAAGCACAAGGATGCACTCTATTATCAGAGGGACAGCGTTGAGAAAGAACTGCACCAACCCCAGAGTCAGAAGCATCCACCTCAATGATGAATTGGAGAGCTGGATCAGGCTGAATTAGAACTGGGGCAGTGGTGAACCGATGCTTTAATTCCTTGAAGGCAGATTCTGCTTCATGGGTCCAAACAAAAGAGACAGAGGTGGAGGTGAGGGCGGTAAGAGGGGCTGCCAGACGGCTGAAGTCACGTATGAACCTTCTGTAGAAATTTGCAAATCCCAAGAAGCGCTGCAATTCCTTACGGCTGGAAGGAGAAGGCCAATCACGGACTGCCATGACCTTCGTAGGATCCATTTGAACTTGACCCTGGGCAATGATGTATCCTAAAAAGGCAACAGAGGAAGCATGAAACTGACACTTCTCAGCCTTTACAAACAACTTGTTCTCCAAGAGCCTTTGGAGCACTTGTCTAACATGGCGCTTATGAGTGTCGAGGTCCTTAGAAAAAATTAAGATGTCATCAATATAAACAAAAACAAATCTTCCAATCATGTCTCGTAGAACATCATTTACCAGATTTTGGAACACAGCTGGGGCGTTAGTCAGACCAAACGGCATAACCAGATATTCGAAATGGCCTAGAGGTGTATTGAAGGCCGTCTTCCACTCATCACCCTCTCTGATGCGAACAAGATGGTAAGCATTGCGGAGATCTAACTTGGTGAAGATTGTTGAACCACACAGAGGGGTGAATGCAGAGCTGATTAATGGAAGGGGGTACTTGTTTTTAACTGTGATTTTATTCAGGCCCCGGTAATCAATGCATGGTCTTAGTGATTTGTCCTTCTTATCAACAAAGAAAAAACCCGCACCCACCGGTGAAGAAGATGGTCTAATAATGCCTGCAGCCAGCGATTCCTGGATATACTTCTCCATAGCATCCTGCTCAGGACGTGACAGATTATAAAGACGACTGCTCGGCAGTGGTGCCCCGGGGAGAAGCTCGATGGCGCAGTCATAAGGTCGGTGAGGTGGCAGAGAGAGAGCATGGCGTTTGCTGAACACAGCCTCGAGATCATGATAGTCAAGTGGAACAGCAGACAGGTCAGGAGCTTCTGTAACAGATGCAGACTCGGAACAAACAGGGGGTAACGCAGAGTGCAAACAGTTTGAATGGCAAAAGGAACTCCAAGAAATTATTCTCCCTGTTGACCAATCAATATGCGGGTTGTGCAACTTCAACCAAGGCAAGCCCAGCACAAGAGGTGAGTGTTTACAGTCAAAAATGTGAAAACTTATATACTCCTTGTGATTACCTGAGAGGTGCAGATGAACAGGGAGTGTCTTTTCTAGAACTTGAGCAAGGATTTGACCATTGAGTGCCTTAGCTTCCAGGGGTGACGCCAGTGGTTGTGTCTCCAGTCCCAGCTGACGAGCTACTGAACAATCCATAAAGCTCTCATCTGCCCCAGAGTCAATGAGTACTGGAAGAGTAACATAACGGTCCCGTAGCCTGAGCGTGCCCTCCAGATTAGGTTTAAAGGGAGATGAATAGTTGGTTTGGCTCAACAGAATATCTCCCACTACTGCTGAGCTGACCCTTTTACTGGGCGGATAGGACAAGAGAATAGAAAATGTCCAAACTGACCACAATAGAGACAGCTCCGCGTATTGAAACGACGTTGCCTCTCTTCAGGATTAAGCCGGGCCCGGCCTAGTTGCATAGGTTCAGGCTCTGCTGTAGATTGTAGGACAGCAGGGGGAGCAAGAGTGCTGGCGGGAGGAAGGGTGGAAGGTAAGAGGAATGGTTTAGAGATGGACAACTTACAAGCTCTCTCACGCCTACGCTCCCGAATGCGATTATCCACCCGTATAGCTTGATTAATGAAGTCATGAAGGTTGCTTGGCTCGTCAAGGCAAGCCATTTCATCCTTCAGGGTGTCAGACAGCGCATTAAGGAAGGCACCTTGTAGAGCCTCATCATTCCAACCGCTCTCAGCTGCAAGCGTACGAAACTCAATGGCTAGTTCAGCCACACTACGGTTTCCTTGGCGTAGGGACAGAAGCCTCTTAGTTGCCTCCTTGCCACTGACCGGATGATCAAAAACCTGTCTCATCTCTGAAGTAAATGCTGAATAAGATGAACAGGAAGGGGTTTGTTTCTCCCACACAGCAGAGGCCCAATTCAAAGCATGTCCACGTAGACAACCAATCAGATAAGAGATCTTGGCCCGGTCACTTGAATATGATAGGGGTTGTTGTTCAAAAATGAGAGAGCATTGAGTTAAAAAAGACTTACAGGAACCAAGGTCTCCACTGTAAGGAGCAGGAGGAGGAACAAATGCCTCTCTTGTAGGTGGCGGGGGAGAGAACTGGGCTGGAAGGGGGTTTTCTGCAGCAGCTTGAGGTGTCAAGGCGGTCATTTGAGTACGAAGGCTAGCAAGACTAACAGAAAATTCCTATGTGTTCCATGAGGGCCTTTAACGTGTTGTCATGCTGCTCCAACAGCATAGACTGCGCCGATAGGGTCCGGTTAAGCGGGTCAGAGTCTGCTGGGTTCATGTTTGCAGGCCAGATCGTACTGTGACAAACAGCGGAAGAACCCAAGCGCAGACACAAGTCAGTAGGGAATCGGTAGGTATTTATTACAGAACAAACTTTCAGGAATATTGCAGGTCGGGGCAGGACGGAACAGGAGACTGGAGCGGGAGACTGGAGCGGGAGACTGGAGCGGGAGACTGGAGCGGGAGACTGGAGCGGGAGACTGGAGCGGGAGACTGGAGCGGGAGACTGGAGCGGGAGACTGGAGCGGGAGACTGGAGCGGGAGACTGGAGCGGGAGACTGGAGCGGGAGACTGGAGCGGGAGACTGGAGCGGGAGACTGGAGCGGGAGACTGGAGCGGGAGACTGGAGCGGGAGACTGGAGCGGGAGACTGGAGCGGGAGACTGGAGCAGGAGACTGGAGCAGGAGACTGGAGCACGGTGATCTGAGGCAGACGGACAGAGAGGTAAGTAAAGCGACAACTGGTAGGAAAACAAAAGTAGCTGGAACGCAGCACTGACTGAGGGAGTTCTACGATCTGGCAGCGCTGAGCTCGTGAGAGTGGTTCTTAAACCCCTGTTGATTGCAGAGTGAGCCCAGCTGAGTTTGGCTCCAGCACACCTGTCTCCACTCCTGAAACAAACGGGGAGGGGAAGGAGGTGGCCACTCAGGGAGTGGCAGATGATGTCAGAGGAGCTAGAGGGGGTGTGACAGTACCCCCTCCTCTACGGACGCCCCCTGGCGGCCCACGTCGCTTCTCCGGATGAAGACTGTAGAATGTTTGGATCAGGGAGGGGTCCAAGACATTCTTACGGGGCACCCAGCACCGCTCCTCAGGACCATAGCCCTCCCAGTCCACCAAAAACTGAACACCACGACCCCGGCGCCGGACATCCAGGATTTGCCGGACAGTATAAGCAGGGTGGTCATCGATCATCCTGGGAGGAGGAGGTGGAGGAGGAGGAGCACACAGAGAACTGGACCGGACCGGCTTGATCAAAGACACATGAAAGGTAGGATGAACCTTAAGTGATGTGGGGAGCTTGAGACGTACCGCAGAGGGGTTGATAACTCGCTCCACCTCGAATGGCCCAATGAACCGTGGAGACAGCTTCTTAGACTCCACCTTAAGAGGCAGGTCTCGCGTGGAGAGCCATACCTTCTGACCAGGGGCGTAAGAAGGAGCTGGAGTGCGGCGACGGTCAGCCTGGACTCTGGACCTTGTAGAAGAGCACTCGAGCGCAGAACGGGCTCGAGTCCAGATACGGTGACACCGTCTCAAGTGCTCTTGGACTGAGGGAACTGCTAGTTCTTGCTCCTGGTCTGCAAATAGGGGAGGTTGGTAACCATAGCAACATTCAAAAGGTGACATACCCAGAGCAGAGTTCAAAAGGGTGTTATGGGCATATTCCACCCATGGCAGATGAGCGCTCCAACTAGAAGGATTGGCAGAGGAAACACAGCGCAACGCCACCTCCATCTGCTGGTTAACCCGCTCCGTTTGGCCATTACTCTGGGGATGGTAGCCAGAAGAGAGACTGACATTAATATCCAAAGCGGAACAGAGAGCCCGCCATACCTGAGAGGTAAATTGAGGGCCTCGGTCAGATACAATGTCCACCGGAATGCCATGCAAGTTGAATACATGTTCCACTAGTAAGTCTGCGGTCTCTCTGGAAGAAGGCAGTTTAGAAACAGGGACAAAGTGAGCCATCTTGGAAAATCTGTCAACAATGGTAAGAACGACAGAATAGCCATTAGAAGGAGGGAGTCCAGTCACAAAATCTAGTGAGATATGAGACCAAGGACGCTGAGGGATGGGTAATGGCTGTAAAAGACCTGAAGGTGGCCTATTAGAGGTCTTGTTTTGGGAGCATACTGAACAGGCGGAAACAAAATTCTTAGTGTCCCTCTTCATTGATGGCCACCAGAACCTGCGCCGTAGGACAGAAAGGGTGCGATTAATTCCAGGGTGACATGTCAAACGCGTAGAATGAGCCCACTGAAGAACATCAGACCGAACTGCATCTGGAACAAACAATGAATTAGGAGGACCATTGCCAGGGTCAGGCTGGTTCTGCTGTGCTAGTTTGACCTGTGATTCAATTTCCCAAGAAACAGTGGCTACAAAACGGGATTCAGGTAAAATGGGGTCATTCACTGGAGCAGGGACATCAACAGAGAAAATCCGGGACAAGGAGTCTGGTTTTACATTCTTAGATCCTGGGCGGTATGTCAGGGAAAAGTTAAACCGATCAAAAAAGAGGGCCCACCTTGCTTGTCTGGAATTTAGTCTCTTAGCATTCTGGATGTATGACAGGTTCTTGTGGTCTGACCAAACAACGAAGGGGTGTGTGGAACCCTCCAGCCAGTGGCGCCACTCCTCCAGTGCAAGTTTTATGGCCAGGAGCTCTCGATTGCCTATGTCATAGTTTCTCTCTGCTGCAGAAAGCTTGCGAGAAAAATAAGCACAAGGATGCACTCTATTATCAGAGGGACAGCGTTGAGAAAGAACTGCACCAACCCCAGAGTCAGAAGCATCCACCTCAATGATGAATTGGAGAGCTGGATCAGGCTGAATTAGAACTGGGGCAGTGGTGAACCGATGCTTTAATTCCTTGAAGGCAGATTCTGCTTCATGGGTCCAAACAAAAGAGACAGAGGTGGAGGTGAGGGCGGTAAGAGGGGCTGCCAGACGGCTGAAGTCACGTATGAACCTTCTGTAGAAATTTGCAAATCCCAAGAAGCGCTGCAATTCCTTACGGCTGGAAGGAGAAGGCCAATCACGGACTGCCATGACCTTCGTAGGATCCATTTGAACTTGACCCTGGGCAATGATGTATCCTAAAAAGGCAACAGAGGAAGCATGAAACTGACACTTCTCAGCCTTTACAAACAACTTGTTCTCCAAGAGCCTTTGGAGCACTTGTCTAACATGGCGCTTATGAGTGTCGAGGTCCTTAGAAAAAATTAAGATGTCATCAATATAAACAAAAACAAATCTTCCAATCATGTCTCGTAGAACATCATTTACCAGATTTTGGAACACAGCTGGGGCGTTAGTCAGACCAAACGGCATAACCAGATATTCGAAATGGCCTAGAGGTGTATTGAAGGCCGTCTTCCACTCATCACCCTCTCTGATGCGAACAAGATGGTAAGCATTGCGGAGATCTAACTTGGTGAAGATTGTTGAACCACACAGAGGGGTGAATGCAGAGCTGATTAATGGAAGGGGGTACTTGTTTTTAACTGTGATTTTATTCAGGCCCCGGTAATCAATGCATGGTCTTAGTGATTTGTCCTTCTTATCAACAAAGAAAAAACCCGCACCCACCGGTGAAGAAGATGGTCTAATAATGCCTGCAGCCAGCGATTCCTGGATATACTTCTCCATAGCATCCTGCTCAGGACGTGACAGATTATAAAGACGACTGCTCGGCAGTGGTGCCCCGGGGAGAAGCTCGATGGCGCAGTCATAAGGTCGGTGAGGTGGCAGAGAGAGAGCATGGCGTTTGCTGAACACAGCCTCGAGATCATGATAGTCAAGTGGAACAGCAGACAGGTCAGGAGCTTCTGTAACAGATGCAGACTCGGAACAAACAGGGGGTAACGCAGAGTGCAAACAGTTTGAATGGCAAAAGGAACTCCAAGAAATTATTCTCCCTGTTGACCAATCAATATGCGGGTTGTGCAACTTCAACCAAGGCAAGCCCAGCACAAGAGGTGAGTGTTTACAGTCAAAAATGTGAAAACTTATATACTCCTTGTGATTACCTGAGAGGTGCAGATGAACAGGGAGTGTCTTTTCTAGAACTTGAGCAAGGATTTGACCATTGAGTGCCTTAGCTTCCAGGGGTGACGCCAGTGGTTGTGTCTCCAGTCCCAGCTGACGAGCTACTGAACAATCCATAAAGCTCTCATCTGCCCCAGAGTCAATGAGTACTGGAAGAGTAACATAACGGTCCCGTAGCCTGAGCGTGCCCTCCAGATTAGGTTTAAAGGGAGATGAATAGTTGGTTTGGCTCAACAGAATATCTCCCACTACTGCTGAGCTGACCCTTTTACTGGGCGGATAGGACAAGAGAATAGAAAATGTCCAAACTGACCACAATAGAGACAGCTCCGCGTATTGAAACGACGTTGCCTCTCTTCAGGATTAAGCCGGGCCCGGCCTAGTTGCATAGGTTCAGGCTCTGCTGTAGATTGTAGGACAGCAGGGGGAGCAAGAGTGCTGGCGGGAGGAAGGGTGGAAGGTAAGAGGAATGGTTTAGAGATGGACAACTTACAAGCTCTCTCACGCCTACGCTCCCGAATGCGATTATCCACCCGTATAGCTTGATTAATGAAGTCATGAAGGTTGCTTGGCTCGTCTCGGCAAGCCATTTCATCCTTCAGGGTGTCAGACAGCGCATTAAGGAAGGCACCTTGTAGAGCCTCATCATTCCAACCGCTCTCAGCTGCAAGCGTACGAAACTCAATGGCTAGTTCAGCCACACTACGGTTTCCTTGGCGTAGGGACAGAAGCCTCTTAGTTGCCTCCTTGCCACTGACCGGATGATCAAAAACCTGTCTCATCTCTGAAGTAAATGCTGAATAAGATGAACAGGAAGGGGTTTGTTTCTCCCACACAGCAGAGGCCCAATTCAAAGCATGTCCACGTAGACAACCAATCAGATAAGAGATCTTGGCCCGGTCACTTGAATATGATAGGGGTTGTTGTTCAAAAATGAGAGAGCATTGAGTTAAAAAAGACTTACAGGAACCAAGGTCTCCACTGTAAGGAGCAGGAGGAGGAACAAATGCCTCTCTTGTAGGTGGCGGGGGAGAGAACTGGGCTGGAAGGGGGTTTTCTGCAGCAGCTTGAGGTGTCAAGGCGGTCATTTGAGTACGAAGGCTAGCAAGACTAACAGAAAATTCCTTTATGTGTTCCATGAGGGCCTTTAACGTGTTGTCATGCTGCTCCAACAGCATAGACTGCGCCGATAGGGTCCGGTTAAGCGGGTCAGAGTCTGCTGGGTTCATGTTTGCAGGCCAGATCGTACTGTGACAAACAGCGGAAGAACCCAAGCGCAGACACAAGTCAGTAGGGAATCGGTAGGTATTTATTACAGAACAAACTTTCAGGAATATTGCAGGTCGGGGCAGGACGGAACAGGACACTGGAGGGGGACACTGGAGCGGGACACTGGAGCAGGAGACTGGAGCAGGAGACTGGAGCAGGAGACTGGAGCAGGAGACTGGAGCAGGAGACTGGAGCAGGAGACTGGAGCAGGAGACTGGAGCAGGAGACTGGAGCAGGTGACTGGAGCAGGTGACTGGAGCAGGTGACTGGAGCAGGTGACTGGAGCACGGTGATCTGAGGCAGACGGACAGAGAGGTAAGTAAAGCGACAACTGGTAGGAAAACAAAAGTAGCTGGAACGCAGCACTGACTGAGGGAGTTCTACGATCTGGCAGCGCTGAGCTCGTGAGAGTGGTTCTTAAACCCCTGTTGATTGCAGAGTGAGCCCAGCTGAGTTTGGCTCCAGCACACCTGTCTCCACTCCTGAAACAAACGGGGAGGGGAAGGAGGTGGCCACTCAGGGAGTGGCAGATGATGTCAGAGGAGCTAGAGGGGGTGTGACAAAACAAATCAATTAAAAAATAAAAAAACTGCTGCTATTTACAGTGAAATACCACTAAGAAGAGGCGGACCACTCAGGAAGTGAATGGTTTCTATTATTAAGGCCTTTTAGATCAATACTGCAGCACACGGTGATCAAAATGTGCAATAATGATGTATGTTATAATTTTATATTAAAGCACAACATATCATCTTTAAGCAGAGCAGTGAGTCTTTCTCTTGAGTTCTGTGACACTCCTCCAAATCCTTCCACAGATGTGTCAGTCCAATCCTTCCCAAATCTTGCTATTGACCCAGTTGGAACATAATGTCCTCCAGAGCGCTCTTTGTTTATGTGTTTTTTCATGGACAACAGGCTGTCACTAACGAAGTGCACCAGTGTGTACAGAGGCGAACTGAGCTGAGCTGTGCTGTGCTGGACTGTGGTCAGACACAAAGACACTGGGCACTGTTTGTGGAGCTGTGAGGGCAGAGCTAAAGGCCACTCAGCTCGTCTGACCTTTACAAAGCGCTCTGATTCATTGCTGTTGATTGTAATGGTTTCTTCCTTACACTGAAACAAAGAGTGTCTGTGGAGCAGAGGAAACATCACACTTTAAGCTCTAAGAACTCTCACAGTGAAATAAGCACATTCAAAGATGGATGGCCAGGAGAATAATTTTTCCTTCAGGGCAGGGTTGGTGAGTTTTCCAATCTACTTCTCCTATTGGTTAATTTCTGTGTTTCTGAGTGAGTGATAACTGGATTTAAACCAATCACAGTGAAGTGCTAACTTTAACAAGAAGCAGCTTACTGTATTTACCTCTTAAAGGCAATAAAAATATCAAGTTTATATGACTAGTGATAAATTAAAAAATAGTGATCTTATGGCCAGAGAATCGTAATATTCGTGAGATTTGATGCGCTTGACTAGATTACAGAGCAGTCTAAATGTGAAAGGACCAGAGACTGAATAACCATCTTCATAGTGGAAAAGGAAGATGGAGATTAAGATACACAGACTTTTTTTATGTCTTCTTAAAAACTCAAATTGACCTTCAGTATGAATTTCCTGATTATATACATGTTGACTCAGATTAAAGTCAAATTTGAGTAACAGAGCTTCAGACAAAGCAGTGTTTACAGTTAGCATCACACAACCAGATGACATCAGTTGCAAGTGATCAATTAGTAAACTAAATTAAAAGGATTTATTTTAGCATGGATGCTTTTATTGCGCTGAAAAATTCTTTAAAATGCTGAGTTATAACTGTCTAACCTATCAGTCTTTGCCTGGAACATTCTAAAGAATGGCATAAAACTGTTCTATCTCCAAGGAAAATGTTCTGAACTTTTGTTCTAACTCTCTGTCTCCATGGAAACATACCCCACCACCAGAAATAATATGCGGTGCTGTTTTAAGGTGAGACACTGCTGGTGCATTGTAAAAAAAATCTCACAGTTAGAGATTCTAATTTGAAACGACTTACATTTTGTGGACTGAAACTACAAGGTGAAAGCATTATTTGATTTGACCATAAGGAAAACAAACATCAAAAGGCACAAACTTAATGTACAGTGTGAAACTTATTGGAGGTGGTGCATCATCTGCATAAGTCCAAGGATAGCCCAAGGAAATCAGATTTGTGGAGATGCAAGCTCGCTCATAGTAAGGATGCATGTTTTTCAGTGCAATAAACAACCACAAATTGAAAAGAAAAAAAAAAGAAAAACAAAACAAAACATGCTTTTATATTCATCTATTTTTTGGTGAAAAGGTTACATACTGTGGCTTTAAGCAAGATAAAAATGAAACTGTGAAACTGTACAACCAACAAATCAAGCATTTCCAACTAAATAGACTGATTATTACTTTTGCCTATATGCAAATCTCATGACAGGAACACAACAGACTGACTGCATACATGACTGAGTCAGGTGCCACCCTACCTTAACCTGTGTGTCTTTGTCCAAGCCTGTCTTTCATCAGACCTCCATCAGCTATCTGCAGACATCTTCAGCAGGGTCAGTATGTCAGGTGGACTTCTGTAATCTGACCGACCACCACACGCCCCTGACCCTGAGCCCACCATCAAAGCCCCTCTGAGCTGGTACCTCCACAGTGTTCACAGCGAGGTGAGAACAGCTCCAGTGCTCCCCGCGCGCTCCCTTATCTTGACATTTTCAGCCAATATGAAAACGTGTCAGTAATTTAGCAGAAAAATGTAGCTCTTCGTCGGTGCTTATTGATGTGAGGGGGCTGGGACTGTTTTCATTGTAGCCGGGAGTGAGTGTGCTGGCGCTCCAACATTCTCGCGCTCGATTTATCACACAGATATGCCACCACGCATTTGAAATCTCACTAAATCATGACGCAGCTCGCTCCCATATCCAGCACCCCCTGCAGAGTGCCCAATATTAAGAATGTGTGGGGAAGTCGGATCTTTATCCTGGAGCTTAGTGCACATCCTTCACTGTGGCCCAATGAAAAGATTCTGGCAGATTCTAAGAAGGGGAGGAAGGAAAAAGAGGTGCTATGGGACATTTCTAGTGGATTGTATGCCACCTGCTTGTCTCCATGGAGGTGTCTGGAATTTCCATGACATTAAACTATTCCAATGACATTAAACTATTGTATTTCATTTCAGTTACAGGAGTTTTAAAGAAGACGTTATGCTTATGTCTGCTATACATGACACCGGTAGATTATTATGTTATAATTTAGACATTTTAAATTGTAATATTCCTCTAAAACAATTTCATAAAAGAAACAAATCTGCTGACCTCTGGGTGAGAAAGCTGTGTTGCCAAACAGGAGCTGATTCTTGCCTGCTGCTACATCTCCTAGAGAGCTACAGGTCACAATAGTGAACCGAGGATTTTTTTCATTTGTACCAAAATACACAACCCTAGTTAATCCTATGTGTATCACAGATTAAGAACTAAAACTGAAGTGTGTATGTCACAGTGGGCGTGTACCAGTGGCCGTGAAAACGGGTAGATCAGAGCAATGACGTTTTGAATACAGGAAAATAAACATTACTCAAATATGCATGAATCATTCTAAATCAGGTAGCGGCACATGTGTATCTCCATGGAGATAAGTTCAGTGCTGTTGAACATTCAGGCTGTGCAGTAGAAACTCCATGGAGACCCGATGCCAGAAATGTCATGATGCATATTCCATAAACTACCTCAAAATTACCTATTTTACTTTCAAACATTTGTGGCAGAAATCCCCATTTGGATTTGACCCAAGAGGCCAAAAGTGAAGCATCCAAGTGAACAAAAAAAAAAAAAAAAAAAAAAAAAAATGGCAATGCCGACAGATGTACTTCAGCCTATTTTAGCAAAAATACTGACTCCACTGAAGATTGAGTTTTCAGTTTGTTTTGCTGTTGTGATGCTTTGACCAGTCTGATTCCAATATTCAATATTCAAATTCCGACTTTTCACGATCACTTTCAGTGAGAGCCTTTCCAGTTATAAATGTGTAGAATCAGAGGAGTGACAGTTTATTGTAAAGTGTAACAAAGGGGTGTGATTCATCAGTGGAACAAAGATGTGTGTGACTCTGGCTCTTCTCTGTGACCACATGTCTTCATGAAGTGGTGCTGTGAACATCTGACCATCACCTCCAACTCCACAGTGTGACCACAGCATATATTATACTGTATATATAGCATATACTGTATACTGCACAGGCTGGAGGAAGGAGCCGTGAGGATCGGAGTGGCACTTCAGAGGTCTGTGTTAAGAGACATTAACAAAAGGGGAAGTCGGATCTATATATACAGTGTATATATAGATCCGACTTTGCCCAACCTACACCTTGGGTCTTGTCTGGTGTGGTAGATCTGGGCCTCTATTGCTCGGGTGCTCAAGGCCGGCTCCTGTGCAGCCAGGATGAGGGCCTCCGTGCTGTCCTTCAGACCAGCCCTCTTCAGCCATTGATAGAATTTCTTGATATCAGCCACTTCAGTTATGTTTCGGTGGTGGGACCATCATGTCCTGCCACGATGGTCCCTCCAGCACCTCTTCCTCTGAGCTCCACTGTCTGCGGTATTCCCTGAGCACATCATCTGTCGGGGCCTTATCCTTGATGTACTTATGAATTTTGGACGTTTCATCCTGGACAGTGGTTCCCACACTCACTAGTCCTCGGCCTCCTTCCTTCCGGCTCGTATACAGTCTCAGGGTGCTGGATTTGGGATGGAACCCTCCATGCATGGTCAGGAGCTTCCGTGTCTTAACGTCTGTGGTCTGTATCTCCTCCTTTGGCCAGCTTATGATTCCTGCTGGGTATCTGATCATTGGCAGGGCATAGCTGTTTATTGCCTGTGCCTTGTTCTTGCCATTGAGCTGGCTTCTTAGGACTTGCCTTACTCGTTGCAGGGATTTGGCCGTAGCCGCTTTCCTTGTTGCCACTTCAAGATTGCCATTTGCTTGTGGGATACCAAGGTACTTGTAACTGTCCTCAATGTCTGCTATTGTTCCTTCTGGGAGTGAGACCTCCTCTGTGTGGACTACCTTCCCTCTCTTTGTCACCATTCTACTACATTTCTCAAGCCCAAATGACATTCCATTGTCTGTGCTGTAGATCCTGATGGTGTGGATCAGTGAGTCGATGTCTCGCTCACTCTTAGCGTACAGCTTGATGTCATCCATGTAGAGGAGGTGGCTGATGGTGGCCCCGTTTCTGAGTCGGTATCCATAGCCAGTGGGGTCAATGATTTGGCTGAGGGGGTTCAGACCTATGCAGAACAGCAGTGGGGACAGTGCATCTCTTTGGTATATGCCACATTTGATAGACACTTGTGCAAGTGGCTTGCCATTGGTTTCAAGGGTGGTTTTCCACAACCGCATTGAGTTTGCAATGAACGCCCTTACAGTCTCATTGATACTGTACAACTCCATGCACTCAGTGATCCATGTGTGTGGCATTGAGTTATAGGCTTTCTTGTAATCAATTCAGGCAGTGCACAGGTTGGTCTGACGGGTTCTGCAGTCACGGGCGACTGTTCGGTCAACCAGGAGTTGGTGTTTGGCTCCCCTTGTGTTTTTGCCGATGCCCTTCTGTGCTGTGCTCATGTATTGATCCATGTGCCCGCTTATCTTAGCCACGATGATGCCTGACATGAGCTTCCATGTTGTGGAGAGAGAGGTTATTGGCCGATAGTTGGATGGGTTTGAGGGATCCTTCAGGATCAGGATTGTACACCCTTGGGTTAGCCATTTAGGGTGAGTCCCATTCCTTAGCAGCAAATGAACTTAGCAGTTCATTTGTGCTGCCAGTATGCGTGGATCATGTCAGGGCCAGGTGCTGTCCAGTTTTTCATGCCTGAGACTCTTTCCTGTGACTCTTTCCTTTCACTGTGATGGTTACTGGATCTTGTTCAGGGAGGTTGCTGTGGTCTTCCCTCAGAGCCACCAGCCACTGTGCTCAGTGTTAAGTGATGCCTCCCTCTCCCATATGCCTTTCCAGTACCTTTCAGTCTCCAGATTTGGGGGGTCTGCTCTGGGGTTATTCCCCTGCTTTTGCTTGGCAGGTTCGAGTGCTTCAGGTATGGGCATCTGGCTGTACCTCTTGGGTACTTGCTTTTTCGTCGCACCTTTCTTGGCCTCTGACAATTGGCTCACTTCTCTCCACGCTTCCTAGCCTCTAACTGTCTTTTCCATGGTGGGTATTGTCTCTCATGGCTCCCATGGTTGCTCTTATAGCCCAGCACCTCTAGAGGAGCTGTATATTAGCTCATTGGTTTCAGTGATTGTTGTGGTAGGGATCGCTCTCAGTGCTGCATTCACATCTTCTAGGAGACTTTCAGATGGTACTTCACTTAGCCTCTGTAACTGGCGTCGGGGTTGCCTTGTGTTCATTCGGGCCATGATCTTATCTTTCAGTTCAGTCGCTGCCTTGTTCAGCGTGATACTTATTGGGGCTTCGTACCCAATCTCTGGTTGGGGAGTTGGTGTTGGCCGAGCAGTTGAATCCAAGCCATACATTACCAAGGGCAATGCAAAGTGTTGGATGCAGTGGTTTAAAGCAAGCCGCCACTGGGGACATGGATGAGAGAGTTTGGTGTAGATGAGCTTGACTGGCACAGAGTCCTGACCTCAACCCAATAGAACATCTTTGGGATGAATTAGAGAGGAGACTGAGAGTCAGGCCTTCTTGTCCAACATCAGTGTGTGACCTCACAAATGCGCTCCTGGAAGAGTGGTCAAAACTTCCCATAAACACACTCCTAAACCTTGTGGACAGCACTTCCCAGAAGAGTTGAAACTGTTATATCTGCAAAGGGTGGACCAACGTCATATTAAACCCTATGGATTAAGAATGGGATGCCACTTAAATTCAAATGCGAGTCAAGGCAGGTGAGTAAATACTTTTGGCAATATAGTATATATAGATTACATAAACATTCATGTATAGGACACATTTTCAAATCAGTCCCAGCTGTTTCTCAGTTCATATGACACACAGCAGGGTCCAACTGGCACTTTACTGTACTTCCTGTTTACAGCCATGTTGTTTCCATGACAACATGTCTTGCTCTAGGATGAGGCAGATTCCAGGCTGGCTCAGGTCCCCGGTGTGTTCAAACACCTGCGTCCATGTTTTATCACAGTGGTGTCCATGTTAAACCCCAGAAGGCTCTGTGTGCGTGTGTTTGCATGCATGTGCGCCTGTGTGTGTGTGTGTGTGTGTGTGTGTGTGTGTGTGTGTGTGTGTGTGTGTGTGTGTGTGTGTGTGTGTGTGTGTGTGTGTGTGTGTGTGTGTGTGTGTACACTGATAGAAAAGCAGTGAGTCGGTGCAGATTTTTGTGAGGACATACAGTAACTCTTCTTTGAAATTCACAGTTGTGTGTTTATGTTTACAGGCTGTATGCGTCACTGCGTCACTGTGCTCTGTGTCTGTTCTGACAGTGTTTTAACCACATGGAACAGGTTTATCACACTGACACTGCCTAGGATTACTCTACAGTGCAGATGACAGGCTAATGAACCTATCATATAGAAACCATGGTTGACCAAAGTGTTCCGCAGGTTTAGGATCACATAAAAATACACAAACAATAAAAATTACAACAACAAAGCCATGTATTAAGTTTCAAATATAGACTGGTATCTGCTGAAACAAAGTGTTAAAGGCCAGTGGATTAAACAAAAAAGTATTTAGTATAGTTTAAAGTGTGCAGGAGATAGTGCAGCTTGGACAACTTGGACTTGTTTAGGGTTTTAAGGAGAAAAAAAACCCAAAAACATTAAGTTATTGTTCACAATCACCCCAATATTCCACACAGAGGAGTGGCAAAAGGAGGGTAGAGGGCCAATGGCACTGTCACAGTTGTTAAGGACAGCAGAGTCACTGACAACAACTACTTGTTGTTGTTTGTGTAAAAAAGTGTAATAAGATAAGATAAGATAAGATATGCCTTTATTAGTCCCACAGTGGGGAAATTCCAGTGTTGCAACGCACAGTTCAAGAACAGCAGGAAAATGGAACATGCAATAAAACACGATAATAGATAATGGCTAAAAAATAATAATTTAGAAATAGACTTAAAGATAGACTCTAATTTTGTTTTGGTGGAGCAAAAATATAAAATACAAAATATAAAATACCAAAAAATACTATTATGTACAATAAAAGTAACAGTGCAGCATATGAACAGAGTAAATCTCAGTAAAGTGACTTCAGTATATTATGTTATTTACAGTAATGACTATGTTTATGTACAGACAGGATAAATATCAGTAAAGTGACATGAGTGAATTGTACCAGAGGTCTTCAGTATTGCACATAGATAGAGTTGAATGACACATGTTCAGTGTTAACAGTGTTCATTATACAGTCTAACAGCAGCAGGAAGGAAAGACCTGCGAAACCTCTCCTTAACACAGCGAGGGTGAATCAGTCTGTCACTGATGCTGCTCTCCAGAGCAGACAGGGCGTCCTGCAGGGGGTGACACTCATGGTCCAGCATAGAGATGACTTTAGCCAGGACCCTCTTGTCCCCCACCTGCTGCACTGAGTCCAGAGGACAGCCCAGGACGGAGCTGGACTTCTTGATGATCTTGTCCAGCTTCTTCCTCTCCCTCTCTGTGATGCTGCTGCTCCAGCAGACCACACCGTACAGGATGGCTGATGCCACCACAGAGTCATAGAAGGTCTTCAGGAGTGGCCCCCTCACTCCAAAAGACCTGAGTCTCCTCAGGAGATAGAGCCGACTCTGGCCCTTCCTGTACAGTGCATCTGTGTTGTGAGTCCAGTCCAGTTTGTTGTTCAGATGCACACCCAGGTACTTGTAAGAGTCCACTCTCTCAATGTCCCTTCCCTGGATGTTCACTGAGGTGACAGTAGAGTGGCGTCTGCGGAAGTCCACCACCATCTCCTTGGTCTTCCCTGCATTGATGATGAGGTGGTTCTGCTGACACCAGTCCACAAAGTCCTGCGCTAGTCCTCTGTACTCCACATCGTCATCATCCTTAATGAAGCCAATGATGGCAGAGTCATCAGAGAACTTCTGCAGGACGCAGCTGTCCGTGTTGTGTCTGAAGTCTGCAGTGTAAAGTGTGAAAAGAAAGGGCGCGAGGACCGTGCCCTGGGGCGCCCCCACACTGCAGGTCAGTAGGTCAGACACGCAGTTCTTGGCTCTCACAAACTGGGGCCGGTTTGTGAGGTAGTCCAGGATCCAGTCTGCCAGGTCACAGTCCACACCGGCAGTCTCCAGTTTGTCCCTCAGGAGCAGTGGCTGGATGGTGTTGAAAGCACTGGAGAAGTCAAAGAAGAGAATCCTCACAGTGCTGCCGGGGTTCTCCAGGTGAGACAGTGAGCGGTGCAGCAGGTAGATGACGGCGTCCTCCACTCCGATGCCAGGCCGGTATGCAAACTGCAGCGGGTCCATCGCTGAGCTCACGGTAGAGCGGAGGTGGCCAAGGACCAATCTCTCCAGTGTCTTCATCAGGTGCGATGTTAGAGCCACCGGCCTGAAGCTGCTGGGGTCTTTAGCGTGCGGTGTCTTAGGCACTGGTACCACGCAGGAGGTCTTCCAGAGTTGTGGTACCACCCTCAGCTTAAGGCTCATGTTGAAGACATGCTCCATAACTCCGCACAGTTCGTCTGCACAGGACTTAAGGAGCCTGGAGCTGATGCCGTCTGGTCCTGCTGCCTTCCTGGGTCTGATCTTCTTGAGCTCCAGTCTCACCTGGGCTGTAGAAAATGACAGTGGCAGGCTGGGGGGATGGGTGAGTCCATGTGTAGTGGTGGGCTGAAGAGCAGAGGCAGAGGTGTGAAGAGGTGCAGGAGTTCCCCATTGTCCAGCTGGGGAGGTGAGAGCTGGCAGCTGGGTGGGGGGAGTGGTGGGTGATTGATCAAATCTCAGGAAGTGAGAATTGAGCTCGTTTACCCACCGCAGATCCCCCTCCGTCTGGGCAGGAGGCGCTTTGAAGCCTGAGATCGTCTTGAGGCTTCTCCACACCCCCTGGATGTTCTTCTGCTGCAGCTGTTGCTCCATCCTTCTCTTTTGGCTGGCTTGGCTCGTCCTGATTTTCCTCCTCAGCTCCTTCTGTGCAGCCTTCAGCTCCTCCTTGGTCCCTGACCTAAAAGCTCTCTTCTTCTCCTTCAGCAGAGCTTTTATGTCAGGGTTAATCCACGGCTTGTTGTTTGAAAAACACCGCACCGTCTGGGAGGGGACGATGTTTTCAAAACAAAAGTTGATGTAGTCCGTGATGCACTCTGTCACTGCATTGATGTCCTCCCCATGTGGGTCACAGAGCTCTGTCCACACTGTGGTGTCAAAACAGTCTCTCAGAGCCTCCTCACTCTCAGCAGTCCACTTCTTCACCACACGGGGCACCACAGGCTGTCTGTGCACAATAGGCTGGTACACAGGCCGCAGATGGACAATGTTGTGGTCAGCTCTACCCAGGGGAGGCAGTGGGGATGAAGAATAAGCCTCCTTGGCGTTGGCAAAAAATAAATCCAGTGTTTTATTGTCTCTTGTGGGGCAGGTAACATACTGGGTGTAATGTACAGTATATCTGCAAGACATCATACATGTGGAATGGAATATTACATTATGTTTTGTAAATCAGACTGAGGGAAAGTGAGTACAGAGAATATAACGGGCCCAACATGGCAAGGGCCAACATTGGGCCTCATTCATGAAGTGTTCTTACTACCAAATTTGTACTCAAGGCCTTCTTACGAACATTTTTTGGCATTCACGAAACTGAAAATGTTCTTCTGGAAGAACAAATCCTATGAACAAGTCAGGACCGCTTGTATGAACAAAAAGAATATTATTACTCTGATAATGCAACAGAAAATTCCTTCTTTGGGTGTTTTAAAAGGCGCTATATAAATGCAATGATTAATTAATTAAATAATGCCAAACCCATATTGGCCATATATGGAAGTTCAGAGGGTGTTTTTTAAACAAATACATATACATTTTCTATGTAAATGAAATGTAAATGAGCTTGGAGGGTTGGTGAGTTAAGTGCAACTGTAACTTAAGGAATCTGGCTGCTTAAGAACACTTTGTGAATCTGGCGCAGAGTTATCTCAGCATTTTCTTAAAGTGAAGAAAAGACTAATGAATGAGGCCCATAAAAATCCAAAACAGAAAATCTTTTACACTGTTTAAAAAATATGAGCAAAACCTTTCCAGCACTGTCCCTTTAATCCCACCAGCTCTGGACAAGTTAAAGGAGCCGTGAGATGTACAAGCCCTGAGTTGTTTCCAAAATCAACATTTACATTTCATTTTATTTTTAATTTTACTTCCTGGTTGGACTGGGCATCAGATATGACATATGTAGCGGTAAATACAATACAGTCCCTGACAAAAGTCTTGTCGCTTATCCATTTTGTAGAAACAAAAGCTTATAACCTGACTTTAAATTAATCAATTGGTTTTAGAAATGTCTCATATGAAAGCTAAAACCCTCCCAAATTATGCTCAATATACTAAAATAAATATACTAAAATAAAATTGAACAAATAATTTACTTCAAATACAAAAATATGTTGCATAACGTCAGTGAATTAAGTAGTGGTGCTGTGAGATCCATATTTAATATCTTGTATGACTTCCATGAGCTTGAAGGACTGCATCCATGCGGTTCGACATTGATTCATACAATTTGTTGATGAAGTCATCAGGAATAGCAAAGAAAGCAGTCTTACATGCCTCCCAGAGTTCATCAAGATTCTTTGGTTTTGCCTTCCATGCTTCCTCTTTCATTCTACCCCAGACATGCTCAATGATGTTCATGTCTGGTGACTGGGCTGGCCAGTCCTGGAGCACCTTGATCTTCTTCGCCTTGAGGAACTTTGATGTAGAGATAGAAGTATGCGATGGAGCACCATCCTGCTGCAAAATTTGACCCCTTTTATGGTTGGGAATGTAAGCTAATACTTCTTCATATTTTAGGCTATTGATATTGCCTTCCACCCTGCCAATGTCTCGCACACCCCCATACTGGATGTAACCCCAGACCATGATTTTTCCGCCACCAAACTTAACTGTTTTCTGGGTGAATCTTGGATCCATGCAGGCTCCAGTAGGTCTCCTGCAATATTTGCGGCGGCTGTGATGTAATTCAACCGAGGATTCATCTGAGAAATCCACCTTCTGCCACTTTTCCAGTGTCCATCCTTTTAGCAGGCTGTGGGCCTTGGCAAATGCCACACGGTTTTTTAATTGCCTTTTGTTTAGTGCTGGTTTCTGTGCACTGATTCGACCATGGAGGCCATTTCCAGACAGAATTCTACAAACTGTTCTGGTTGACACAGGGACTTGAGGTGACCAGGCCTGGTGGAGCTCTGCTGCAGTGGAAAAGGGGCTGGCCTTGGATTTTCGAATCAACAAACGGTCCTCCCGAGCAGTTGTCTTGCGGGGTCTGCCGGACCTGGGCTTGTCAAAAACATCTCCAGTCTTTTCAGATCTTTTTCTTATTCTTTGTACTTGACGCTGAGACACATTGAAGGTGTCAGCCACCTCAGCAGTGGATCTGGTCTTCAGCCTCTTGATAATTAATGCTTTGGTCTCAGGGTGGATCTTAGGCATGTTGTCAGAGGTCAACTTGCAGTTGATGTGAAGGTATGGTGTGCTGGGGTTCTTTTTATACACACCCACTAATTGATTGATCAGTAACTGATCACAGGTGAGGCTGTAATCTAGGATTGGGTGCATCATATGACAAGGCGACAAGACTTTTGTCTTGCCAAAATCTGACCTTTCTGTGTTCATTAAATGATCAATCTTTCTTCGGTGAAGCAAATTTATTTTAGTATATTGAGCATAATTTGGGAGGGTTTTAGCTTTCATATGAGACATTTCTAAAACCAATCGATTAATTTAAAGTCAGGTTATAAGCTTTTGTTTCTACAAAATGGATAAGCGACAAGACCTTTGTCAGGGACTGTAACTGTTAACTAGCAACCATCATGGCAATAAGTGCCAGAATTTGTTTAAATTGCAGAAAAGTTGTGATTAGACTAAGATTCTTTGTTTCGTGTGGATAGGCCAGGACACATGGCTGTGGTTTATGATTCATGTTTTGTTTCATGAAACAAAAACTGGCAATGTAAAGCATTTTTTTTTTTTTTGTTTTGTTTTGTTTTGTTGTTTCTTTTTTCAAAATGTTCCCAAAAAGTACTGAAACAATATAATATACAAACTATATTATATAATCAGTTTAAACGTACAGTAAACGTTTCTCAGATTTGCTAACATGACGAGACGAGAGAGCCAGAGTGGACCTCAGTCTGCTGTACATCTCCACGTAAATCCACAGGCCACTCCTTTATTATTCTTTATTACTATAGGGTTAGCCAGGTCAGGTCCAGAGGTGTGAAAACACCCATTATGGCCCTGAATGGTTATGCTAACAAGACCCCACACTCCACTCCCACTGCATATTTAATAGGCCCACTTAACTAACAGAAACTGTAAACAAATAGGTGTGGTAGTGTCTGAGTAATTTGTGGACAGTGGACAGTTTTAAGTACCTGGGTGTTCACCTCAACAATAAACTGAACTGGTCCCACAACACTGACGCCCTGTACAAGAAGAGCCAAAGTCGCCTCCACCTTCTGAGGAGACTGAGTTCTTTTGGAGTGTGCAGGCCCCTGCTCAAGACTTTCTATGACTCTGTGGTGGCCTCTACTCTCCTCTACGCTGTTGTCTGCTGGGCCCCGAGCAGTACAGAGCGGGACAGGAAAAGACTGAACAAACTAGTCAGGAGGGCCAGCTCTGTCCTCTGGAGTCTGTGGAGGAGGTGGGTGAGAGGAGGGTGCTGGCCAAACTCACATCCATCATGGCCGACACCTCTCACCCTCTGCACCGGACTGTAGAGGAACTGAGCAGCACCTTCAGCGGCCGACTGAGGCACCCTCAGTGTAAGAAGGAACGCTACCACAGGTCCTTCATCCCCACTGCTGTCAGACTGTACAACTCCACTGTTTAACACTTACAATAACCTGTGCAATAACCAGTGCAATAACCTGTAACCATGTCACCTCATCAGTAACCGCCTCCACTGTCCTCAGATTATATATTTATATATTTGTATATTTGAATTCTTTTACATATATATATATATATTATATAAGAGATATGTTTTATTATATATTTACATTTCTTTCACTCCCTGTACATAAGAGCTACCTGATGTTGTAAATATGTTAATATTTATTGTGATTTTATTTTTTATTTACTTATTGTTCTGAGTGTTTGCACAATTTTTCACAACTTTTTGCACTATACTGTCCCCTGACTGTGAGCTTCTGTCATGAGTGAATTTCTCCTCTGTGAGATCAATAAAGTCTTATCTTATCTTATCTTAATTTCATTGTAGTTAGCTCCTCCCTTCAGGAAGATATAAAGCAGTGTGCCCCAGTGTCTGACCAAAACTGAAGAAGCAGCTTTGATGAGCTGTGAAACGGATCGACCAAATAAGTTTTGTCCAGTTGACAAATTGAATTTTTCCTTTTGCCAAAACAAAAACAGATTTCACTCACAGAACAATTTGATTGAAAGAAACTTATTCTGACATTCATGCATGTTTGAGTAATATTGTATTAATGTGTTGAACATTAATGCTCAGATAATTTCTCATTTACGTATTTACTGATACAGTATAATTTAAATAAATAAAAGAATATAAAAGTATAGGAATAAAGTAATGAATATGAAAGGTATAGCAAAGGTTTCAAAGGTAGTCCTAACTATACCTTGGTACACTTGGACGAGTGAGGAATTACACCGTCTCATATGAATTAATGTATATCTGATGCTGGCTTTAGTGAGTGGTCATCATGAAGAGGCAGGGCCAACAGAGAATACACTCTGTCCTTGCCCAGTATGAATGTGGTGTGTGAGTGTTGGTGGTCGGAGGGTCTGGTAGGGCAGATTGGCATCAGTCTGTCCCAGGGCAGCTGTGGCAGTAGCTTTCCACCTCTGGGTGAGGAGTGAATGAATACTGACTTATACTGTAATGCTTTCAAAGGCAATAATACTGTATTTTTATGGTGGCGTTAATACAATCTGGAGTCCTGGTTTAATGACAGTCCTGACCTGTTTAAACAAAGTGTATAATCTACAGGCTACAGCTGAGGCTTGGTTTTGTCCTGCGATAGATCCAAGTTTAGACATGCTTAAATGGCTGATGTTATAATGTTGTCTCCTCACCAAAGACATATCTGGTGTTTTGTCTTGTTTTATTCTTACATGTTTAACACATAAACCCTGTATATTTAGGCTGTTTTTTTTTTTTTTTAATTCCATACACCTTCACTAGAATCCTTTGGATAATTTCAGCTCTGGAATTCTCTACTGAACTAAAGGTTAAAACTACCGCTTCATGACATCACAAGGTGGAACAGAGCATTTTGAGCTTTGGAGATGTAGACAGACTAATAATAAAAGGTTACTCAAACATGTGTGAATGAAACAAAACACAATTTAGGTATATTTTTGATGAGGCAACAACATTCTAACATGGCTCAAACCTCACAAGGGTAAGGACCTTTAAATCTTGTTCAGTAAATGTATACGGTTTTGTCCTTTAGCACATGTTAGAGTGGAGGGAATAAAAATAAATTGCAGGTTTTAATTGGTCTCTAAATGTGACAGTAATCACCGGGCCTGAGCAAATCACAATGATTTTATCCTTTCTGTGCCAACATTCAATCTTCTCTCGAAAGTGTTCATGTCATGTTACAAGTCCAATATTAATAAAGATGCTCAGATGTGGGACATTTTCATATTTGTATATGTGTTTAAAAAAGTGTCAAAGTGAGCGCTTTTGGAGTGACAGGCTGATTTAAAGCTCCATGAAGCTCTCTGTGGGAGCATTAAAATGATGTGTGGACTAGCCACCTAAATCATCTGCTGCAACTGTCAGGCTGTCTGCATGCCCACTGCACTGGACATAGCACTGGACATTGTACTGGACACAGCACTGGACACAACACCGGAAACAACACTGGACACTGCACTGGACATAGCACTGAAGACTGGACACAGCACCTGGCACTGGACATAGCACTAGATACTGGACACAGCAACGGACACACCACTGGACACTGGCCATGGTACTGGACATTGGACACAGCACTGGACAAGAGACTGGACACAACACTGGACACTGCACTGGACATAGCACCAGACACGGCACCGGACACAACATTTGACACTGGACACAGCATTGGGCACTGGACTCAACACTGGACAAAGCACTGGACACAAGCCACAGTATGGGACACTGGACACAGCAATGGACAATGGACACAGCATTGGACAATGGACACAGCAATGAACACAGCACTGGTAACAGCACTGGACACTGGACACAGCACTGGACATGGCACTAGTCACAACACTGGACACTAGACACAGCACTTGACACTGTACTGGTCACAGTACTGGACACAGCACTAGACTTTCATTAGATTGTCAGAAGTATCGAAAATCTGAAAAAAAAATATATTATCGAAAAACTAGTACGCAATGCACATTTGCACAATGTACATTTGAACCATCAACTGTATAAAGAAGTGGACAACGTGAGTGTGATGTCACCCACAGTGTTTGGCTCCACTCAAATGAAGCTCGGGATGCAAACGGCTACAAGGGAGAATTAGGAACCAGGCTCAATATTATGAAAAAAAAAAAAAAAACACCAAAATCATGCAGAGCGGGTTAATACAAACATTTTCAGACCAAAATGACAAGGCTCACAGCAGCAGTTACAGAGAGAGGGACGACAATATTCCAGTGTAAGTCAATGGGAGCCAGGATCAAAAGGAGCCAGAAGTGCCTGCCTGCGAACTTCCTATTTGGCCTGCGAACTTCCAGCGGCTAGTGCATTAGCTAGAAATATAAACATAAATACCAAAATGGCATATTCGCAGATGATGTCACAATTTTTTAAAATGGAAAAAATGGAAAAAACTAATGTCTAATGTCCTCGCGCTCTCCTTCAGGTTTATAAGTCAACTTCTGCAGGACCAAGTTCCTTCAAGTTATGTCAAGGTTTCTTTTACCCACTGTTTTTATTTATTTATTTATTTATTTATTTTCTTTGCAGAAGCAGGGGCTAAGGACAGGGGGAGCTCAGGTACGATTCTCTATGTGCTTGTTTCCTGTGACTGCCAACCCTATGGTTTTGGAATAACATTTCTCATTCATTTTTCCCATAGATTTTCAGGGGAAAATGAATATTAACAGTTTGAAAGCTCTGGGAAAATCAGCTCTCTAGTGAATAACCACCACAACACCTATGATTTCATGTCAAATATGTCTCTGAAACTTTATAAACCACTCATTTATTAAAAAAAATCACAGAATCTTGCCTTGCAAATGTGCTTTTGGGGTTTAAAAGAACTGTGCTATGAGTTAGCAAATAGTTGGTTAACCTCTGCAAGGCCTTTAAAAGTGCACTGTGTAACTTATGTAGGGTGTGCCACCTGCTTGTCTCCATACTTTTGCCTTGAATGTTCCAAATTATGACATTATTGATTTACTAACTGTCTGTTGATTAAATCAACAATTATGTGAAAGTACAAAAATACATTGAACTAAAATTGAATTGTTGAATCCATTGGTTTACTTTGGGTCTGTCAGTTTGTTTCCAGTGAATCTGACATCTCCTCTCATCACCTGTGCAGCGTGGAGCAGTTTCAAACAGGAGCTGGAGCTAACACAGTTTCAAACAGGAGCTGGCTGCATGTGTCACAGTGAGTCAGATTCATGTAACATTATGCACTGTGTGTGCATTGTGTGCAATGTGTGTGCACCATCTCTGCACGGTGAGCAGCGCCGATAGTGCAAGACAAATGTAATATGAGTCATGTCACCCACCACACCCGCCCTGTCACACACACGGCACTTTGATGGAGCGTTCATTTAGCCCATGTTAGCAGATTTCACCTGGAGCTAAATGAGATGTGAGCTGACAGCTGCACGCTCAGGAGCAGCCAGCAGGGGGCGTATGGAGTGGAGATGAGCTTTCCTCACATGTGAATTCATCATCTCATATTGATTTCTGTGTCGTTTTGTGTTGTCAAAGAACAGCCATGACCCTGTCACTGTCACCTGAGTCACTGTTGTTTTCAGCTTGGGCCCTCAGGTGGTGGACAGGCAGTGGACAAAACACTGGTCTCAGAGACAGTCTGGGGTTCATTAGGTCTTCTCATATAACTAAGGTTCTAATGTATAATACTGCAAGAGGGGAAACCATCTCATGGACTGGGACAATACTAAGGTCATAGGCACAGAGAGCAACAAGTACCATTGTTGGATCAGGGAGCCCATCAAGATCCAGAAACATGCCCACCAGACTGTGAATCAAGACAAGGGGGTGCACCAACTCTCTCACACCTGGGATACAGTTCTGAAGAAGTCAGACTGCAGATGGCGCTGCTGTACTACTGCTTCAAGTATGAAGACAGCTGAGCAAACACAGCATAGCAACATCACTGACACTGAAGAGGAGGAGCAGAGTGCAGGCCAAACTGTCAAGGTTTGAAATAAATAGGATAAACAAGAAATAAACAAATAAACAGAAATCTCAAGTGTAACCTGGTCTTTAAAGATATCCCTTTTAAAGAAATCTTAAGGTTTTAACGCTGAAGAGAAAACTAAGAAATAGCTACTAGCCTAAGACTCCCATGCATTACAGCTTTTACACAGAATAAGACACCCATAGAGGACACATACCAAAATAAATATGGTCACATTGTGGTTTTGATTTGATTTGTGTAACCTTTCTGTAACTTGCTTGTCTCCATGGAGATGGAGATGTTGAATTTTCTTTTATCCATAGACGTGTATATGTATATATAAATGGACATAGCTAACCTGCTAGCCATTGCGTTTCAACTAATAAGTGAGCATCAGTGCAGAGTTGTTCCTTTGAGGTTTGGTCCCAATTAACTTCTACTGACTTCTTTGGGGCTGACTATAAATAATCCTAGTGAAGGTGTATGGAGTTTAAAAGTGCAGTGGAACACTTCCTGTATTACTACATGACATCAAAAAGTGGAACAGGGTGTTTTCAGTTTGAGAGAACTCAGCCTAAATATGCAGTACATGTGTGAGTGAAACAAGATTATAACATAGATCAGAAAATTGTCTAATATGGGTCCTTTCATCATTAATTCCACACTGCCCTTCACCAACAACATAATATGATAGTTTGTTGTAATGAATTCATGTTAGAAAGTATCCGTGGTGCTGTCTTTCTTTAAGCTTGAAATACTGAGAGTGAAATGCTGATCTTTGCGTCTGATGCCCTCCAGCACCCCCAGCCTCCCCTGTGTTAGTGGAGCTTATTACACAGCCATAATGGCAGCGGTCCACAGTATTCATGAGGAATTGATGGTCTGTAGTACACAATATTTACCCAACTCTGCTTTCAAAGGCCTTGTAACGCCTGTGTACTGCCTGTGTTTGGCTGCTCATCACTCACAAGCATCAGCACTCACAAACTGCTTGCACAGACCAAAGCTCAGCTCCCACCTCACCCTCATCCCCCTCCTTTCTGCTCCCCGCTCCTTCATCTCCCTCCTCTCTGCTTCCCGTTCCCTTCTCTGTGCTCCCTTCTCTGCTTCCCTCAGCCTCATTTTCCTCCTCCCCCTCTTCTCTCCTCCCTCTTCCCCCTCCTCTCTGCTCCCCGCTCCCTTTTCTCTGTTCATGGAGGGGAGGATGAGGAGGAGGATGGATGAGGGGCCAGTTCCATGCCTGGTCCTTTCTGGGATTACGCTGTCACTTTCCCTGAGTGTGGAGATGTGCACAGGGAACACGCGGGAGCCAACGTGAAGCTGTCCATGCATGAAATTAAAAGACACCTCCAAAACAAGGCTGCACAGGGCTCTGTCTGCACACGCACAGTTACACTTTCTGGAGTGGTTTGTGAGTGTGCAGTCTATTCACCTTCACCAGGTTATTTCAGCATCATTTAACGATGACACAATGCTTGATTGCTAGTATTACATTTGTTTATACACCATAGACTGTATATATAAATGGACAGAGCTAACCTGCTAGCCACCGTGTTCCAAATAGCAAGTGAGCATGGAAAAACATTGCCCTCTCCCTGTAACTCCTGCTGTCCTCATTCGGACCATAAAATGTTCATATTAACCAGTTCTACATGATCCTGGGTTTTTTATTTCAGTATTTCGCTGAGGTCGCTCAGGTTTGATTAAAATCAATGGTGCTAAACCAATAGCTTTGCTCCTGATTGGCTCTTTGGTTTCTATCATACACTCCATTTCCAAATATAGAACTCAGCTCCATATTCACCCCATAACTGCTAGCCTCAATAAGCTTCATGTGGCTGAAACTGAATGCTGTGGGTGACGTCGCATTTCCCTAGTCCACTACTTTGTGTAAAATTTCAAATAGAGCTGCTTAATTGGGCAGTACCTGGAGGACTAAAGGTGAGAGTGAGCAGGGAGGAGGAGCCGGGTCTGGTGGTATAGGGAACAGTGTGACTGGTCCAACAGTATCCACACTTCAAACTGCAGCCAGGTGTTTGTAATCATGACAGTCTTTTGTGATGTCACCAACTGCTTGTTAATTGCAAAGGCCACTAAAGGCCGCATACACTTAGATGTATACATTTTTGAGCAGAAAGATGCAAATGTACCAAGTTTGCACTAAAATCGCCAAAAATGAATAGGAGCAGTAGATATAAAACAAGAGTAGTGGAAAAATCAGATCTAGAGTTTAGTTCCACTTTAAATGCAAGATTGATCTAAAACAACTTAATAATATAATTTTGGTCCATTGACTTCCTGTTCTATGCTGCTGGCCCCGCTTCTTTAATGGAATTTCAGCATTAGGCACAGGGAGCGGGGAGGGGGTAATTTACAAATACAAATGTACAAGACTTGAGTGCAGGGCAGTACGATTACCGTAAATTCCGGACTATTGAGCGCACCTGAATATAAGCCGCATCAACTAAATTTTCAAAGAATTTTATTTTTCTACATATATAGGCCGCACCTGTCTATAAGCCGCAGGTGTCCACGTCTTCAAGAAGTTTTCAAGTTCCGAGCATCTGCTTGTATTGACTCTGAAAGCTTTTGTCGTCTTTTTGCATTGAGTCAGTTCGTCACGCTGCCGTCGCCAACGTCTCACCATCGACTCATCGATGCCGCGCTCACGTGCAGCAGCTCTGTTTCCTTCTTTGACAGTCAGATCAATTGTCTTTAACTTCAAAGCTGCATCATATGCATTTCTTCGTATGTTTTCCATGAGGAGGGTGTGTGCATGAAGCACAAAATAACTGTTCAAAACAAAATTAAACGAGCATCTTCCTCAGCACATCATCTCTTCACCTGTCTGTCTCGCTCTTGCGCCCCGTCACTTGGCGCTCTACAGCGCATGTCTCGAGCAGAAAGAGCCGCTTTCCTGTCTTGTATCATGTCAGTGTCTTGTAGGATTTCAGCAGATTTCAGGCTCTCCGGGGGTCGGGGTTAGTTGTATCGATCATGTATGAGTGGATGTCCAGCTACTGAAGTTTGAGACGTTTCGTCTCGTCATTTACGCCTCACCTGCATTTAACACATACGGGTCATTAAGACGTATCCCACTCACTAATGTTCATTTAGCAGCAGAACTTATTTTATCACGCAGCGATAAACTGTTTTAGTGCTGACAACAGCGCTAGCGAGTGTTCTAACTAACCCTAACCCATTTTAACCGCACAGACAGCGGCGCTTTCTGCACTCAAGCTGCGCGCGCATCCGCTGTGTTCATAGACGAATAATCCGTCCATATATGAGCCGCATCGTTGTATAAGCCGCAGGGTTCAAAGTGTGAGAAAAACGTAGCGGCTTATAGTCCGGAAAATATGGTACTCAAATATGCACAAATCAATCAAAAGTTTATAATGAGGCTGAGTCATTATAACAGGGTTAAAAACTCATAACATTTTGCATAATAGTTCTTCTAAACAGAGTGGTTCCTGGGGCATTTTGTACCAAAATCAGTGTCATCAATTCTACACAAGTGTAACTGTGTGAATCTGTGTCTGGTTTTACAGGTGTAGTTGTAGTGTTCACACTGGATTAAAAGTAACATGTGTCTAATGTAGATGAAGACAAGCCTCTTGCTTCAGTCTGTTTGTGTGTTTACAAAAAGTGAACTAAACATTTGTTATAATGACTGTTATAATGTGATAATGCAAACCATGGTGTTTTGAAAATATACATTTGAAAATACATACTGCTTTCTCTTTTATATAACTGTAGTTTTTAGGCATTTTGGTTCGAGCTCCTCATCATTACATTATAACTTACAGACATACAACATGAAATACCCATTCTACACTTCGACAAAATGACATTGAGCCTTAAAATTACTTAAAACCAAAATGCTGACCTGGATGTGTGTTGTTTTGACTTCAAATGGGTGCACTATACTGATGGGACACTCATGAACGAGCTGGCTCTTTTGAACGGTACCTTAATGTGAACAATGTTTCTTTCTAATCCTGATTAAATTTGATCCACCACAAGAATCACAGCACAGAAACAGAATAGGCTCAATAAAAACAAACACAACTAACATATTTAACACAATAATAGCAGCTGTTTTAAAATATATATTATTATTCTAGTGCAATGTTTTATTTAGATTCTGCGTCATTTCAAAGTGTAAACACACTCCCACTCTCAGTCTGAACCATTTTAAACAGTTTTGGTCATTTCTCTGTGATTAGTTTGTAGATGAAATGAGTTCTTATGTTGGCTCCTGTCATACTGTATAAATAAATATAAAAAGAGCCAGTCTTTGAACGGCTCTTTGACATGAACTGATCCAAAAGATTTGGTCCCATCACAAGTGCACACTAAAAGCATCTGAAAATCTGAGCCAGTGTGCAGAGCTCAGACATGAAGAGATTTAGGATCACCACTTCTGTCTCCCACATAGAGGACAGAGACACCACATACATGTGTTTTCAGGACAGATTTGGTACAAGCTTGGGACAGTGCCATTGTTGTGTGATCCAACAGAGAGGGAGTGGCTTTTTCACAGTGAAAATGAAACAAAAAGGGCACATGAGAGTAGACAGTGATGATGTGTACTCTGTATTGGTGTACTCTGTGTTGGTGTACTCTGCTCTTTTTACAGTTTAAGAGGCGTGACTAAGCAACAGGTCCAGGTTGACTGGCTGTTGACATGTGACATAAGTGACATGCTGCAGCCTTATGGTTTGAAGTTTGGAGCTGTGAGTCTTCAGGTTGTGCAAACAGAATCACAGAATCACTCTTGCTTTGTGTTATCATTCTTTTTACTGCATTTGTTTGACAGTAGATTCTTGTGTAGTACTCCTGATACTCCTGAACCACATTTGTCAGCTTGTGTTTGTGTTTGTCAGTGAGTAACCTGACCAGAGCGTGCAACTTAATGGTGTGGTCTCTGATGTGAGGCCTGGAGCTAAGCACAGCTGAATGTTCTGACAATGCAGGAGGGGAAAAGGGGGATTCTTCTTTGGCCCTTCACAAAGAGCTACAGGCTGCCCTGGATCCAGCAGGAGAGCAGGGCTGTGCAGTAGAGCCGGGCTATGCAGGAGAGCAGGGTTATGCCAGGAGCAGAACCACACATGGCTCTGCAGCACTGGAATAAACAGGCTATGGTCTGATCTGATCTAAAACAATGTTTCTTACAATGTTATCAGGTTAAAGCAGTTATTGTTCTAAATCTGTTCATGTTATACATGATATGTATAATTGTAAGTGGAGTCGCCTCTCCAGAATTCTGGCCCAGATTTGACATTTTTAAAATTTTACCAGGAATATGATCAGTGGACAAAAACTCTACCAACTGAGCTACTGTTGCCCCAAAATAACAGTGTAGTGCTCTGAGGGCCTACGACAAGCCTATAAAGCACATCACAAGTGTAAGGCATTATTATCATTATTATTATTATTATTATTATTATTATTATTATTATTATTATTATAGTTCTTCTCTCAAATGTCATGTTGTGGTAATACAGGAAACTTTCTCCCATGTTATAACTTTCCTCATCAAAAACATGGCTGAAGAGGTTATAGATGTCATCCATGCGTGTTTGAGTGTGTAGTGATCTTGCCGGGCACTATTTGAACCCTCCTTACAGTTAGTAGTGTGACTCTGTGCAATGCTCTCCCCACAAGCCTACATCACCATTGCTCCCACATGACAATTCTCCATAAATATACAAAAACACAATACAAAACTGTACACAGCAACTTGACAAACCTGATGTGATGTGCAGTAGTTTCATTAGCGGGATGCACAGTGCTTCTTTTGTGATAGCACCCTGAAAGGGAAGTGACTAAGCATGAGAGTGGAGGCAAGTCAAAAACAAAAGTGAAACTTATAGAACTTGTTAATACGTAGTTTTGGGTGAATGTAGCATTTTCAAAACAATAAAAGGTAAATCAAATCAAACTTTATTTATAAAGCAGTTTTCATACAAAAATGTAACACAAAGTGCTTTACAGTGATTAAAAACAACCCCACATTTCCTTCCACCCACCCAACACCCACCCCACACAACCAAGCAACCCAAACAGGAACACACACATACACGCACACGCACACACGCACGCGCACGTGCACACGCACACGCACACACACACACACACACACACACTAACATGCTAAAATTCATAAAACTACACATAGTAAAAATGTGAGGCTGAATACAGGTGAACCAAATTGAGAAAGCACCACCAGAGGAGCAGTCTACACCAAGAGCAGAGAGCCGTCCACCGCCACCAGGAAACGCCACAGGGCCCAGGAGAGATGAGGCCCAAGCACCATCCCTCCACCAGGAGCTCACGGGACAGACCCCGGCAGCCGCAGCCGACCAATGCTCCCAGTGAAGAGGGCTCCTACAGAGGAAACACTGGAAATCCTAAAAATGATAAAAGAATATGAGTTCAAGCTAAAAAAAATAAATGAATAAAATAAAATATGAATAATAAAAACAAGTAAAAGTATAAAATTTCAATAAAAGGCTAAGCTAAACAGGTGGGTCTTGAGCCTACTCTTAAAAACATGAACGTTCTCTTTGGCCCTGAGGTCCTCCGGCAGGCTGTTCCATAGACGAGGGCCATAGTGCTGGAAAGACGCCTCTCCGTGAGTGTGTGTCCTGACTTTGGGAATGACCAGGAGCCTGCTGCCGGAGGAGCACAGGGTCCACGAGGGTTCGTAAGGTAAAAGCAGCTCTGAAAGATAAGAAGGTCTAAGACCATTAAGACATTTAAAAAACAGTAAAAGAACTTTAAAATCGATCCTGAAACTCACAGGCAGCCAATACAGTGATTTTAAAACCGGTGTAATGTGGTCCCGCCCTCTGGTCCTAGTCAGGACACGTGCTGCTGAATTTTGTAATAATTGCAAACCTGAAATACTCTTTTTGGGAAGACCAGAGAGTAGGGCATTACAGTAGTTTATTCGACTGGTGATAAAAGCATGCATCAGTGTCTCCGTGTTGGCCCGAGAGAGAATGGGGTGGACTCTGGCTATTTTTTTAGGTGATAGAAACCTATTTTTGTGATATTTTTAATGTGTGGGATAAAAGTCAGCTCGGAGTCAAAAATGATGCCCATGTTTTTCACTTGAGGAGATGGGTTAAAAGACTGTGCTTGTAATTTGGGTAAAAGTTTCTCTCTCTGGGCCTCAGGACTGATGACTAAAACCTCAGTTTTGTCCTGGTTAAGCTGGAGAAAGTTTTCTGCCATCCAGGATTTGATATCTAGAATGCAGTTAAAAAGAGCATCCATTGGCCAAGCTGCGTATCATCTGCATAACTGTGGAAGTTGATTCCATGTTTCCTGATGACACCACCAAGAGGGAGCATTTACAAGTTAAAAAGCACAGGGCCTAAAATGGAACCCTGGGGCACATCACATATAATTCTATGAACCTTGGAGGAGCATGTGTCTACACTCACCATAAATGTTCTGTCTGTGAGATAGGATGTGAACCATTTGTGAACAGCACCGGAGAGGCCGAGATGTTTTAGGCAAGTTAAAAGAACAGTGTGGTCTACTGTGTCAAAGGCAGCACTCAGATCCAGTAGAACAGAACCAGCACAGTCACCCTTTGTGAATCACAATTTATTCTAAAATCATTTAAAATCTTTGCCAAGGCAGTCTCGGTGCCGTTTCACCCTAAAACCAGATTGAAATTTTTCCAAAACGTTGTAATCATCTAAAAAAATCATTTAGTTGGATAAAAACAAGTTTTTCTAAAACTTTGCTTAAAAACGGTAAGTTAGACACTGGTCGGTAGTTGTTTAAATCATTAAAATCTAAATTGCTCTTCTTCAGCAGGGGCCTCACCAGTAGGAAAGACCCCTGTTTGAAGATAGCAATTCATCATGATTAAAAGCTCATCCCTAAAAGATCCATAAAATGACTTAAAAAATGTGGTGGGAATTGGATCTAAAAGACACGTGGTGGGCCTCACTGAGGAGAAAACTTTGTCAAGCATCTCAGCATTAACCAGGACAAAACTGTCCAGTGTTTTCTCTGGTGCAGACAAACACTCAGATGTGTTAAAAACAGAGCTTTGACAAGATAAAATATCACACCTGATAGTGTTTATCTTTCCCATGAAGTGGTCTGCAAACTGCTTACAGAGAGAGTCAGTGGGTGTTAAGTAAAACGTGCTAAAATCAGGGTTTAAAATGTTGTCTATGATTGAGAAGAGAACTTTTGGATTATTTTTGTGGTTGGTGATTATTGTGGAGAAGTAATGGAAGTAAAGGTAACATCTAACATCTAAATATGTTATACCCCACAGTCGTATTATGTTTGGTCCACTACACCGACCCTAGACTAGACTAAACTAGACTTCTGATCCAAAGTGTTGATCTGAGTGTAACGTGCCCCTGTCCCTGTGAGCGTCACACTACACAGAATGTGCTTATCTCTGCAGGCCCTGGGTCTCACAGCAGCAGCTCACAGCCTTGATTCTGATTTACACAGTTTTTACTTAAGAAAAAAATAAACAATAGGACAGTAGTTGTACAAGGCCTTGCGTGGGGACACTATTATAAGACCAACACTCAATCACTCAAAATACAACTCACTTGGTTCATAAAAAATACATTTTCCAAAGTATCTGTCCATTAAAAACACCTTTTACTGACTTTTGCTGTCTTAAAAACGTAGAAAACAGAACTACTTCATTTATAAAGAATACATATTGTGCTTGTGTCTGCTATATTCTTATAATCTATGACACCTGTGGATCATTATGTTATAATTTGGACATCTGAAATTGCAACATTCATCTAAAATGACTTAAGAAAAGAAACAAGCTCACTGACATCTGTGTTATAAAACTGTGGTGTCCAGTGGGAGCTGACATCGCTGTAAACGTCGTGACAACAAAGCGCCATATGCTGTGGGCCCCTCCGATGGATAGCTGCACATCACACTAGCAAGTACTGGATTTTATTTTTTTCATTTCTACCAAAATGACTACGAGATGTTGCTGAATCCTATGCGTATCATTGATTAAGAAAATAAAATTGAAGAAGTGGAGTTAATATGATTAACTGAGATTCAGGAGCAGGACCATGCCTCGACCGCCCTCTCCTCCTCACCAGCGAACCACAGCTCACCGCAACCACCATCTAATTTCCCAGAAGCCATTTATTCCTGCCTATCCCATCATCCCAGTTTGTTTCAGCTAACTCAACAGAGCACGAGACAGTTCCGTCAGCATTATGGATCACGAGCTAATTATTAACCCGTCTGATTCAGATTCCGACCTATTCGGCGCGTCGCAGTCAGACGTCTCCTCATGTCCGCGGCGGTCCTACGAAGACGTTCCCAGTGAGCTGTGAGCAGGAAAGATTCACAGCGCTCCTTAGTTTGCTCCGTGGTCCGAGTAGTGGGCCGGTGCTCTTCCTCCAGCCTTCCGAGCGCCATCTCCCCCACGATGTCACCACGGAGCTCTGCCTCGAGGATGCACACCCGCCATAAATATCTCCGCAGTCAGGGGGATCCTCGCTCTCCTCCTCCTTGTTTGCCACTCCCCCCTCATCGCCTGCCCGGCAGCCGTCCAGGGCCGGGTGCAAGCCATGACACTCAACACGACCACCGCCAAGACAGGCACCACGGAAGTCTACAAAGTTCCTGCCACCCCCGCGCAGGTCCCCGCGTGCACACTCACCCCCGCTGTACCGCCTCTATTTAGCTTCGGTCAGCGATCTCGCTCAGTTGATCCAACCCTCTCTCTGCAACGCGAACCAGCTGCAGGATCTACTAACCAGCCAGGGCCTCACTTCGTTTATGCTCCATACCACCCCTATTGAATTCGCTCTCGCTTTTTCCTTTTACCGGGACGTCATCTGCTCCACTTTTCCCAACCGGAGAGCCAAATTAGATGACTATCTGAAAATAATCCTCGACCTTGCAATGCGTTTCGGCGGGACCAGATTTTACACTTACCATGTACTATTTGCCACTCAAGCGGCAGGCAGGCTCCAGCAATTCAATCACGGTACCTACTGGGGGGCCCTGGATTCTGAGCTCTACTGCAAGGTCTTCGTAGCTTGCACCGCTCTCTCCTGTGATCTCTGTGGAGCTCCCTCCCATCCCGTTTCTCTTTGTTCAGTGGCCACGCCCTCTCACAATCATCCCCCAGCTTCGAAGAATCCAGTCTTTAATCGCCTGTCTTCCGCAGCTCCCCCTCCACCCGTGATCTCTCGCCCTACTTCTTCAGCCCAACCCACCACCCTCGTACCCATCAGTAGAGGCAGCGATCAGCGAGGATGCCCCATCCTGTATCAGGGAGGAAGGATGATCTGCAATAACTTCAATGATCGGGGTTGCAGCATCTCCAATTGCAAGTTTCTTCACGTCTGCTCCTTCGTGGCAGTGCCCATGCCAGGTTCTCCTGCCCGCACAATCCAGTCACCATCGACGAAAAGTGTGCTTCCTACACTGCTACCACCCCCGTGAAGGTAAATGCGCTATTCGTTGCTCTCCGCAATCACCCCGATCGCAAGTTTGTCAATTTCTTGCTCAATGGTTTTAGTAACGGTTTTCATTCTGGCATTGAAGTTCTGTCAGAATCTTCACATTCGTGTAGGAACCTCCTGTCCGCGCTCACAGATCCCACTGCTGTGGGCAACCTTTTGGCGAAGGAAGTCGCTGAAGGATTCATGATTGGCCCTTTCAAACGTCCTCCTTTCGAGCCATTCCATATCAGCCCCATTGGCATCGCCATGCGCAAGTACTCCGGGAAAAAACGGCTCATCGTCGACCTACCTTCTCCTCATGGTACAGACATTTCCAGCATCAACAGTCTCATTCCTGCCCCAGATTTTTCTATGCAGTACACCACTACCAATCATGCCATCTGCCTCATTCGTCTCGCAGGCCACGGAGCGTGGCTCTCTAAAGCCGACATCACCAGTGTCTTCAAGGTCCTGCCCATCCACCCTGATTTCTGGCGTTACTTCGGAGTCTTCTGGAAAGGGTCGTATTACTTTGCCATGCGCTTGACCTTCGGCTGCCGTAGCAGTCCTAAAATTTTCAATTCCTTGTCCGAAGCCTTGTGTTGGATTCTCATTAACAACTTTACACTTCCTTACGTCTTACACCTCCTGGACGACTTCTTGGTCATGACTCCCATGTCTTCTTCCCCTCGTCTCGGCCTATCGTCACTCGTCAAAGCGTTCTCCGACCTCTCTCGGAGTCTCTTTGTCCGAGGAAAAGACCCTTGGCCCCTGCACATTAATCGAGTTTCTCGGCATAACTCTCAACCCAGTCTCATTCCAAGCACCTCTTCCTCCCGAGAAGGTCCAGCGAATCTCGCTGCTCCTCTCCAACTTCATTCTGGCTACCTCGTGCACCAAGAGACAGCTCCTCGCTCTTCTCGGTCACCTCAACTACGCTATCCGCATCATTCTTCAGGGCAAGCCCTTCCTTTCATGTCTTCTCACGAAAGCTGCATCCGTCCCCTCCCATCACCCAACAATACTGCTGAACGAAGCTTGCAGGACCGAAATGCGCCTATGGAAGCAGCTCCTGGATTCCTGGAATGGCATCTCCTTCTTTTATGATGAATTCTTGTCCACTCCCGAAGACATTCAACTCTTCACCAACGCAGCTTCTTCAGTAGGTTTTGGAGGGTTTTATCAGGGAAAGTGGTTCTCTTCCGTGTGGCCCCCCGAGCTCCTCGCTCTGAGGCCAGCAGACTGCTCGTCCGCCTTGTTCGAACTCTACCCCATTGTCATCACAGCCATTTGGGGGCATGAGTGGTCTAGCAGGTGCATCCTTATCCATTCTGACAGCACCGCTGCAGTACACATCATTAACAAGGGAAGATCCCGTTCCCCTGCAATTGCTCAGTTCCTCCGAAAACTCACCTTAGTGTCTGCTCAGCATCAATTCGTTGTTCACGCCGCCCATGTTCCGGGTCACGATAACTCCATCGCTGATTCACTCTCTCGTTTTGATTTTCAGAGATTCAGAAGCTTGGCTCCGCACTCGGACGACCAGCCCATTCCGGCTCCTCCATTTTCGGCCACGATCTTCAACTAAGCTACCCCACTTTTGCCCCTCTCATCTCCGCTTCGCGATACGCCATCCTCGACAGCCTCGCTCCAAGTTCGCTTTCTACCTACCTGACCGGGTGGAACAACTTCAAAGCTTTCCTCGATCTTCATCAACTCCCCCTCAGCTCATTCAACGTCACCACCATCTGCAGTTTCATCACCTTCTCGCACCACTCCAGGAACATCCGTGTCTCCACCATACAGGCTTACCTCGCCAGAGTTAACCTCATTTACAAGCTGTCCGTCGGGGAGGACTGCCAGTCTCTATCTCACTGCCACGTTTCCATGCTGATTAAAGGACTGCAAAAGGCCGAACCTCGTCTTCCCCCTAAACGTTTACCACTTACTTCAAACCTCCTCTATCTTTGCATTTGCACTCTGTGCTCCGGTTACCTCTCGTCACCCACGGACCTTACCCTCGAATGCATGTTCCTCTTAGCCTTCTTCTGCTTTCTCCGCTGTTCTGAATTCGCTCCAACTTCAAGCACTTTCGACCCGTCCGTCCACCCTAGGCTTTCCGATCTCGCCGTACATTCTCCCGACCTGCTCGTCTTTACTCTCCGCAGGAGTAAAATGGATCAGCTGGGAAACACTTTTCCTATCCACCTTTCGCCTTAACTCTCCTCTAAGTCCATACGAACCTTTCATTAAATATCTCACTTTCCGACACGCCTCCAATTCCTCCCACAATGATCCGCTCTTTCTTGCAGAAACAGGGAAGATGGCTTCCCGATTCTGGTTCAGTAAACACCTTCCGGTATAGGCCCCCTTCCATTCTCCATCCATTCTTTCTGCATTGGTGCCGCTACGTTCGCTGCCAGGGCAGGTGTACCCGACCGAAAAATTCAGACCCTCGGTCGCAGGGCCTAGAGCGCCTACCTCACCTATGTTCGTCACAGTCTCAACGATCTCCACCAGGCCCACTCTGTCTTTTGCTCCTTTTAAATCTTTGGGGGTCCTGTTCCGGCTGGGCCAATTGACGATTGAGACGGAGCCCCCACCCTGAGTCTCAACCCAGCCATCTCTACCTCATTTGTCCAGACACCCATCATTCATCCTTTAATAAATATCTCATCGCATTACGTTGTTGGCGTGGTCCTTGCTGGTGAACAAGTAGATATGGACCAGTTTGCCAAGGCCGATGGTGGTGAAAACAGGGACTGATTGACATCTTGAAAATAAGCAATTAAATATTAAATAAACATGCACAAATCACGTTAAAACTACTTTGAGAGGGTAAATGTGAAGGGGGAACAACTATAACATGGAAAGCTCTGGAAAGTCGACTTTGCAGAATAGGTCTGCTTTAAGCATTTTGGTCAAATCTACCCTGTGTTATGGATCCATCTTGTTTTCTGTCAGGATCACAGGCAGAAGTGTGTTCCAGTCTAATTCCGCTCCTCCTCTCAGCCTGAGGTGTGTCTGTGAAGGCCTGAGTGGAAGTGGCAGATCAGAGCGAGGAGAGAGAGAGCGCTGACAGCTCTTCCTTCGCTCAGACCCATGCACTGTGGCAGACTTGTTTAACCTTTGACCCCAGCCTAAGGGTTGGTCCCAAATTAAGAGCAGACCAAGGTCGAGGAAGTCACCAAACTTCTCCACTCCACTTAAACATCTGTCATCTCAGTGAGAAGAGAAGCAGTACAGCATTTTAAACAGAGGGTATTTGACTTCTGTGAGGTATTAACTGCACACATAACATATTTAGAACACCATGTTACCTTTTATTGCTTTGAAAATGCTATATTTGCTGAAAACAACATATTAACAGGTTTTATAAGTTTCACTTTTGTCTCCCTCCCTTTGCTCCCTGCATTAAGTCACTCCCCTTTCAAAGCGCAATCGTAAAACAGTGTGCATCCCACTAAAGAAACTACTGCACTCATTCACATATGAGCCTAAAGATGTTTCCACCTTCCAAAATTCACATTAAAGGGCCTGTACCATATTTTGTCTACTGCCTGCTCTGCATCTAAACACAATGGATTTATGGTCCATGAGATTTGTGAAAAACTCTTATAAACTCATTGTGGTGAATAATTAAGATGCTCAGAGTCCACCTGATACGATTGTTTAAACTCTTGCAAAGTACTAGTACAATACTTCAAAATACACCTGAAAAGTAAATCAAAAATCACTTAATCTCACTCATTTAAAATGGCCTCTTAAAGGATGCATTCAAACTTTCCTGATTTTTATTTTATTTTATTTTTTTTTTATAAACACTCCCTTTGCTCACAGCATTAAGTCACTCCCCCGTCAGAGCACTATCACAACACAATCAGTGTGCATCCTGTTAATGAAACTACTGCACATCACATCAGGTTTGTCAAGTTGCTGTGTACAGTTTTGTATCATGTTTCTGTATATTTATGGAGAATTGTCATGTGGAAGCATGGGTGACGTAGGCTTGTGGGTGGAGGATTGCACAGAATCTTACTACTAACTGTAAGGAGGGTTTGAATAGGGTCTAGGAGAGATCACATGGATGCATGCATTGATGAGATCTACAACCTCTTCAGGTATGTTTTCTGATGAGGGAACAATGTTATAACATGATAGAAAGCTCCAAAAAGTTAATTTTGCATAATACCCCCTCTTTAAACCTGTTTGTATCTGTTTGTATGTGTTTGTAGGTGTTTGTTATCCAAAACAAACTACTGTAATTAGTATAGTTGTGTGTAATGTCATCAACTACTAAACATTGCAGAGTCCACGAAGGGAGCACATTTAGAAAAAAGTGGATTTTGTGTTTAATTCCACTTTAAAGAGGTTTTAGATGTCATCCATGCATGTTTTATAATTTAGCAATCTCGCCGAGGCCCTGTTCAAACTCCCTATATGGTTAGCTGTGACAATCTCCGCCCACAAGCCTATATGTCACCCATAATGCCACATATGTGACGTGTTATCAGTTAATGGCCCATGGAAGTAAAATACCCCCTCTTTAAGTAGTGCTGTTTCATAGACTGTTGTTGTAAACAGACTCCCCTCTCACCACAGGGCCAGCTTCTTTTCACCAAACTGATGAGGCCTCTCTCTGGCACTGTGTTCCCAATACAACAGGCACAAAAGGCTGACTGCAGATGATTGTTGACAACACAATGTATGCTGCGCTCTGCTGTTTTGTGACAATGATTAGTCAAGTTGGTTACACATTTAATTAGTCCAATATGGCGTCCCTGTTCGCTGCTCAGTGGAGTTTGGGTGTCTGGCTTCATCTGTGCGTTGGATAATCTCCAGTTTGTGTGGATGCTGCACCTGTCACAGTGAGACGAGTGCTGCAGGCCCAGGTTAAACGCTGCATGAGCATGTACCAACAGTGTCATCATGGAGACAGGGCTAATGGGGTTCTGTCGGTCAGCTCCTGTCTTTCTTGTTCTTTCCTGTCTATCTGTTCTAGTGCATCTGCTCCTGTCTGTCTGCTCCTGTCTGTTTGCTCTTGCCTGTCCTCTCCTGTCTGCTCCTGTCTATCTGGTCCTGTCTGTCTGCTCTAGTGCATCTGCTCTTGTCTGTTTGCTCCCGTTTGTCTACTCTAGTGTATCTTCTGTCTGTCATTCAGTCTGTTTACTCATCTACATAGTCCATCCCCCCTGTTTATTTGTCTTCTTGCCTGTCTGGTCCTGTCTGTCTTCTCCTGTCCTGCCTGTCCACTCCTGTTTTACCACTCCTGTGTGTCCATTCGGGTCTGTCCACTCCTGTCTGTCTCCTCATTTTTCTCTTCCTGTCTATCTGCATCTGTCTGTCTCTTAGTATATCTGCTGTGGTCTCTATACTTTTGTCTGTCTGCAATACTGTCAGTCCTCTTCTGTCTGCCTGCACCCGTCTTATCCTTTTGAATGCATCTGTGTGTCTGTCTGCCCCAGTCTATTGTCTCCTCAATTTACATAATTTCTATGCACTGTTTGATCATCTAAACTTAAATTTGTTGTAATGACAATGACTAGATACAGTGCCTTGAAAAAGTATCCAACCCCCTTGAACTTTTCACATTATGACCACAAACATAAACATATTTCATTGAACCTTTGTGTGAAAGACCAACACAAAGATGCACACAATTGTGAAGCAGAAGGACAGTCATACATGATCTATTTTTTTTTTTAACAAATAAAAAGTGGGTGTGCAAAATTATCCAACCCCTTTTTTTTCTGAGTGCAACACATTGCTTTTAGAGGCTTCAGAAGGATCCAGTGTTGACCTAAAGATTAAATAGAGTCCACCTGTGTGTAATCTACTCTCAGTATAAATGCAGCTGTTCTGTAAAAACCTCAGAGGTTTGTTTGAGAGTATTGGGGAGCAGTCAGCACCATGAAGTCCAAAGAACACACCATACAGGTCAGGGATAAAGTTGTGGAGAAGTATAAAGCAGGATTAGGTTATTTCCAAGGCTCTAAACATCTCACGGAGCACTGTTTACACCATCATCCAAAAATGGAAGGAGTATGGCACAACTGCAAACCTACCAAGACCAGGGCGTCCACTTAAACTTACAGTCCGAACAAGGAGAGCACTGGTCAGAGATGCAGCCAAGAGGCCCATGGTGACTCTGGAGGAATTGCAAAGATCCACAGCTCAGGTTGGGGAATCTGTCAACAGGACAACTATTAGTCGTGCACTACACAAATCTGGCCTTTATGGAAGAGTGGCAAGAAGAAAGCCATTGCTGAAAGAAAGCCATAAGAAATCCCGTTTGCAGTTTGCCAAAAGCCATGTGGGGGACACAGCAACCATGTGGAAGAAGGTGCTCTGGTCAGATGAAACCAAAATTGAACTTTTTGGCCAAAATGCAAAACGCTATGTGTGGCGGAAACCTAACACTGCTCATGACTCTAAACACACCATCCCCACTGTCAAATATGGAGGTGGCAGCATCATGCTCTGGGGGTGCTTTTCTTCAGCAGGGACAGGGAATATGGTCAGAGTTGATGGGAAGATGGATGGAGCCAAATACAGGGCAATATTGGAAGAAAACCTATTGGAGTCTGCAAAACACTTGAGACTGGGGCGGAGGTTCATCTTTCAGCAGGACAACGACCCCAAACATAAAGCCAAGGCTACAATGGAATGGTTTAAAACAAAACATATTCATGTCTTAGAATGGCCCAGTCAAAGCCCAGACCTAAATCCAATCGAGAATCTGTGGCATGATCTGAAAACTGCTGTTCACAAACGCTCTCCATCTAATCTGACTGAGCTGGAGCTATTTTGCAAAGAAGAATGGGCAAAAATTTCAGTCTCAAGATGTGCAAAGCTGGTAGAGACATACCCAAAGAGACTTGCAGCTGTAATTGCAGCAAAAGGCGGTTCCACAAAATATTGACTCAGAGGGGTTGGATAATATTGCACGCCATATTTTTCAGTTTTTTATTTGTAAAAAAAAAAAATTTACTCATGTATGACTGCCCTTCTGCTTCACAATTGTGTGCAACTTTGTGTTGGTTTTTCACATTAAAGCTCAATGAAATATACTTATGTTTGTGGTCATAATGTGAGAAATTGTGGAAAAGTTCAAGGGGGTTGGATACTTTTTCAAGGCACTGTATATTGAATCGTGTCTGTCCTCCCCCAGTCCTGTCTATTCGATCCATTCTGTTTGTTCCTGTCTGTCCTCTCCTGCTTGCCCCCTTCATTCTCCCCATCCTTGTCCTTTTGGCTCAGACAGACAGGTGCAGCCCTGCAAAGCCCCAGGTGAGTGCGTGTCTACAGCACATTTCCTGTCTCTAATAAAGATGAGAGGCGCAGAGGAAGCCCTTGTGGCCGCAGCGCTGGCTTCAGGGTAATTGAGCTGGAGTTGTGCGAAAGCTCCTATTCCCTTAATTATTAAAGAGTGTTATTGTAAATTATGGATTATTAGTTTCCCCTCTGAATGGCGAGGGCCCGCAAACTGCACACAGCGCTGATGACCAAATAGCAGGGTAATGAGCTCAGGGAGAAGCTAAATGAGGCTAACTCGGGCTCGAATGAAATGAGACTAACTCAGGCAAGAGCTAAAACAAGGCTAACTCAGGCAGGGGTTAAATTAGACTAACTCAGACAGAAGCTAAATGAGGCTAACTCAGGCTTTATTGAAATTAGGCTAACTCAAGCAAGAGCTAGATTAGACTAACAAAGGCAGAAGTTAAATTAGACTAACTAAAGCAGGAGTTAAATTAGACTAACTAAAGCAGGAGTTAAAGTACACTAACTCAGGCAGGAGCTAAACAAGGCTAACTAGCCCAGGCAGTGGCAGGTGGGGTGTGATGGCAGAGAGGTGGCGCCACACTCCCAAGGCCACTACTTTGAGGTTTTACAAAAAATACCCTGTTACTGATGTTCAGATCTCCCTCAGAGACGAAACAAGACAAAGCTGAAGTGAGTCAGAAGTGCAGGGTGTGTTCGATTGCCATAGCGACACTCTTGACCTCTCTGGCTGTGATTGGTTCAGTTACCACCACAGGAAGTAATACCTCTATGGAGCAATATGAGAGACTCTCTCTTTATAGAATACAGTAAGAAGTCTGACAGTCCCTGGTGTCAACTATGGTGGCAGAAAGCAAAGCACTGTATGATACAATATTCACATTGAAGAAGACTTCTTATGTTTTTTCCTTCCTGTATTTTTTGTATTTAGTTATAATCTGATATGCACATAGAGCTTCTTTAGTTTGCATTAAATACAAACCACAATATTCATCTATGTTGACTCTTAAATCCAGGTACATTTGGCCATTCAAACAAGTCTCAGTTGCTCCTCTAAACCTCATCATTCTGAACATCATTACAACATAGGGTCTTGCAACTAATACACTGCCAACCACACCTGTCATAGTGCTGTTTCAGGAGGGAGGAGCAGATTTGTTTTTATTTTTGGCAAATAAATCAGATTATTTTAAACAACTTCTAGCACCCAATATCTGAACATTTCAAAGAGTTTCAGTTAGAACAGCGTGTGGACCAGGAATTTTCTGAGCCTCAACAACACAGAATTGTTCAAACATACACGAGTCACTGAACCCACAACTCAACAAGCTAATGATATGATCAAATGAGTGGCTATAAGCTTAAAGTTTACGCAGACACTGAGTAATATGTCTCCTTTAAAATGGGACCAAACACATAAACTCCACATAGAACCACGTTTCAAATAGAGCTACTCAGCTGGGCAGTATCTGAAGGACTAAACAAAGAGTGAAGGGGGAGAAGAGGCGGGGTCTGGAGGACTAAATGGAGAGTGAGTGGGAAGGGGGTCTGGGGAACTTATGGGGAGAGTGAGGGGGGGAAGAGAGGCGGGGTCTGGAGGTGTAAGAAACAATGTGATTGGTCTAACAGGGACCCACACTTCAAACTCCACCTCTGCAGCCAGGTGTGTGTAATTAGAAATACTGTAATCAGGGCAGTCCTGTGTGATGTCATATCGTAATAGAAACTGCAGTGGCCTCTGGAGGGAGTACACACTTAGATTTAGACTTTTTCTTTTTTTTTTTTTTTTTTTTTTTAAACCAGAAAGCTGCAAATGTACCTAATTTGCACAAAAATTGCCAAGTGACTAGGAACAGGAGATAATTCTACTAAACACCACTTACACAGCCTAGTGGTGGAAAAAAAAGTGTATTTAGTGTTTAGCTTCACTTTAATCTCCGCGCAGTCTTGGATGGTGTGTACTCCACTGTATTCACATTCACAAACTGAGCTGCTCATCTCTTTGCCAATATTTCCCACAGTTTGCACTCTAGTCTAAACATACATCTTACAAATGTAGGCATATTCTGGAGAAGGCGAGGCATCCATTAGATGGTGTACAGGGGGCTGTGTGGGGAGGGGGTTTGTGCCAGCACCAGTGCACGTGTCAGAGTGCTGTCTGCTCCACACAACCAACAAATGACTTGTATGATTATTCATTTGAGTAAGAGGCTCCATCAGCCGCCCCAGCCCTCCCCACACCTCTCCCCCCCACAGCCCTCCCCAGCCCTGTGCTTTGATGGCACACTGGAGAGGCTGTGTGTGGGACTAATTGAGTGGGTCAATTGCAACACCCAGCGTGTACACAGCCCTCGCCATTAAATCATTACAAAGCATTGAATATGGATTTGTGTCATTTAATTCGCAGGAGGAGTTGGGCCTGCCGAGACGCTAATTGAATACAGTTCACGCTGATTATAAATATGGCAGGCTTCATAAAGAGAAGGGAGCGGCTGCATAGGGATTTTAACCATTGTTAATTGAGTTATCTGTGACTTCCGTTTGTTCTGAGTGAAGCGGATGCCCCGGTGATCAGAACAAAACCGCCATTACAGCTCGGATATAGCACATGTGAGTCTGTGTGTGTGAGTGTTGGTGTGGTCCTGCTGTGTGTGCCTGATAAAGTGGTAATTAGTATCTAGTTGCGCATGGATGTGCTGAGTTTGTTGACCTACATGTAGCTGTGGGCTCGGGGTAAACAGTGGTGGGGCTGGTTGTGTTAGCAAGCACGTTGTAATGTTTTGACTTTATTTTATAGCTACTACACCTAACTGGTCTTAATAAAGCATGAAGAAGGAAGATAGCCAGAGTCCGCCCCATTCTCTCTCGGGCCAACACTGAGACACAGATGCTTTTATCACCAGTCGAATAGACTACTGTAATGCCCTGCTCTCTGGTCTTCCCAAAAAGAGTATTTCAGGTTTGCAATTATTACAAAATTCAGCAGCTCGTGTCCTGACTAGGACCAGAGGGCGGGACCACATTACACCAGTTTTAAAATCACTGCATTGGCTGCCTGTGAGTTTCAGGATCGATTTTAAAGTTCTTTTACTGGTTTTTAAATGGGCCTCTTCTCTCCCCTGGGCCCTGTGGACGGCTCTCTGCTCCTGGTGTAGACAGCTCCTCTGATGGTGCTTTCTCAACTGGTTCACCTGTATTCAGCCTCACATTTTACTATGTGTAGTTTTATGTATTTTAACATGTTAGTATGTGTGTGTGTGTGTGTGTGTGTGTGTGCGTGTGTGTGTGTGTGTGTGTGTGTGAGTGTGTGTGTGTGTGTGAGTGTGTGTGTGTGGGTGTGAGTGTGTGTGTGTGGGTGTGTGCGTGTATGTGTGTGTTACTGTTTGAGTTGTTTGGTTGTGTGGGGTCAGGTAGCTGTGGGGGCTGGTTGGGTGGGTTACGTTTAGGGTTAAGGAAATGTGGGGTTCTTTTTAATCACTGTAAAGCACTTTGTGTTACATTTTTGTATGAAAAACGCTTTATAAATATAGTTTGATTGATTGATTGATTGATTGATTGATTGAAGAAAAACTGTATTATTACACAAACTCCTACACTTGCCCTCTGACTTCAGTAGTTACTAAATCTGACTTAACTTAATGAAGAAATTGTTCATAATGAATGAAAGTTACCAGCTGTAAGTTTATTTGATTTTGTTTTACCAGTAGAGTAATTGTGCACAAGAAGATGGATTTTCGATATTTGTGAGTTCACAAACTCACAAGAATCCATCATAATTGGAAGGGTGGACCGAGCACATTGTGAGGTTTGTGCAGAAGGTGAAGCACCAACAGATGTACTTTAGCCTGTTTTAGAGTCAATACTACAGGGCTATTTAGCTTGTGAAAACATGCAAAAGGTAAACGCTTTGTACATTTGTGGACAGAGATGTCTGTGCTTTTCTGTCAGCTGGATGTAACTAAAGTTAGATTTTTTGGCTTGATCCGCTTTGACCAATCAGATTCAAATACTCGTCTTGATGCTCTGCATTTTCTGATCTCTTTCAGTGAGAGCTGTTCCAGACTGATCATGTGCAGAACTCAGTTCAGAATGACACAGTCTGGCGTGAGCCAGGTTACCAGTGGATGGCAGATAGCGTGAACATTGTTGGACTGATGTTGCTGTGTACATAAGTGTAGTATTGTGTTTTGTGTTGTTGTGGTGTTCCTGTGTACATAAGTGTATAGTGTGTGTTTTGTGTGTAGTACTCTTGTATAGTGTTGTTGTGGTGTTCCTGTGTACACAAGTGTATATTGTGTGTTGTGCAGATGAGCTGTCTGCTCTGTCTGAAGTGGAGGCTTGTGTGACTATGAGCAGCTCTCTCCACACAAACAGCACAAAGCTGCTGTAATCGAATGTTTTATGTGTCTGTGTGTGTCATCTCTCTCTCTCACTCTCTCTCACTCTCTCTCACACACTCTCTCACACACACTCTCTCACACACTCTCGCACACGCACACGCACACACACGCACGCGCACGCGCACGCACACGCGCACGCGCACACACACACGCACACGCACACGCACACACACACACACACACCCACACACCTTTCACTGTGCCTCAACACTACACACACAGCACTGTGCATCCAGCTTTTCTTATGCTAATTCCACATATGTTAGATTGGATATCTGCTCTGACATAAAATAAATAATAACCTCTGTAACTTCAATGTTGAAAATATGCATAAAAACATTACGTTCTGTACCTATGATGTTGTGTACCCTCTGTATTGAGTGAAGGTTCCAGTCTGAAGAACTATATATACGCTTTGACTTTTTGAGAGATCTTAAAGAGGGGGTAGTTTACTTCTACGGGTATTACTGGGTATTAACACATAACATATTAAGATGAGCATGTTACTTTTTAATTTCTTGTGTGAAAAAAAAAATGCATAGCACACTCAGATGGCCAATGTCCATTTTTATTTTTAAATTACATTTCGGCAAAAAGCCTTTGTCAGATATTTTTTCTTGCTTTGGACCACAGTATACTTTTTATTTTCTTGAAAATGTTATATCTACAGAAGATCAATGTATGCTTAATGTGTTTGTATTGCATTTTTGACCCTCTGAGGCTCCCCTCCCTTTGCTTCAAATGCTAACTTACGTATTAATCCATCAAACGGTTAATCAGAGTAATCACACTTTTAAAATATGATTAATCACAATAAATCACTTTGTGCACTGGTTTCAATGTTTAAATTTAAACTTTCTAATATGAAGCATTGTTAAACATTTTGTTAAAATGAAAATGATCTTATTAAATTATGCCACAAATGTAAATTAATTTTAAATCCAAACTGGCTATAATTTAAGTCTAGAAATGTTATATATGTTATATATATATGTCACGTCAAACGCCCCTAGTTTGTCGCTTGACTTTTTTGAGTCACTCGCTTCTTTCACGCGTCCAGTACGCTCAAGTTTGGGAATTTGGTTGTGTGAGTAAATTCGCTCTATTCGCTCTGAACACTCCAGAAAAATCAACTGTGGCTGCGCGGTGTCCTCTGCTTCTGCTGTTTTCATTTTAAAAAATGGCGGACTTGGACTACATCCAGCAGGTTACAGGGCTTTATTTAATGTGGAGGAGACGTGAACCAAGGTGTGCTCAGTGCCGTTTTTGGGTTCACCCAATCCTCCAGCGGTGCTCCGAGTTTGGAGAGTTCCACCATCTCCTCCAAGAGCTGTGTTTAGATGCCGGCTGTCCCGTGTCGGAGCCTGGATCAGCGCTCTATACGTGGTGCAGAGCGCCTGTCCATGTCTTTGGTTAGTAAATGCTTTGATATCCATAGATCTAAATTAACTATTAATTTGGAATGGCTGGTGGTGGGGTAGTAGTAGCAAACAGCATTTTTTCTTGACCTCTGGACATTGTTCCCATCTAATGTAAAGATATATACTTATAAATATTCATTTTTCAATCTACTTAAATGTACAGAGCAGTATCAGTAGAATCAATGACTACGGGATTCATACGGTGGGTTAAATTGGCTATGTCATCTTTTTTTACTTGCTGGGTTGTGCTGATTCACAAGGGCTGATTTGACAAAATTTGATAAAGATTAATTGCATTTGAGGGACTTTTTGTACACTCCAGCCAAAAAATAAATAAATAAATAAATAAAAGTACAATTTCACAATTAAAAAAGGTAAATGATGAGATTTGAAATTACAAACCATATGATTCACATGAAACCAACAATGACAGACATAAGTACACAAATTATGGTTTTGAAAATGGCTGCTAAGAGATGGTTGAAGCTATGCTATGCTTCAATCACCCCCCAGTAGACCTATAATGAAATTAAATACATTTCCAGTGTATATCTGATGAAATTCTGATTTTGTTTATGGTTTCTACAGGTACCTTGCCACTGGAGATTCCTTCCGGACAATTGCATACAGTTTTCGAGTGGGTGTCTCAACTGTAAGCAACATTGTCCTTCAGGTGGTGACTGCCATTTGGGACTGCCTTGTGGAGGAGTTTATGGCTGTTTCTACCACTGAAGCCTAGAGATCTATGGCTGAGGAGTGTCAGCAGAGGTGGAACTTCCCCCTCTGCTGTGGAGCAGTGGACGGCAAGCACGTCAACATCATGGCACCTGCACACTCCAGGTCCCAGTTGTTCAATAAAAATGGAGATTTTTCTATCTTTCTCCTGGCAGTTGTAGACACCTGGCACTGGTTCACGGTCATTCATGTTGGCGGGTACGGCAGTACGAGTGATGTGGCAATCTTTTGGCTGGCACTCTTCACCTGCCTCCTGATCAGCCCCTGCCAGGGGGTGAGCCCCATGTCTTTGTGGCTGATGAGGCATTCCCGCTGCACCCCAATATGATGAAGCCATTCAGGATCCTCTCGGCACAGTGGCGGGTGTATCTGTGATAGGTTAGAATGGTACTATATACCCCTAATACTATGCTCTGTGCCTATTTACATTGATGCAGTTCATAATGTGATTTCATGCTAAGAGTTTAAAAACAGTAAAAGGTTTGCAGTAAATATTAATTTACATAAGCCTTAAAAACAGTTAAATACAGTTAATAGTCCAATAAAATGTTTATTGTATTTTATTTTTCAGTAACATTCTTGTCATTTTGTTCAAAGAAACTATTATGGGCATCCGGAACAGATGGCTGGATGTGAGAGGACGCTGGCGCGTTTGGCTGCCGCTTCTCCATCCAATCAAGCAAATACAAAACTAAATCTTCGTTTTCTTACGGTCTACGCGGTTTTTCTGCTGCATTCCTGCCTGCCATCTGACTGTACCTCATCTGTTGATTTCATGTGTGGTCTCCTACCGTGGCGCTGACTTTTGCAGCTTCCATCAAGCTAGCTCCCAGGGGTGCCGACACGGCCTGACTCGGCTGAGATCACCCACTCAGCCTGGTTCTCGCTGTCCCGGATTCCGGAGCAGTCTGCCAGCGATGTTGCCGTTTTTCGTGGCTTTTCCGCTGATGCTGACCTCACTGTCACACCACGCTACCATCCACCACCCGTCCATGGCTCTTCGGTACTTGTCCTCTCAGCTCCTCAGTCTCTACCACTGTGCACCTCCCTCCCCGGACATTTCCACAACAATAAAGCAGCTCTGCCTTCTCCGTCGTTGCCCCTATATCCACCATGGCTCTCGCCGAAAATTCACTTTCCATTTCACAGCTGACAACAATATTCCTTCACTCTGGTCTGATCGCAGCTTGCGCCATCCTGGATACCTGCACAACGTCATCCGAACACGTCATCTGCGCACAGGTCACGTGACCCAGTACAACCTCCTTCCAGTCCCGACTTCCTCTGCTAGTATTTCACAACAAAAGCATCTCAAAACAGCCCTTCTCAATACCCGGTCAATTAATAACAAAAGTCTGCTTCTGCATGAATTTATAATGGATAATGAACTGGACTTACTCTGTCTTACCGAAACCTGGCACAAACCACAGGATTACACCGCACTAAACCAGATCTCACCACCCGGATACCTCTACTTCAGGGGTCTCAAACTTGCGGCCCGGGAGCCAATTGCGGCCTGCGGGACGATAGTTTGTGGCCCCCGCCTTAATATGAAAGTTTAATGTTAGTGCGGCCCGCGAGTTTGACATGTATGGCACTTTACAGTGTTGTGTGCAGAGCTGAATGAACCTACCAACCACGGTGGGGTGTATGGCTCTCGGGGGCGGGACATCGGCCAGGCTTGATGCAAGCAGAGAAACATTTCTTAATGAGTGAAAATTACAGCAGCACTGTCATGGAGTGTTTTCTTCCGTGCCTGGCTGGCTGCCTCGTTTCTATTGGGCACACGCGGACATTCGTTTACATTGGGCACATGCAGACATTTGTTCCAGCACGCTACGTTCACAACACAAAAAAAAAAAAAAAAAGTTCTTTTAAGTTGCTGCCCAGCGGGACATTATACGCATATAAATGTATATAAATATATATTCCCGCACCTGTCTATAAGCCACGTCCTCAAGAAGTTTTCAAGTCCGGAGCATCTGCTTGTATTGCCTCTGAAAGCTTTTATCGTCTTTTTGCAATTAGTCAGTTCGTCACGCTGCCGTCGCTAGCGTCTCACCATCGACTCATCGATGCCAAATTTACGTGCAGCAGCTCTGTTTCCTTCTTCGACAGACAGATCAGTTGCCTTTAACTTCAATGCTGCATCATATGCATTTCTTTGTGTGTTTTCCATGAGGAGGGTGTGTGCATGAAGCACAAAATAACTGTTCAAAACAAAGTCAAATGAGCATCTTCTTCAGTACATCATCTCTTCACCTGTCTGTCTCGCTCTTGCACCCCGTCACTTGGCGCTCTACTACGCATGTCTTCTGCAGAAAGAGCCGCTGTCCTGTCTGGGATCATGTCACTGTCTGGTAGGATTTCAGCAGATTTCAGGCTCTACTTGGGGTCGGGGTTAGTTGTATCGATCATGTATGAGCGGATGTCCAGCTACTGAAGTTTGAGACGTTTCTTCTTGTCATTTACGCCTCACCTGCATTTACCGCATACGGGTCATTAAGACGTATCCACCTCACTAATGTTCATTTAGCATCAGAACTTATTTCATCGCATGGCGATAAACTGTTTTAGTGCGTGAGTTGTAACTTCATGTTTACCACGCAGACAGCGGCGCTCAGGCTGCGCGCCCATCCACTGTGTTTATAAACGAATAATCCGTCCATATATGAGCCGCATCGTTGTATAAAGTAGCGGCTTATAGTCCTGCAATTCTGGTATATTTATACACAAGTTGCGAGAGGAAGTGCTGCCAGGTCTCTAGCAGCAAGGAGTAGGCAAGAGAAGCCATGTTCAAAAGAACAATTCATGTTCTTCAATGTTCCATTCATGTTGAGGACAATTCATGTTCAGAAGAAGGTTAAAGGTTAAAGAACTGTTAATACAGACCTTTGAATCTGAATACAGCAGATATAGAAGACTGAAGAAACCACATATAGTCACTGACTAGAGAAATTTAATTATTATTATTATTTTCATTATCATTATTATTATTATATGTATTTATTACTGATTGATTTATTTTCTTATTAATTCTTAATTTGTTTAGTTATTTTCATCTTATTTTGTGTTAAAAAAAAATTAAAATAAAGAAATGTGAGAAGATTGGAAATTCTTTTAACAAAGATGTATGTAAAATCCTCTCTTTTTTTTTTTTTTTTTTTTGCCATCTTTTAACAAAGCTTATCTTGTGGAAAACCTGATGCGGCCCAGCCTCACCCACACTCTGCCTCCAGCGGCCCCCCGGTGAATTGAGTTTGAGACCCCTGCTCTACTTTGACAACCCCCACCCAAACCGTCGAGGAGGAGGCCTCGCAGTCATCTACCACAACAAACTGAACCTCCGACCCATCTCTGTTGCTGTGAGGGTTGTCATCCAGCTGCTCCTACCCCCTCCCTTCCTGCTCCCTCTTCTCCTTCTCTCTCTCCTTGTTTGGTCCTTCCTGGGCGGATCCCAATCACTCCTCACCTGCTGTGCTCCACTCCTGAAACTCATCCTACAATCAACTCCAGCAATAAAGGCCCTGCTGACCTGCTCTCCAGTGCTAGATCGTTCCGTCAGTCTTGTGTTACTTCTTCCGGAGCCAGCTTCGTCCCGTTACCACCAGTCCTGTTCCTCCGGTCAGCTCCAGCCTTCACCTACCTCCACCGTCTACAGCCAACCTGGAACCATCCTGCCCCACCCCTGAAACCCACTTGCCCCAGAAACCTATTTTTGTTAATAAATCCTTTTTTGACTCTGCATATTTGGGTCCGCCAGTCTTCTTTTCCTAACAATTGCCCCTACTACTTCATTTGAACACCTGGTTTTCAGACTTCCTGGTTCACAGTCACTGCTTGTTGCCATGATCTACTGCCCCCCCAAAACCTGTCCATCATTCCTCTCAGACTTTACTGACTTTTACACACAGCTCTCTTCCATCTCCCCATCCATTCTCATCCTTGGTGATTTTGATATCCACATCGACTGCCCTCATTTAAAATTCACAGCAGATTTCTTGGACATTTTAAACTGCCTCAATCTCACCCAACATGTCAGCTCACCCACACACACCCATGGTCACATTCTTGACCTTATCTGTTCCTCAGCCTCAGTCCCAGTCCTTAACCTAACACTAACTGACCCCTCCATTTCTGACCACCTGGCTGTTACCATGGACATACCCATTCCCATCCCAACTCCAAAACAAACTCGCTCAATAACCTTCCGCAACCTTAAATCACTATGCTCTATCTCTCTTGCCTCCTCTATATCATCCTCTCTCTCCACCTCCTCCCTCCCCACTAACCCATCCACTTCAGAACTTGTTGACTGCTACAACCAATCTCTCTCCTCTTGCCTTGATCTACTTGCTCCCCAAAAAACAAAAACAGTCTCCTTCACCACCTCTGCCCCTTGGTACACCCCTGAACTCCACCTTCTGAAAAAGAAACGCAGACAACTCGAACGACTCCATTGCAAAACCGGTCTCACTGCCCATGCTGAAGCCTACAAAGCCTCCACCTCCACCTATAACATAGCTCTAAACCGCCCGATCAAACTATTATTCCCACATCATCCATTCCAACTATTCTAACTCCCGCACCCTGTTTTCCACATTTGCCCAGCTCACCAAACCCATGGACAATATTAGTTCCTCATTCACCACAGAGAAATGCAATAACTACTTATAATTTTTCCATTCCAAAATCCAAACCATTCACTCCACACTCAACAACTCTCGTTCCACTCATCCCCCTCCAGAATCTAGCCTGTACCCAACCACAAACCACAGGCTGTCTTCCTTTTCCCCCTTATCCTTTTCAGACACTACCAAACTCCTCTCCACCATGAAACTCACAACCTGCCATCTCAACCCTCTCCCGTCTCCTCTCCTGAAAGCCTGCATCCCCACTCTCACCCCACTCATAAGCAATATCATAAATACCTCCCTGAGCTCTGGCACTGTCCCTCCTGCACTCAAATTAGCCACTTCTGAAAAAACCCAGCCTGGACCCCGACTACTTGGACAACTTCAGACCCATCTCCAATCTTCCTCTCCTCTCCAAAATATTAGAACGTGCCATCACCACCCAACTCCAACAATACCTCCTCAACTTCCAGCTTTTCGAAACATTTCAATGTGGTTTCCGTCCCCATCACAGTACTGAAACGGCCCTCCTCAAAGTCACCAACGACCTCTTCCTCACAGCAGACTCTGGTTCCCTCTCCATTCTCCTCCTCCTCGACCTCAGTGCAGCATTCGACACCATCGACCACACCATCCTCCTTAACCGTCTAAAGTGCATTGGCATCTCCGACACTGCAACTATCCTGGTTCTCCTCTTACCTCTCTGACCGTCACCACTACGTCTCCATAAATAACTCCAATTCTCACTCCTCCCCTGTCACCACTGGTATTCCCCAAGGTTCGGTGCATGGCCCCCTCCTTTTCATCATCTACATGCTTCCCCTCGGCCACATCATTCATCACCATGGACTCCATTTCCACTGCTATGCTGATGACACCCAGATTTACATTTCCACCAAATCCATCACCCCAGTCATTCTCTCCACCATTACAAACTGCCTGTCTGAAATTAAAACTTGGATGGACCACAACTTCCTCAAACTCAACAGCAATAAAACAGAATTGCTTATCATTGGACCCAAAGCTCTCCTCCCCTCTGCTCAGAACATCTCCCTCCTCATCGATGGCCATACTGTTACCCCCTCTCCCTCTGTACGCAACCTTGGTATCATCATGGACCCTACCCTCTCATTCAGAGGCCACATCAGCCACATCACCAAAACATCTTTTTTCCATCTCCGCAACATCGCCCGTCTCCGCCCCTCCCTCTCTGTCCACCGCAGAAATCCTTATTCACGCCTTTATCTCCTCCAGACTCGACTATTGCAATAGCCTTCTGTACGGTCTCCCCTCCACCCACCTCCAAAAACTGCAATACATCCAGAACTCCGCCGCCCACCTCCTCACCCACACCCGCTCTAGAGACCACATCACTCCTGTTCTCAAGCAACTCCATTGGCTCCCCGTACAATACCACATTCGATATAAGGTCCTCCTCATCACCTACAAGTCCCTTCATAACCTGGCCCCTCCCTATCTCGCTGATCTCCTCTGTTTTCACTGTCCCACCCGCCACCTCAGATCAGCCGACACCAACCTCCTCTCACCCCTCATCAGGACAAAGCACCGGACCTTGGGGGACCAAGCCTTCGCTGCTGCCGCCCCCTCGCTCTGGAACACTCTCCCAAAATTCATCAGGAACTTGGACTCTCTGCAGCACTTCAAATCACAACTAAAAACCCACATGTTCAGGCTGGCATTTCCCCCATAAGCTCTGGTTAACATTTACAAACTGGTACCTATCAGATAAATAGGATTTAAACCAGCTGAGGGCAGTTCCTCTGATGCCCACATCACATTCCAACCTCTGCAGTAGAATGTTGTGGTCGATTGTGTCAAAAGCTGCGCTGAGGTCCAACAGAACCAGTATTGAGACCTGACCATTGTCAGCAGCCAATAATAAATCATTTGTTACTTTAACCAGGGCTGTCTCAGTGCTATGATGAGTTCTGAATCCAGATTGAAATTTTTCAAATAAATTATTTTCCTGCAGATGACGACAAAGCTGTTTAATTACAATTCTCTCCAGAATTTTAGAAATAAACGGAAGATTTGAAATAGGTCTGTAATTGGCTAAGAGGTCAGGATCAAGATTAGGCTTTTTTAGGAGCGGCTTAATTACCGCATATTTAAAAGACTGAGGCACGTAACCACTTTCCAGTGAAGTATTTATTATATTAAGAATAGGATCAATAATTAGAGGGAGAATTTCTTTGAAAAGTCTACTTGGGATTGGGTCTAACATACAAGTTGAGGATTTAGAGGACATAAAGGCAGAAGTTAATTCTGCATGATTTAGAATGGCAAATTTCTCAAAAACTGGACCAAGTGAGGATAATTCAGATCCCACCAAAACTGAACATGAGTTTAATTGAGACTCTACTCTTACAGCTTGAACTTGCTCAGAATTAAAAGTAGGGGCAATTTCATTTATTTTATCTCTTATAGTAATGATCTTATTATTAAAAAATGTCAGGAAATCCTCAGAACTGAGGGTAATTGGGATAGAAGGTTCTACTGCACTGTGGCAGTTAGTCAGCCTGGCTACAGTGCTGAATAAGAACCTAGGATTATTTTTGTTTACTTCAATTAGATTGGAATAGTAACTGGTTTGGGCCGCACGCAACGCCTGCTTATAGGACAAAAGGCAGGTTTTCCATGCTTTTAAAGACTGCACTGAGTGTGCTTTACGGTAACTTTTCTCAATTCTCCTAACCTTTTGTTTGTGTGCACGCAGTTCTTCATTATACCATGGAGCAGATCGCCTTGGCCTGACAACTTTCTGTTTTAGTGGAGCAACTGCATCAAGGGCAGTTTTCAAGGAGTCCATGGTCTTATCAACAAATTGGTCACTTTTGATGGGATCTAAACCATCCCCAGCTGGGTCACATGACATATCATTAAATATTGGCCCAATTATTTCTATGAAATTAGTAACAGCTTTTTCAGAAATTGTTCTTTTAGTTATTATTTTATTGTGGTGAACAGAGAAATCTTTAAGAATAAACTGAAAGGTAATCAAAAAATGATCTGATAATATAGGATTTTGTGGGAGGACTTTTAGATCACTGATCTCTATGCCATATGTTAGAACAAGATCCAATGTGTGCTTATGACTGTGTGTGGGCTGATTTACACTTTGAGTAAAACCGATGTCATTCAAAAGAGCGCCAAAGGCTTTGTTTAGACAATCATCTTTCAGATCGGTTTTTATATTAAAATCTCCAAGTATTATAATTTTGTCCCAGTCTACAACCAAACCCGACACAAAATCCGAGAACTCTGTTAAAAACTCTGAATAAGGACCAGGAGGTCGGTAAAATATGTTGCATAACGTCAGTGAATTAAGTAGTGGTGCTGTGAGATCCATATTTAATATCTTGTATGACTTCCATGAGCTTGAAGGACTGCATCCATGCGGTTCGACAATGATTCATACAATTTGTTGATGAAGTCATCAGGAATAGCAAAGAAAGCAGTCTTACATGCCTCCTAGAGTTCATCAAGATTCTTTGGTTTTGCCTTCCATGCTTCCTTTTTCATTCTACCCCAGACATGCTTAATGATGTTCATGTCTGGTGACTGGGCTGGCCAGTCCTGGAGCACCTTGATCTTCTTCGCCTTGAGGAACTTTGATGTAGAGATAGAAGTAAGCGATGGAGCACCATCCTGCTCCAAAATTTGACCCCTTTTATGGTTGGGAATGTAAGAGGTAGCTAATACTTCTTGATATTTTAGGCCAGGGGTCTCAAACTCAATTCACCGGGGGGCTGCTGGAGGCAGAGTGTGGGTGAGGCTGGGCCGCATCAGGTTTTCCACAAGATAAGTTTTGTTAAAAAAATTTCCAATCTTCTCACATTTCTTTATTTTAATTTTTTTAACACAAAATAAGATGAAAATAACTAAACAAATTAAGAATTAATAAGAAAATAAATCAATCAATCAGTAATAAATACATATAATAATAATGATAATGAAAATAATAATAATAATTAAATTTCTCTAGTCAGTGACTATATGTGGTTTCTTCAGTCTTCTATATCTGCTGTATTCAGATTCAAAGGTCTGTATTAACAGTTCTTTAACCTTTAACCTTCTTCTGAACATGAATTGTCCTCAACATGAATGGAACATTGAAGAACATGAATTGTTCTTTTGAACATGGCTTCTCTTGCCTACTCCTTGCTGCTAGAGACCTGGCAGCACTTCCTCTCGCAACTTGTGTATAAATATACCAGAATTGCAGGACTATAAGCCGCTACTTTATACAACGATGCGGCTCATATATGGACGGATTATTCGTTTATAAACACAGTGGATGGGCGCGCAGCCTGAGCGCCGCTGTCTGCGTGGTAAACATGAAGTTACAACTCACGCACTAAAACAGTTTATCGCCATGCGATGAAATAAGTTCTGATGCTAAATGAACATTAGTGAGGTGGATACGTCTTAATGACCCGTATGCGGTAAATGCAGGTGAGGCGTAAATGACAAGAAGAAACGTCTCAAACTTCAGTAGCTGGACATCCGCTCATACATGATCGATACAACTAACCCCGACCCGAAGTAGAGCCTGAAATCTGCTGAAATCCTACCAGACAGTGACATGATCCCAGACAGGACAGCGGCTCTTTCTGCAGAAGACATGCGTAGTAGAGCGCCAAGTGACGGGGTGCAAGAGCGAGACAGACAGGTGAAGAGATGATGTACTGAAGAAGATGCTCGTTTGACTTTGTTTTGAACAGTTATTTTGTGCTTCATGCACACACCCTCCTCATGGAAAACACACAAAGAAATGCATATGATGCAGCATTGAAGTTAAAGGCAACTGATCTGTCTGTCAAAGAAGGAAACAGAGCTGCTGCACGTAAATTTGGCATCGATGAGTCGATGGTGAGACGCTAGCGACGGCAGCGTGACGAACTGACTAATTGCAAAAAGACGATAAAAGCTTTCAGAGGCAATACAAGCAGATGCTCCGGACTTGAAAACTTCTTGAGGACGTGGCTTATAGACAGGTGCGGGAATATATATTTATATACATTTATATGCGTATAATGTCCCGCTGGGCAGCAACTTAAAAGAACTTTTTTTTTTTTTTTTTGTGTGTTGTGAACGTAGCGTGCTGGAACGAATGTCTGCATGTGCCCAATGTAAACGAATGTCCGCGTGTGCCCAATAGAAACGAGGCAGCCAGCCAGGCACGGAAGAAAACACTCCATGACAGTGCTGCTGTAATTTTCACTCATTAAGAAATGTTTCTCTGCTTGCATCAAGCCTGGCCGATGTCCCGCCCCCGAGAGCCATACACCCCACCGTGGTTGGTAGGTTCATTCAGCTCTGCACACAACACTGTAAAGTGCCATACATGTCAAACTCGCGGGCCGCACTAACATTAAACTTTCATATTAAGGCGGGGGCCACAAACTATCATCCCGCGGGCCCCAATTGGCCCCCGGGCCGCAAGTTTGAGACCCCTGTTTTAGGCTATTGATATTGCCTTCCACCCTGCAAATGTCTCGCACACCCCCATACTGGATGTAACCCCAGACCATGATTTTTCCGCCACCAAACTTAACTGTTTTCTGGATGAATCTTGGATCCATGCAGGCTCCAGTAGGTCTCCTGCAATATTTGCGGCGGCTGTGATGTAATTCAACCGAGGATTCATCTGAGAAATCCACCTTCTGCCACTTTTCCAGTGTCCATCCTTTTAGCAGGCTGTGGGCCTTGGCAAATGCCACACGTTTTTTTAATTGCCTTTTGTTTAGTGCTGGTTTCTGTGCAGTGATTCGACCATGGAGGCCATTTCGAGACAGAATTCTACAAACTGTTCTGGTTGACACAGGGACTTGAGGTGACCAGGCCTGGTGGAGCTCTGCTGCAGTGGAAAAGGGGCTGGCCTTGGATTTTCGAATCAACAAACGGTCCTCCCGAGCAGTTGTCTTGCGGGGTCTGCCGGACCTGGGTTTGTCAAAAACATCTCCAGTCTTTTCAGATCTTTTTCTTATTCTTTGTACTTGACGCTGAGACACATTGAAGGTGTCAGCCACCTCAGCAGTGGATCTGGTCTTCAGCCTCTTGATAATTAACGCTTTGGTCTCAGGGTGGATCTTAGGCATGTTGTCAGAGTTCAACTTGCAGTTGATGTGAAGGTCTGGTGTGCTGGGGTTCTTTTTATACACACCCACTAATTGACTGATCAGTAACTGATCACAGGTGAGGCTGTAATCTAGGATTGGGTGCATCATATGACAAGGCGACAAGACTTTTGTCTTGCCAAAATCTGACCTTTCTGTGTTCATTAAATGATCAATCTTTCTTCAGTGAAACAAATTTATTTTAGTATATTGAGCATAATTTGGGAGGGTTTTAGCTTTCATATGAGACATTTCTAAAAACCAATCGATTAATTTAAAGTCAGGTTATAAGCTTTTGTTTCTACAAAATGGATAAGCGACAAGACTTTTGTTAGGGACTGTACACACTGACGCCTCACACAAGGGACTAGGTGCCGTGCTGTACCAAGCTGTGTGTTATTGCTTATGGCTCACGCACATTGACAGCAGCTGAAAAGAACTACCATTTCCATGCAGGCAAACTAGAGTTTTTAGCTTTAAAGTGGGCTATCACAGACAAATTTGGAGACTACTTATACTATGCCCCAACATTCACAGTATTTAGCGATAACAATCCGCTAACATACATTTTGTCTACTGCTAAACTAAATGCACCAACATCCAGATGGGTCGCAGAGCTCCTTGACTTTCACTTCACTATTAAGTACAAACCAGGAAAAGAAAATGGTGATGCTGATGCTTTATTGTGAATGCCTCTTGATGTAGAGACACTAATGAAAGACTGTTCTGAGGAACTTCCTCCTGACTCCATAGCAGCTGCTATTCAGGCCATTGAGGTGCAAAAAGACACTCCTGCTACATGGACACTATCAGCAGTAGCCGTGTCAGTCACAGCACAAGGTGAGCCAACTGAAGCATCATTCACAGCCATACCAAAAGAACAGTTACTCCAAGCGCAAGACTGTTATTAGCCCTGTATTACAGTGCAAACAGTCAGATTCAAACCCACTAATCAAAGAGCTCAAAACATCTAGTCTAAAAACAAAATGGACAAGCTAGTGCTAAATAGTGATGGCATTCTGTATAGAACTACTACTGCCCGCAAACAGTTGGTCCTGCCAGAACAGTTTAAAAAGACAGTGCTTGAAGAGTTGCACAATAACATGGGCTATCAAGGTGTTGACCACACCATGGCTTTTTTGGCCATATATGCAGTCAGATATCGAACATTATGTGACCAAAGTTTGTTCTTGTGTCAAACAGAAACAGCCCAACTGCCCCTTTGACAAATATTACAACAACACAACACACTTTCTTCACCTGGATAAATGCAAAGGTGGTTATGAATATATATTAGTGATAGTTGATCACTTAACACGCTTTGCACAAGCCTATGCCAGCACCACAAAGTCAGGGAAAACTGCCGCTAACCTCATATTCAATGACTATGCCCTGAAATCTGGCTTTCCCTGTCACATTCATCATGACTAAGGTGGTGAATTTCAAAACCAGTTATTCACTCAGCTCAAAAAACTCAGTGGTATGGCCGGCTCCAGAACAACACCCTATCACCCGATGGGGAATGGTCAAGTAGAACGCATGAACAGGACATTGTTACAAATGCTTAAGACATTAACTGAAACACAAAAATCTAACAGAAAGGAATCTATCAACAAGCTGATGTACTCTTATAACGGTACACACTGTGAAGTGACTGATTATTCCCCATTTTATCTACTGTTCGGATGGTCACCCAGATTACCAGTAAATATGCTTTTTGGACTGTATTCAGATTCAAGTTTTAGTGACCACAGAGAGTATGTTGACAAATGGAGAAAAGGCATGGAAGAAGCGTATGCCATTGCAAACAAGTATGCAAAGAAAACAGCTGAAAAAAGTAAAAGACATTTTGACACATGAGTGAGAAGTTCGGTGTTACAGCCTGGTGAGAGAGTTCTGGTCAAGAACCTGGCACCAAGGGGAGGGCCAGGGAAACTCAGAGACTTTTAGGAAGACACTATCCATACAGTAGTCAGACAAATGAGCCAAATTTCCCAATTTATGAGATGAGACCAGAGAGAGACAAAGGACGCTCTAAAGTGCTGCACAGAAACTTACTCAAGTCATGTAACCACCTTTTGAACCAGACCAACAAAAACGCAATCCTGTAAAACAGAAAAAAACAGACAAACCTGCTCTAGATATTCAAGTGTCTGATGATTCTTTTCCTTCATTTTCAGGTGAGGGGTACCAAATGTTACAAATGATTGTAAAATAATTGCATTAAACTTCTGCATGAGAGAAGCAGTACGCAGATCACTCTTGTGGTTCTTTTCCTTCATTTTCAGAAGTACAACATTCCCCATTTCCAGGGGTACAGCATATCTGCATCTGATTGAGGTTCACCCTGAGCTTGTAGAGCAGTGTGTCAAGGCAACATGCGTGCTTCACAGTTTCATGTGGGCCTAGCATAATATTCTATTATCAACTAAGATGAAACATTAACAGTTAAAACTGGTTTATACATAACCAGTAACAAATATGATATAATGTTAATAATGTGCATAAGAAGACCATAGAATGCATTTTTTTTTTTTTTTTTTAATGTACAAAATACAAAATGTACAATTTCACATATTTACATATTACAGAGAATACAAAAGGACCTTGCTTGGAGAAGGGAAGAGCTGAGGGACAGAATAAGAGACTGCTCAGCTGAGCTTTCCACCTCTTTATATTCAATTAGTCGGGGCCAAATGTTGCAAATGAAGTAGTACTGTGCAGCGCTCAAAAATGAGTTTGGTTACTTCAAATTTAAGAAATTCTTTTTCCTGAGTCCGAATGCCTGACAGAGCAGGAGCTAGACCGAGGAGGAAAAACTTGTCCAAGATGAACTCCCTCAGAAGTGGCCTATTCCTGAGGGTGTTGACTAGAGCCTGCTCCACCTCCGAAACGGGCTCTTGGGGACGTTTTTGTCCTCTTCTTAGTGTCACTATAAAATAAAACAACACAATGTACAATCAGATGCCTGATAGTTAAGCCACAATTTCAAGGTCCATGGGCAGCGGTTACATGTGATGTACACAAGTACTGCACACAGAACTGCCTACACACCTGTGGGTGCAACAGGAGATAGGGATGGACCAAGGGCTGGGGATGGACCAGGGGCTGGAGAGGGAGAGGAAGCAGCGGGGGACAGAGGAGACCTGTCACTCCCCTCAAAGAAGCTGGCTGTCACAATATTGTTTAATGTTCATGTTAATTGCTCTAATAACAGATAACTGCACACAAAAACAATAATACTTAATGTACATACCTTCCATCTCGGACTCCTCAGTATCCTGGTCCTGAGAGGAGTACTCCAAGTTCTCCTCGACCCTCATATTGCCAGTGGTCTGGCGAGGTGTAATAAAAGGGTTGAGGAAGGCCATGAACCTGGAGTACTTCCACTCTCTCTTGATTCCTCCTGCTGACCAACTCCTCTTGTGTGTCTCTTTCCTCCTTTCCTTTAGGTAGGTGTCCCTCAGGCCCTTCAATTTTTTCTGACACAGTTCCTCTGAAAAACAAGAAAAATATCAGTATAGTTTACAATATTAAAATATTATCAAATGTAATGAAAGGTTCATTCAGCACTACTTCTGCAATGGAATAATTGCACAGAAATTTGGGTGCAATTTCGTGCACATTCATTATTAACATTAAAATGGGCAACTCCTGATCAATAGCAATTGCTTAACTTGATTTGAGACACTCCTCCTTGAACCACCACCTTAACGTGGTGGAGGGGTTTGAGTGCCCGAATGATCCCGGGAGCTATGTTGTCGGGGGCTTCATGCCCCTGGTAGGGTCACCCAAGGCAAACAGGTCCTGGGGGACGGGTCAGACTAAGAGCGGTTCAGAAGCCCTTATGATGAGTGTTACAACAAGGCCAGTTACGTCGCCCGGATTGGCGTTACCAGGGTCCCACCCTGAAGCCAGGCCTGGGGTGGAAGCTCGACTGCGAGCGTCTGGTGGCCGGGCTTTTCCCCACAGGGCCGGGCACAGCCTGAAGGAGCGATGTGGGGTCGTCCTCCCGTGGACCCACCACCCGCAGGAGGATCCATAGGGGGCCGGTGCAGAGAGATCTGGGCGGCAGTCGAAGGCGGGGGCCTCTGCGACCAGCTCTCCGGACAGGGAGACTAGCTCTGGGGACATGGAATGTCACCTCGCTGGGGGAGAAGGAGCTTGGGCTCTGGAACCCAACTCCTTGAGGGGGGCTGGACTCTCCATTTCTCTGGCGTTGCACGCAGGGAGTGACGGCGGGCTGGTGTGGGCCTGCTCATTACCCCACAGCTCAGCCGCTGTGTGTTAGAGTTCACCCCGGTGAACGAGAGGGTCGCGTCCCTGCGCCTTCGGGTCGGGGACAGGTCTCTCAATGTTGTGTCGGCCTATGGGCCGAACAGCAGTGCAGAGTACTCGACCTTCTTGGAGTCTCTGGGAGGGGTACTGGACAGTGCACCGACCGGGGACTCTGTTGTTCTACTGGGGGACTTCAACGCCCACGTAGGCAACGACAGTGACACCTGGAGAGGGGTGATTGGGAGGAATGGCCTCCCTGATCTGAACCCGAGCGGTGTTCTGTTGTTGGACTTCTGTGCCAGCCACGGTTTGTCCATAACGACACCCTAGGCCGGAGGTCGATGATCGACTTTGTTGTCGTGTCATCTGACCTCCAGTCGCGTGTCTTGGACACTCGGGTGAAGAGAGGGGCAGAGCTGTCAACTGATCACCACCTGGTGGTGAGTTGGGTCCGCTGGCGGGGGAGGAAGCCGGAAAGACCTGGCAGGCCAAGCGTATTGTGATGGTCTGTTGGGAACGTCTGGCAGAGCCCTCTGTCAGGGGGACCTTCAACTCACACCTCCGGGAGAGCTTCTCCCAGATTCCGGGGGAGGCTGGGGACATGGAGTCAGAGTGGGCTTTGTTCTTGGCCTCTATTGTCGATGCGGCTGCTCGTAGCTGTGGTCGTAAGGTCTGTGGTGCCTGTCGTGGTGGCAATCCCCGAACCCGGCGGTGGACTCCGGAAGTAAAGGATGCTGTCAGGCTGAAGAAGGAGTCTTATCGGGCCTTGTTGGCTCATGGGACTCCCGAGGCAGTTGACAGGTACCGGCGGGCCAAGCGTGCTGCAGGCCGGGCGGTCGCAGAGGCAAAAACTCGGAGTTGGGAGGAGTTCGGAGAGGCCATGGAGGAGGACTATCGGACGGCCTCAAGGAAATTCTGGCAAACCGTCCGGCGCCTCAGGAGGGGGAAGCAGTGCTTCACCAACCCTGTTTACAGTGCGGGTGGAGAGCTGTTGACCGCGACTGGGGATGTTGTCGGACGGTGGAAGGAATAATTTGAGGATCTCCTCAATCCCGCCGTCACGTCTTCTGAGGAGGAAGCAGAGGCTGGGGACACGGAGGCCGATTCGTCCATCACCCTGGCTGAAGTCATTGAGGTGGTTGGCAAGCTCCTCGGTGGCAAGGCCCCGGGGGTGGATGAGATCCGTCCCGAGTATCTTAAGTCTCTGGATGTTGTGGGGCTGTCTTGGCTGACATGTCTCTGCAACATCGCGTGGCGGTCGGGGACAGTGCCACTGGACAGGCAGACTGGGGTGGTGGTCCCTCTGTTTAAGAAGGGGGAGGGTGTGTTCTAACTACAGGGGAATCACACTCCTCAGCCTTCCCAGTAAGGTCTATTCCAGGGTACTGGAGAGGAGAATCCGACCGATGGTCGAACCTCGGATTCAGGAGGAGCAGTGTGGTTTTCGTCCTGGCTGCGGAACACTGGACCAGCTCTATACTCTCCATCGAGTGTTCAAGGGTTCATGGGAGTTTGCCCAACCAGTCCGCATGTGCTTTGTGGATCTGGAGAAGGCATTCGACCGTGTCCCTCGTGGGGTCCTGTGGGGGGTGATCTGGGAGTATGGGGTCCGGGGCTCTTTGTTAAGGGTTGTTCGGTCCCTGTATGATTGTGTTCACATTGCCGGTAGTAAGTTGGACCTGTTTCCGGTGCATGTTGGACTCCGCCAGGGCTGCCCTTTGTCATCGGTTCTGTTCATTGTATTTATGGACAGAATTTTTAGGTGCAGTCAGGGGCCGGAGGGGATCTGGTTTGGGGACCACAGGATCTCATCTCTGCTGTTTACAGATGATGTTGTCCTGATGGCTTCATCAAACCGGGACCTCCAACTTGCGCTGGGGCGGTTTGCAGCCGAGTGTGAAGCGGCTGAGATGAGGATCAGCTCCTCCAAATCTGAGGCCATGATTCTCGACCGGAAAAAGGTGGCTTGCCCTCTCCGGGTGGGTGGGGAGCCCCTGCCTCAAGTGGAGGAGTGAAGTCAAGGTTGGAAAAAGTAAGAGACAATAGACCAGGTAGAGTCGTAAAAGAAGTTCTTTATCTGGCCAGATTTAAGGGAGTTACAAGCAGGAGATACACAGAAGACATGCGAGGATAGAAAAGCAAGCCTCTAAGAGGTCACAGTTCGGTCTTTATATATGCTGAAGAAAAATAAACAACCAGAGTGTGTTACATATATGGAGTGTTGTTGGACTTCCTTGTGAGCCAAAAATACCAGACAGTGACAAGGTCTGAATTTGAGAAGTATTGGTTGCAACCAAGTGTTTCCACAACTGGTAAAATTAGCGTATGTGAGAACAGGTGAAGGTTAACCTTGCCTAGGAACAAAATGCATGCTTTCAATTCTTCCTTTTTTATTTTAATTTTGTCTTTTTCTTATTTTTTTTTTTCTTTTATACAAATCGCAACAGTGATATACCCAATTAAGAAGAGGATGACAAAAAACCCATTGAGCACACCCATCATTCATATTCATTCATCTTTCACTCTGTATTCCTTCCTTTATGATTCAATGTTCCTTCATCATTCGAATGGGAAAAATTCATCCTATCACCACAGGTGCCCGCTGTAGTGGCCAGAGGCCCTTAATTGAATATATCTCATACAAACATAAATATAAATTGAACATAGGCCTAGGATAACATAGGTATACCTTAGTAATAGCAAGAGTAAATAAACATAAAATACTATAATATAACAGTTCAGTTTAGTCTTTAGCAACTACAACTTGATTGAGATACCGCTACTGGAAAATGGAAGATATGACAACTTTTAAAGGAAACAACACTTAATGTGTAGTATGAACTTCAGATGTTGATGTCACTTTGGATCTAAGATCGTCCGAAAACTTAGATGATTTTCAGTCCATCTGAATTCTTGGTCTAGTTGTTGTTCTTCTTCCATCATCCAGTGGGATGAGAGTTGCGAAAGACTATCTGAAATATAAACAAAAACACAGCTAAATTAAGGTCTCCACTATTCACATGAGCAATATTGTGAATATGTTAGTAATTTTAACATAAAGGAAAGATATTCCCTTATATCGTGGCTTATCGCTGCTGCTCCTATTTGATATTTTCAGGATGTCATCCTTAGTCGCTGGTTCGATTCTTTAGTATCCTCCTCCAATCTTTGTAAGGTCCATTTGATATCTCCGTGGGTTCAGCACACATTGTCCTTGGTTTCAAACTGGTCCAAGGTATTCACTCAAGTGTGAAGTGACATTTTTCAGCACACAGAGGGTAGATACTTGAATCTGTAGATGAACTACAAGTAGAGAGAGCATCAGGAGTAGCAGGAGGGTCATAAACAGTCATAGTCTGAGTCTGTATTTGTGCAAATGAGGTAGAAATGGATTTTATGATGAATTTTCTAATAATCGGCAGACAACAGCAGATCAATAGACTCGCTACCAGAAGTACTACAAAGAGAGGTGTTAAGATTCCAATGAACCATCCAAAAATCGAATTGTTTGTAAAGAAATCAGCTATACCATCCAACCAAGGGAGGGAAAAATGTCCACTAGATTCCCTTGCATTGTGTATGTAAAAAGGTTGAGTAGCATTTACCAGAAGGGGGTAATACAAGCATTGAAAATCAAGATGGTTCACCGGAATATGAGACAGTTCTCTCTTCATCTGACCAGTAGATTGAGAGTGGGTTTGTGTGGTTGCGAGTGTCTGAAACAAAAGAAAAAATCTTGCAGTCATTTGTTCAGTCAATTCTTCCAAAGTTACCCGGTTGTATTTGTCAGTGCTAGATATAGGTTTGTTATAATCTAAGTCTTCTTGTGGTCTAATCAGTCTTTCCCATGCGAGTAATAAGGATCAACATTGTAGCTGAGAAGACTTACAATTCCAATTAGAATGATTAGTATGCCTAGAGCATATTTAAAAGAAAAATGTAGAGTGTGCATTGGATACTCTAAGATGGTAAGTCGGGTATTGTTGCTTTCGGAGCTGCCTTGACTCGGCTGGCGTGGATCCATGCTGGAGTTCCTTTGACTTTTACTGCAGTTCTCGTAACCAACAGCACTTCGACCGGTTCTCCGTATCGTGGCTCAGATGCAGTCGGCTTCAGACTTCGGATCAGTACCACATCTCCCGGTTGAAAGGGATGAGTAGGTTTGTCAGACAGGACAGGACTAGCATCAGATACCTGCTGGAGATACTGAGCAATAAAAGTGAATAAATTGTGTACATATTGTTGTTGCAGTTCCTGTAGATTTGTGAGATCTGCTGCCGCGTCAGGTTGTTTTGCTGCCAAAGGAAAGGGACGACCCATTAGAATTTCATGCGGAGACAATCCAGTGTTTTTGCAAGGCATTGCTCTGATGGACAATAGTGTCAGAGGTAATGCGTCTAGCCAAGTCATTTGCCGAGACATGTGAATTTTCAAAATCTTATTTTTTATTGTCCGATTTAATCTTTCCACCATTCCACTCGAAGGTGGATGCCATGGCACATGAAATTGCCATTTGATGCCAAGTGCAGTTGCCAATAATTTAGTTACTCGTGAAGTGAAAGGAGTGCCATTATCAGAGTCAATCGACATAGGTATATCAAAACGAGGTATGATATGTTCCATCAAACACTTTACTACCGTTTGTGCGTTTTCTTTTCTGGTAGGGAATGCCTCAGGCCATCTAGAGAAACGGTCTACTATGACTAATAAGTAGGAAAAGCCTCTACACCTAGGCATATGCGTAAAATCGATTTGTAGTTGTTGAAAAGGGCCTTCTGGCATAGGGAGATGTTCATGTCTTGGTGGATTGACTGCGGGGTTACAACGCGCACATACCATACATTGTTGAATATAGCGCCTCACATGCTTTTCTAATCCTGTAGTGAAAAAGAATTTGTCGATATATGACGTGATCGCTTGGTAATTTGCATGTGTAATTCCATGTACATAGGCTATCAATGGATGGAAAGCCATTGTAGGAAGTGCAACTTTGGAATTGGTGTTTTTCCATAACCCATCGGTGTCTTTAAAACATCCCTTTTTTATCCAACGTTTTCTTTCAGTCTCTGAAGCGTTTTGTTGGATTGCAAGCAAATCTGCAATAGAGAAAGGGGGGGAGAGTGAATCTAAGTCAGAAGCAATAATCTGAGGACAAGTTTTTTGTAGTCAGGGAGGAAAAGAGTCACTTTGAGCTGCTAGTTTAGCACAACTGTCTGCGAAATTATTGTGAATAGTCACAGGATTATCTTTTTTACCATGTCCTGTACATTTGACGATAGCAATTTCTGTTGGAAGCATCATAGCAGATAAAAGATCTTTAACAAGTTGAGCATTTTTTATCTCTTTCCCTGCGGCTGTCAAGAAACCCCTGTTTTCCCAAATTTTCCCAAAATCATGTGCTACGGAAAATGCATATTTAGAATCAGTGTAAATAGTTACCCGTTTGTTGTTTGCTATGGTACATGCTCGTGTTAATGCTATTAATTCAGCAGCTTGAGCAGACTTAACTGGTAAGCAATATGCTTCCAGGCAGGTCTGTTAATCACTTACAATTGCATATCCAGCTAACACAGTTTTATCATCTGGTCTCATAGCTGATCCATCACAGAAAAGTATCAAATCATTTTGAGCTAATGGAGTTTGTTGTAAATCCATTCTGATACTTGTGGATTCTGAAATAAGTTTCAAACAGTCATGTGATTCATCCTCCGGTTCATACCCAGTGCCATACAATAAGAATTGCAAATGTAAAGCTGGATTGGTATGTGACACAGTGGAAATTTTGAGATTTTCAGTACCTGTCAGGATATGTTCATAATTACTCCTTCTTTGACTGGTCATGTGTTGATTGGTTATATTGTTTAAGATGATTGAAATCATGTGTGTGGTGTGCAACACTAAAGGATAACCTAGAACGATGGTTTGACATTTTTCAACCATCATTGCTGCAGCAGCTACTGCTCTAAGACAAGGAACCATTCCCTGGACAATGAGAGGCAAGGTTTTGGAATAGTATGCAACTGGTCGCATTCCTTCCCCATGAGGCTGTGCTAACACAGCGTAGGCTCCGATTTCGTCGTTGCTCACGAAGAGATGAAACGTTAATTCAAAATCGGGACATCCCAGCGCTGGCGCGTTACACAAAAGGTATTTGATATGTCGGAAAGCATGTTTCATTTCATCAGTCCAAAACACAGTATCAGCTTTATCTTTCAACGTAGCCTTACGCAAAACAGAGTCATATAAGGCAACATTAGGAAGCCAAGAACGGGAATAATTGATTAATCCCAAAAAAGACAATATTTCAGTTTTAGTTCTAGGCCTTTTTAAGTCCATGATCGTTTTTACTCTGTCCATAGACAAAAAACGACATCCGTCTTTCAAGACATAGCCCAGGTAGTTGACAGCTTCTTGACAAAATTGCATTTTGGCAAGTGAAACCTTGTGTCCTCCATCTGCCAGATGTATCAAAAGCGCAATAGAGTCTCTGAGACAGTCATTTTCTGTTGGTGAAGCAATGAGCAGGTCATCAAAATACTGTACTAGCACAGAAGACCCAGGGAGAGTGAGATGCGACAAGTGCCATTTCACAATGCTACAGAAATATGCAGCTGAATCTACAAAACCTTGAGATAATCTGGTCAAACAATAACTCTCATTTAGAAATTGAAAACCAAATAACTCTTGCGTCTCTTCATCTATGGGAATGGAGAAATAGGCAGATGACAAATCAATTACTGTGTAAAATTTAGAATGTGGTGGTAGTGTTGTCAGTATAGCATTAACATCAGGAACTGTTGGAGCCATAGGAAAAACAATTTCATTAACCTTTCTCAAGTCTTGTGTAAATCTCCACCTGTTTGTTTCTGGCTTCACAATTGGATTGATAGGGCTGTTACAAGAAACTCTTTTCTTTATAACAACACCTTGTTCCAGTAAGCTCTCAATGACTGGTTTAATACCCTTTTCCTTTTCTTGGGATAAAGGATATTGTTTAACATGTACTGGAAATTTGCTGTAGTCGATTTTGGCATGGTATGGTGGGACCCGGAGAAGACCCACATGATTGGCATGTAAAGCCCACAAGTGTATAGGTATTTTAGACAAAATTGAAATAGGGCATATTTCAATTTGATCAAAAGAAATGTCTGTTGTGACTGGTACAGAAGTTAAGTTTTTGCATTTGATGAAGAAATGTTCAGGTACCTTAGCATAAGACCAGACGACATAAGCCTTGTTCTCCTCCTTTTCATCAGGTAAGATTTCTATTAATCTCTTGAGAGAATCTGTAATGAAAGAGATGTCAGACAAATATTTTTTTACTGCAAAAATGAAGATGTTGACATGTACTTCATCAATTTTATCTAACAGAATAAACCCTGCTGGGCATAGAAAAAAACATTGTATATTCAAGCATGTACCATTAGCTGTTTTGGAATGCAAACAGAAAGGCTTATTAATTGGTCTAAGTGCGAGAAGTGATACTGCAGCTGCAGCACTACATTTAGCCAATTTCTTGATATCCTCAAAGGTCACCATAACATTAACACTAGAGACTTTGACATGTGTCTGGAAGTTATGGTCGCCTGTGAGTGTATCTTCAAAGAATTGCCGAACTGTCTGCTCTGGAATCTTTAGTAACATTCCATTAGGTGAACACGATATGGTGGCATTCAATTTACATAACAGATCTCTTCCTAATAATGAAAGCGGGACTGTGTTACTTAACAAAAATGGATGATTCATTTGTTGTTGATTTATATCAACTTTTAGTGGTTTTGTTAGAGGTTGCGATTGTAGGACGCCCGCTATACCGACAGATAAGACAGTTTCTTTTGTTGCATGCTTGAGAAAATCAGTTTGATTAATACATGACATTGTAGCTCCTGTATCAACCAAAAAAGGAATTTGTTTACCATCAACTGTAATATTAAAACTTGGTAGATCAGATGGGCTATTTGTGAGTTGAAATTGTGGTGCTGTTAACACGCAATTATTTTTACTGTCAGCGTCCTCCTGTCGGTACCCCTATTGTTGCCAAATAGGATTGGATGCTCCTTTTTCTGAAACTTGTAAGTCCTTTCTTACATCTCCCTGATTAAATCTATCATTTCTTACCAGAAATGGTGCATGTGGAGTTTGTTTTTGCTGAAAAGTATTTCTGTATCCGTTACCTGGTGGTACATTCCTGCAGTTTCGAGACCAATGTCCATACTTACCACAGCGATAGCAAACATCATCATAGTTTGGCATTTGACCTCTGTTATTTGGTCTTCCTCTTTTCTGTCTATACGGAATATTGTAAGGCATTTCATCAAGTCCTGTACACCTTATAGGCTGCTGTTTTACTATTGTGTGAAACTCTCTTGTATTTACTGGAGACTGGGGTGAGCTAACAGGTAATGCAGCTGCCATTAACTTTGGTTTGTTAAACAGACCAACAGATTCCAACTCTCTAATCTTTTTCAACAGATCATTAGGAGCGAGCGTGAAGACTTCTGGACATGACACTTTTACAGTATATGCTGATTGTGAGTCCAAAGCATTCAAAAACATTGACACAAATAACGGATCTTCGCTGTCTTTTATTTCTAATTTCGCATCCTCTTTCCATGCTTTTTGAAACCTTTGCGCAAAAGTAGACATTGATTCATTATGTTTTCGTTTACAATTGAGTATTTGAGAAATATCCCTATCCTGTGTAGCATTCTTTTTCAGAAATTCTTTAAACTCAGTGATATGTTCTTCTTTGTGTTTTTTACTCAACCACGGAAACTTCTTTTCAGGTATTGTTTCATGATCAATAGGGCCGTCATTGTCCTCACTAAGGGTGTCACATTCATCAATTAAAGATTGCATCTTTATGTGCGGCATTACCGTTGTCAATATATAGCGTACATCCTTTCCTGATAGCGAACCATGCATTATCAGAGTTTCATACCAATTCATAAAGGCAGTTGGTTTTATCAAAGGCGAAGGAGCATCGCGTGTTATTTTAGAAATTTCTGCAAGAGATAAGGGTTTGTCCATGACCTTGTCATCAAAAGTAAGCAATGGAGCATTAAGTTGTACTGACGGAGCATCTTTTTTTGTTTGTGATTCCTTACCATATTCAATTAATAAATCCCGAAGGTTTTGAACAGTCTCTTCCGGTATCATGTTCATAATCTTTTCTTTTACTGTTTTGTCGATAGGTTTTTCAACATCTATCTCTATTCCCGTTTTAGTTTTATAAAGATTCATACAAGATCCCCAACACTTCACTATGTATGAACAAATTGGAGCCAACTCAATCGTCGGATTTTGTTTGTGTTTTATCAATCTGAAAATGCGTTTAAATTCAGCTCTAAGCAACTCACGTACATAGGTCAATTGATCTCTTTTAATTCTTTCATTATCCCCTTTACACCGTGCTATTCCTTCCAAAGCACGCTGACCGTTTTCAAACCATGACCTGATGCATTTTTTCTGCCAATCTGTTTCATCCTTATCCGCAGTATCATATTCAGGAAATATTATGGTCGATTGAATTGGAAGTGTCTTAAAATCTTTTTTACGTTTAGCATTAACAGTGAATCCCGCAATACACAAATCAATGTCATCATCATCATCCGTGTCATCACCGTCTGTGTATGTGTGTACGACGGACGCATCAACTGCTAATGATGGGTAGAATTCATTTTTGTCTGTAAGAGAAACTGGTTTGTTTTCAATATGCTGTGACATTAACAGGGTTGGCCAGAATGGAAGTCCATATTTAGGTCTTCTACTATAACCAGAATTGCCAGGATATTGTGCCGCCATTCTTTCCCAAGCTGATAAAACTTCTCTCATATAATTACTCGATTGCCAAATAGGATTTGCCACTTTAGTCTTATCAATAATGTAAGCACGGGCCAAACTCAGTTTATCCTTTGTAAAACTACCTTCTCTTGGGAAAGCATTGTCGGACCATATCGCCAATTCAGAAATAAACGGTTCAGCATAATATATGCCTAATTTTCGAGTCATCCATTCTCGCGGTGTGAGATGATTAGCAGGTTTATCAGGGACTAACTTCAACTGCGGATTAGTTTTCAACAAGGCTTTAAACTCCTTTCTTTCACGTTTTGGTAGGTCATCTTCATTTTTTACTTTAATTTCATAACTGTTGACTGGAACACTGAATAGTCCCCCCATAACGACGGTATATACAAATCAATCATGCAAGACAACGATTACCTTTTTTTTACTCCGTCTACCTGGTCTTTACCAAAGTGCCACCACAAATGTATGGTCAAATATGTTGTTCCGTAAAGTTGCCTTTAACTCAATTCACATTAATTTTACAATTCCTTTGTATTAACAAAATGTGTTTGACTTGTACATTAGAGTGGATCGTTTATATTTATATAAATTACAATATTTATTCAAATTCATCGAACGTTCTGGGACATATCCTCTTGAAGAATAACAACCCATTTCCAAAAGAGTCAGCAAATACCGTCAATCAAACTGCAGTTTGAAGCTAAACCCTGTGGCATCCCAGGTGAAAATATTACAATTAAACTGTTGAGATCAACCCTTTGAACATAAACTGTTAGGAAGAAAATAGATAGAGACAGGAGACAACAAAGTTCAGAGGAGGGGCACTGAAAGAGGAGAGGACAGGGGTGCGAGAGGGAAAAGGTTATTCATAGACTGGAAAGTGTGTGGGACGAGGGAGGAGAGGGGGGCATGAGGAGAGAGTGAGAGAGAGAGAGAGTGAGAGAAAATCAAACTACTAGTGATTGTGGACAGGAGATATAAAATAATAGTAGAGCAAAACCTTTGTTCGCTTATAGTAATAAATAAATATTCTAGTGCGCACTATTCTCAAGCATGGAACTCAGTCTACATGCCGCTCATCTTAAACATGGAACATGGAACTTCTGGCCCATGCCATTTATCCCGTTATCTCAAACATGGAACTTCTGGCCCATGCCACTATTCTCACTATTCTCAATCAAACATGGAACTTCTGGCCCACGCCATTTAACTCAAACATGGAACTTCTGGTCCATGCCACTCATAACCTTTAAATACGAAAACTCAGTCGTATTGTATTATCTATATAATCACGTAGAGCCCTCTATTAGCCCTGACATCGGTAAGAACTCAGTCAATTACCGGAAAACCAGCATAATGCCCCTTGGCATTCCTATACTACGAAATCAAACTTCGCAGCGAATCCTTGGTTAATTATCCTACCACAAAATCATTCAATGTGGATTTCACCTGTTTGCTATATATATATATATATATATATATATAAGTATGTTCTGGTATTCGCTGAAATAGTTTAGAAATGGTAATCAGACTTCAGAGAAAATGTTCAGATACAAAACCAATCATAATGTCTCATTAAACAATTTCCAACCACTCCGGGTCTGATTCAGCATAAGGAAGCAAAAAAAGAAGTTGCTTACCTGTATCAAGGGCTGAATCCTGCCGACAACGCCAATTGAAGTCAAGGTTGGAAAAAGTAAGAGACAATAGACCAGGTAGAGTCGTAAAAGAAGTTCTTTATCTGGCCAGATTTAAGGGAGTTACAAGCAGGAGATACACAGAAGACATGCGAGGATAGAAAAGCAAGCCTCTAAGAGGTCACAGTTTGGTCTTTATATATGCTGAAGAAAAATAAACAACCAGAGTGTGTTACATATATGGAGTGTTGTTGGACTTCCTTGTGAGCCAAAAATACCAGACAGTGACAAGGTCTGAATTTGAGAAGTATTGGTTGCAACCAAGTGTTTCCACAACTGGTAAAATTAGCATATGTGAGAACAGGTGAAGGTTAACCTTGCCTAGGAACAAAATGCATGCTTTCAAGGAGTTCAAGTATCTCGGGGTCTTGTTCACGAGTGAGGGGAGGATGGAGCGTGAAATTGACAGGCGGATCGGTGCAGCGTCGACAGTGATGCGGTCACTGTACCGGACCGTTGTGGTGAAAAGGGAGCTGAGCTGAAAGGCAAAGCTCTCGATTTACTGGTCAATCTACGTTCCTACCCTCACCTATGGTCATGAGCATGTGCCCCCTGGATGCCTCCCTCGGGACGTGTTCCGGGCATGTCCCACCGGGAGGAGGCCCCGGGGAAGACCCAGAACACGCTGGAGGGACTATGTCTCCTGGCTGGCCCGGGAACGCCTTGGGGTCCCCCGGGAGGAGCTGGAGGAAGTATCCGGGGTGAAGAAAGTCTGGGAGTCCCTGCTTAGACTGTTGCCCTCGCGACCCGGCCCTGGATAAGCGGAAGAAAATCGATGGATGGATGGATGGATGGATGACTTGAGACATAAAAAATGTTGTATGTTAAGCCAGAAAAGTCCATTCAGAAGGAGACTAGTTACTAGTTACTACATGGCTACATGCTATAGAGCTGTATAACATTTTATAACAACTTACCTGGTTCTCCAACAACCTCGCTCACTTATCTCCAAGCAAGGTCCTTTTTATTCCAGTCTCTGTACTGGCTCATGTTGGTATCATACAATATGGGCTCGTTTCCTACGGCAACAATGCTGAATGAAAGTTCACTTCTGTCTCAGCATTATATACGTCACTATCAGAACACGGCCCCTGATTGGTTGACGCAATGCGAATAGTTTAATATTTTCAACTTTGGCAAAATTCGCAAGCCCCTCCCTTTTGGGCATTTGCGCCTCAAACACCTGATTCACACACACATCGTTCAATTCGCGCCGCTTAAAACGTGCAAATCATGCCGCCCAATTCACTTCATTCGCACCTCAGAACTTTAGTCGCATGTCATCGTGCCTTTAAATGTAACGCATTTGGTCTGAACGCCCCTTTTGAAAGGTCTGTAACAGATTTTTCCTCATGGATGTCAGCAACATGTCTTGCCCCAGTACAGATGTATTGTATCAGCAGCTCTTGAGGTCAAAATATGTCCACTGCTTGTTTTCTGCATCTACATAGAAATTATTTTATTGTCCCATAAACAGAAGGTGCACATTAGCATACTAGTTGTAGTTAGCTTTACTGTTATGGAATAACTTTGGATCACAGCAGACACTTTAAAATGAACCATCCATCCATTTTCTTCCACTTATCTGGGACCCGGTTGCAGGGGCAGCAGTCTAAGCAGGGACTCCCAGACTTCCTTCACCCCGGACACCTCCAGCTCCTCCAAGATGTTCCCAGGCCAGCCGAGAGACATAGTGCCTCCAGCTTGTCCTGGGTCTTTCCTGGGGCCTCCTTCCAGTGGGAAATGCCTGGAACACCAGGGTGGGAATGTAGATTAACGGGTAAATTGAGAGCTTTGCCTTTGGTCTCAGCTCCCTCTTCACCACAACAGTCCGATACAGCGACTGTATCACTTCTGATGCTGCACCGATTGGCCTGTCAATCTCACACTCCATCCTCCGCTCATGAACAAGACCCCGAGATACTTAAACTCCTCCACTTTAGCCACCTTTTTCCGGTCGAGAACCATGGCCTTGGATTTGGAGGAGCTGATCTTCAAATCAGAACTGAACTAGTTCTATTTTTTTAAAGGTGCATTGTCTAACTTTTCTGGTGGAGGGTCCGACAAATGCTTTTCTCCATGAAAAGGTTATGGTAAATGATCACATTTTTATATAGTGCTTTAACTTCAAGGCACTTAATGCGCTTTACAACAAGGAACCACAGACACTGGGGGTGAGGTGGGTTAAGTGTCTTGCCCAAGGACACAACAAAAGCATTCATCTATGGGAGCTAGAATTACAACGCCAACCAGTGGATCCGTGGATCTGACTGCTCAACCAGTTATGTTTTAGTAGACAAACGCTCTACCAACTGAGCTACTGCTACTGTTATTGGTTTGTCTGGAATGTTGCATGGTTTGTATGGTATCAAAACTTTCTATCTTTACAGAGACAAACCAGACCAAGTTACAGGTCAGATCTGTGGAGAGGCAGCACCGCTCATAGTCAGTTTTTCTAGGTATTTTTGAGAAATAAAACCACTGTCATTTAGTAAATGTGGTAGAGCTTTTTATCATCATACTGTGGAACATTCCAGACAGAACCATGATGGACCCTCCACCAGAAAGTTACACAATGCACCTTTTAAGTTTTTAACACAGTAAAAATCTGGCATACTGCCTTTAACAAAATGTAAAATGTTGATCTACTTGCGGTTTAGTTTAACATAAAATCTTTTCATCACACTGCAAACCAAGCCAACTTCAATGAAAACAGCTATTGTTCTTTGCAAGATTGAATCAGCTTCGCTTTTCTTGATACCTCATACCAGTGAAGTTTAATTAAAGATTATTGTTCTGATAACACCACTTTTGCACTTTACTTACTGTACATAAGTTATCTCCAGGTAATGGAGCGTGACAAGGTTAATTTGATTTTTCAAAATAGGCATCAGCACATCCTCACATTGCCTGTGCAGCTCCAGAAAACACTCAGTTATGCTTCACTGTTTGATCACTCTGTTACTGCTGCTATGTAAAGTGTGCAATTAAAGGTGCACTATAGGACGATTCTGGTCCTCTTGCCTTATAGATTTCTTATTGCTTTGCTTTGAATTTTCCACAGGGATTACACGTATCTACAGTACATATATATATATATATACATATATATATATATATATATATATATATATATATATATATATATATATATATATATAAAAATGTGTTTCTCACCTTCCACGGTGGTTGGTCTCTCTCACCCTCATCAGCTCGGGCCCTCTACCAGAGTCCTCGGAGCTTGAGAGTTCTGCGCAGTATTTTTGCTGTTCCTAGTACTGCACTTTTCTGGACTGAGATGTCTGATGTTTTTCCGGGTATCTGCTTTAGCCACTCTTCCAGTTTGGGGGTTACAGCCCCAAGTGCTCCGATTACCACGGGCACCACTGATGCCTTCACCTTCCAGGCCTTCTCCAGCTCTTCCTTGAGCCCCTGGTATTTCTCTAGTTTCTCATGTTCCTTTTTCCGGATATTACCATCGCTTGGTATTGCAATGTCCACCACCACGGCTTTGTTCTGTTGCTTATCCACCACCACTATGTCTGGTTGGTTTGCCATCACCATTCTGTCAGTCTGTATCTGGAAGTCCCACAGGACCTTGGCACGCTCATTCTCCACAACCTTTGGGGGAGTTCCCCACCTTGATCTTGGGGTCTCCAACCCGTACTCTGCACAGATGTTTCTGTACACTATGCCCGCCACTTGGTTGTGTCGCTCCATGTATGCTTTCCCTGCCAGCATCTTACACCCTGCAGTTATGTGCTGGACTGTCTCAGGAGCCTCTTTGCACAACCTACACCTTGGGTCTTGTCTGGTGTGGTAGATCTGGGCCTCTATTGCTCGGGTGCTCAAGGCCTCCTCCTGTGCAGCCAGGATGAGGGCCTCTGTGCTGTCCTTCAGACCAGCCCTCTCCAGCCATTGGTAGGATTTCTTGATATCAGCCATTTCAGTTATGTTTCGGTGGTACGACCCATGTAGGGGCTTGTCCTGCCATGATGGTCCCTCCAGCACCTCTTCCTCTAACCTCCACTGTCTGAGGCATTCCCTGAGCACATCATCTGTTTGGGCCTTATCCTTATGGATTTTGTCCGTTTCATCCTGGACAGTGGTTCCCACACTCACTAGTCCTCGACCTCCTTCCTTCCGGCTCGTATACAGTCTTAGGGTGCTGGATTTGGGATGGAACCCTCCATGCATGGTCAGGAGCTTTTGTGTCTTAACGTCTGTGGTCTGTATCTCCTTCTTTGGCCAGCTTATGATTCCTGCAGGGTATCTGATCACTGGCAGGGCGTAGCTGTTTATTGCCCGTGCCTTATTCTTGCCATTGAGCTGGCTTCTTAGGACTTGCCTTACTCGTTGCAGGTATTTGGCCATAGCCGCTTTCCTTGTTGCCTCTTCAAGGTTGCCATTTGCTTGTGGGATACCAAGGTACTTGTAACTGTCCTCAATGTCTGCTATTGTTCCCTCTGGGAGTGAGACCCCCTCTGTGTGGACTACCTTCCCTCTCTTTGTCACCATCCTACTACATTTCTCAATCCTGAATGACATTCCAATGTCTGTGCTGTAGATCCTGGTGGTGTGGATCAGTGAGTCGATGTCCCGCTCACTCTTAGCGTACAGCTTGATGTCATCCATGTAGAGGAGGTGGCTGATGGTGGCCCCGTTTCTGAGTCGGTATCCATAGCCAGTGCGGTCAATGATTTGCCTGAGGGGGTTCAGACCTATGCAGAACAGCAGTGGGGACAGTGCATCTCCTTGGTATATGCCACATTTGATGGCCACTTGTGCAATTGGCTTGCAATTGGCTTCAAGGATGGTTTTCCACAACCGCATTGAGTTTGCAATGAACGCCCTTAGAGTCCAACTGATACTGTACAACTCCAAGCACTCAGTGATCCATGTATGTGGCATTGAGTCATAGGCTTTCTTGTAATCAATCCAGGCAGTGCACAGGTTGGTCTGATGGGTTCTGCAGTCATGGGCGACTGTTCAGTCAACCAGGAGTTGGTGTTTGGCTCCTCTGGTGTTTTTGCCGATGCCCTTCTGTGCTGTGCTCATGTTTTGATCTATGTGCCCACTTATCTTAGCCGCAATGATGCCTGACATGAGCTTCAATGTTGTGGAGAGACAGGTTATTGGCCGATAGTTGGATGGGTTTGAGGGATCCTTCAGGATCAGGATCGTACGCCCTTGGGTTAGCCATTCAGGGTGAGTCCCATCCCTTAGCAGCTGGTTCATTTGTGCTGCCAGGTGCTCGTGGAGAGCCGTGAGCTTCTTTAGCCAGTACGCATGGATCATGTCTGGGCCAGGTGCTGTCCAATTTTTTATGCCTGAGACTCTTTCCTGAATGTCTGCCGCTGTGATGGTGACTGGATCTTGTTCAGGGAGGTTGCTGTGGTCTTCCCTCAGAGCCACCAGCCACTGTGCATCGGTGATATGTGATGCCTCCCTCTCCCATATGCCCTTCCAGTACCTTTCAGTCTCCAGCCTTGGGGGGTCTGCTCTGGTGTTATTCCCCTGCCATTGAGCGTACACTTTTGCAGGTTGTGTTGCGAAGAGGCGTTTTATTTGTCTGGCTTCATTTTCCCGCGTGTACCTCTTTAGGCGGCTGGCTAAGGCTTGCAGCCTTTGCTTGGCAGTTTCGAGTGCTTCAGGTATGGGCATCTGGCTGTACCTCCTGGGTACTTGTTTTTTTATTGCACCTTTCTTGGCCTCAATTGGCTCACTTCTCTCCGCGCCTCCTTGATTTTGCCCTCTAACCGTCTTTTCCATGGTGGGTATTGTCTCTCATGGCTCCCATGGTTGCTCTTATAGCCCAGCACCTCTAGGATCACTGCTGCTGAAGTGTAAATCAGCTCAATGGTTTCAGTGATGGTTGTGGTAGGGATCGCTCTCAGTGCTGCATTCACATCTTCTAGGAGACTTTCAGATGGTACTTCACTTAGCCTCTGTAACTGGCGTTGGGGTTGCCTTGTGTTCATTCGGGCCATGGTCTTATCTTTCAGGTTAGTCGCTGCCTCGTTCAGCGTGATACTTATTGGAGCTTCGGACCCAATCTCTGGTTGGGCAGTTGGTGTTAACTCCCCTCTGACCTGGCGCCCTGGCTCCCCCTTGCCGTAGCACCTTTTGTGTTGTACCTCATCAATCTCTAGTTGTGATAGCAGTTGCCATTTGTGGATGTTGGAACACTGAGCTACTAGTTGTTTGGCCATTAGCTTGGACTGTGGGTATCGAAGTAACCATTTCTCCCACATTCTGTTCATGTAACCCCTCATTGTTCCAGTAGCCCATTTTTCATCAAGGTGCTCTGGTTCCCCAGCACCTGACGCAGACCTTGTTTGGCCGGGCGACGTCTGAGCCGGCATCTCGTAACTGTTATTATCTTCCATCATTGTATGAGGTAGGCAGTACAGTGAAGGGCCTTGCTCGCTCTCTCTCTCTCTCTCTCTCTCTCTCTCTCTCTCTCTCTCTATATATATATATATATATATATATATATATATATATAAAATTTTTAGGTTATTTAAAATACCTTGAAAACATGTATTCTTATTGTAAGTGGAGTCGCCTCTCCAGAACCACACACTGTGACAAAAATGATAAAGATTTGGAACAATATCCTGTCTTCCTGATTCCAGAGGTGAATTAATCAATCAGAGAGATGCATGATTTGTTTGGATCAAAACAAATATGGTGGCTTACAAGTAAAGAAGAAAAAGACAATTAACACTGAGAAACAGCATGCATTTCTGCAGAATCAACAATCAAAGCAGCAAACTATCCTTTCTCTCAGCTAAAAAAGTGATATGTTTTCTTCTGAAATTAGCCTGGTCTTTCCAAGTTAACACCACCAACATTCACACACACATCACTTTTCCTATTAGGTGTGGGTGAAGTGTCTTGGCTGAGGACACAAGGACAGTTTTTGCCACTGGTGCTTCCAGCAGTCTCCCATCCAGGTACTAACCAGGTCCAGTCAAGCTTAGCTTCTGACGAGATCAGGCTTTGACAAGTTTCCCTTTGTCTTGGCCTTTCTGAATTGTGTTAGAAAATGAATCTAAAATTGCTCATATACATCTCATTCCACGCCTCATTTTCTACTACTAATAATTCCAAGTAGCCCCTGCTAAGTACTCTCCTATACATGTCAACAAATACAGTGCTCTCTTAAAGTGTATTCTGGAGACACTTGTATACAAATGAGCACGCTTCAATATAAAAGCAGTGACAATCTGAGAACAACACTTAACATGTCCCCATAGCGTGTGTGGCTGTGAGCGTTCCACAGGTGAATTGAGGACTTGTATTCTTGTTGTAACTCGTTTGATTAAAGCCAGCGCTGTCAGGAGCTTTTGTTGAGAGTCGATCGGAAAACAATGAGAAAAGACAGCTCTCTGCAATAATTAGGCCTCATTTTTCTACTTCATTTTCAGCGGGAATAAAAGTATCAAGCTGAAGTGGCGTTGACATTAAAGCCTGGAGTGGTGTACGGAGGGTGTCTGGGGCTGTATGGATTCTATAGGGCTTCCTCTCTAATGCATGGGAGCACTGGTAGGTGCAGGCAGATACCATCCAAAAGGGGATGTGGGAATGTGGGTTGAGCGCGAGGAGCAGAGCCAAAGATCAGCACCCGATCCAAATATGGGTGAACAATTTCCTGTGCTGATGGGAGATAGGGGGTATAGCAGGTGAGGTGCTTTGTGCACGTTTCACAGTGGCATTAACTGTTCAGTTCTGTCCCTCATCCTCGTTCATGATATATAGATATGTGGATATAAATTATTAGGGTGTGCTGCAGCTAAAGCTAACGCTGGGAGAAGCATAAACTGTGTGTGGAGGTTCTTCAGATGCAAAAATACACATGACAGAGATATACAGAAAATATTTGAACCTCTGTGTCCTGCAGCATCATAGCTCTGGACTATGTAGCATTTCAGAGCTAGCTGATTAGCATAGCTAGCTCCATACAGAGTCGCCATGGATACAGAAAAAACAAACTGCTCAAATCACACAATCCAGTAGTCCTTAATTTCTGTTGTTTGAACTGCACAAGCTGCACTTCTTAGTTGGTCAAAATCCCAAAATATTAAGTAAAAAGTGTAACATAAAATTTAAAAAAGTGCTCATCATGCCAGCCAGTCCGCCACAAGAGCAGCCAACCTTGACCATAACAACCACCAATGCATGCTGCTAGACAAGGATCTCAGAAAGAAGAGCACTATCCAAAGGTGCTGCATTTTAGTAAGCTATAGTCCTAGGCCTTATCCTCTGGGGCCGGAGCTTCTTACTTTTAAATACTGAACCTTTACATAACCAGAAAAGTCCCATTGAGATTAGACAAACTCTTTTTCAAGGGAGTCCTGATCAAGAGGCACCAACAACACAACTCACAGTCAAACACGTCATATTAAACCAATAGTTATAAAACAGATTCATACTGAGGAAGTTTAATTTGTAACACTGCATTAAAGGGACAGTTTTCAAAACCTCTTCTCCAGTATTTTAGGCTGCAAGTACACCACAATGTGAGAATCTACAGTGCAAATAAGCATGGACTAAAGAAGAAATAAACGTTGACTGGTGATGTGTTAACTGTGGAAGATTACAGTCAAAGCAATATCATTTTCATGAGATAAGCAGGAGATGGATCCTCCACCAGAAACTTTAATACTGCTTTAACTATGCTTCACTACTAATATGAAAGCCTGTGTGTTCTTTACAGAATGTTTGGTCTCTCTGTCCACATCTGTCAATGAGTCTGTCTTTGTGGTGTACATTCTGTCCAACTGTCCCACTGCCTGTCCATGTTCTATCTCCAGATCCATCAGTCCCTGTCCACATGGTCTCCTCCAGGTTGTGTGTGTGATGGCAGCTGAGAGGATTTGAGCGGAAATTGCCTCTGTCACTCAGAGGAGACGATTATTTGTGCAGGAGAAGAAACAAACATGGAAGCATGAGAATAAGAAGCTGCAGACGCCAGGACCAAGGACTGATCCAAATGGAGAGAAGACACACGGACACACTGTATCACACATGCACAGTGTCACACGCACACGCACACACACACACACACACACACACACACACACACACACACACACACACACACAGTGTCACAGCATTACACAGAGTGATAAGGACAGACTACACAACATCCACACTGCGGTGTGGTAGAGTTTTCAAAAATGTATTCAAAATAAAATTACTGCTCCTGGAAAAGTAGTCTGAAAAGTACAATTTCTTTAAAAAGTGAGTAAATGAGTACTGTCTACCTCTGTTCACAGGCTGTTTTGTTCACTTATGTGTTATGATTTTTAATACCATTGTTCCCATCTGAATTGTGAACTGTAAATTCTATCTATTTGAACAGAGAGGGTCACATTTCCACTCACTCCTCACATGGTGCTGGAGCTCTACTGCCTATGCACTACTGTCAGCAAATGGGCATTTCAAAATGTGAAAATAGTTACAGAAGGAACCATTCCCTCAACAAGTTCTGCTGCTGACTGTGCACGTGAAAAGCCCTTCATAAACAGTGCACCTGGGTGTGCACTGTGTGGGTGCTGTCCCCAGCTCTTCTCCAGCTCTGTGCACTACAAACGTGTCAGTAATGTCCACTATACTTCTGTGTTTTAGAATTGAACAAAGAGGCGTAAGTCTGGGTACCACCCTTACACATACTGCCATTCCGACACAACCCCACCCCGACATTCCGTCATTCCGACAACCCTCCATTCTGACATGCCCCTATTCCGACACTTTTTGATGCCTCCATTCTGACAACCTTCTCATAGTTTGGAGCATCACCTTTTTTGCCTGAACCAGGACTAAACCAGAACTGAACCTGGACTGAACCAAGACTAAACCAGGTCTAAACCAGGTCCAAACCAGGACTAAACCAGGTCTAAATCGGGACTAAACCAGGACTAAACCAGGTCTAAACCAGTTCTAAACCAGAACTGAATTAGGAGTGACAGGATGGGACTGGAAGTGCGCCCAGCGTAGACTGTCGGGTGACCGCAGGTGAAAGGACTAGTGCAGAGCTCTGTGCCCACGGGGCTAAGTGCAGCTGTTGCCCAATTGCACTTTGTAGACACCCTGCTCCACGGGCTTGGGGTTCTCCCTCTCTCTCAAGTCCAAGAATAGTCCTGGTTTAGATCTGGTTTAGACTTGGTTTAGATCTGGTTTAGACCTGGTGTAGTCCTGTTTTAGTCCTGGTTCAGTCCTGTTTTAGTCTGGTTCAGTCCTGGGATCAGTCCTGGTTCAGTCTGTATGCGGCACAAAAGTCCGGCATCTCGATCGATGTTTCGTCTGCTCAATAAATCATGCCTGATGACATGATGACGTGTTTTTGGCAGTAGAGTCGCATCTGTGAATTCATATTCGTAATGAAGAAAGCACAATCATAAAGTTTCATTTCATGATTGTAATTCTTGATGCCATAACTTTTCAATTCGTATTCTGATTGATAAAATACACAGAATACATTTTATGTACGACTGGACTCGAGAGTTTACAAATATTTATTTTATGCTCAATTACAGCCAATTATGCATGGATTTCCCAAATATGCACAGATTTCTATCCTATGCTCACGAATATTTCTGAAAGGTTTCATACTCCATACATATAGCAAATTCTATTAAGCTCACATATTTTTAATAATTACCTTGTGTGTTGGAATGGCAGAAAGCTTAAGTGCCGCCCCTCTGACCAAGGAAAAAAATAATGTCGGAGTGACGGTACGTCGGAATGGCACCATGTAACCGTAAGTCTGTGTGTCACAAATCTATGACCCCTGTGGATCATTCTGTTATAATTTGCACATTTTAAATCTCAATATTAATGTAAAATGACTTACAAAAAAGAAACAAGTGTGTTGACTTCCGCGTTAAAAAACTATGGTGCCCAATGCGAGCTGATGTTGCTGTAAATGTCACCACAACAAAGAGTTGGCACCTCAGATGGATAGCTGCACATCACAAGCGAGCAGCAGATTTTTTTTTTTTTTTTTTTCCCCATTTGTACCAAAATAACTACATGGTGCTGCTGAATCCTTATGTGTATCACGATTAAGAAAATAAAACTGGCAAACAAGGTAAGTATGTCACAGTGGGCGTATGCTGGTAGAGGTGAAAATGGGGGACGATCTGCAAAATGGCATCTTGAAAGACTTTAAGGTTACTCAAACATGCATAAATCACTCCAAATACAACTTCAACTACAGGGTCAGTGAGAAGGAAACAGCTATAACATGGTTAAAAACTCTGAAAAGTCCATTTTGCACAATAGGTCTGCTTTAACATACAAACCCTGGATATTTAGACTGAGTTCTTCTCTCAAACAGAAAAAAACTCTGTCCCACCTTGTGATGTGTCATATGACAATATAGGAAGTGCTCTGCTGTGTTAACTCCATACACCTTCACGAGAATTATTTGGATAATTTCAGTCTTGGAATTGTCAGTCTCTACTGAACTAAAGGTAAAATGAGTGGAGTGAACAGAGCTTTTAGATAGAGCGTCCTCCTCTAACACAAGAAGCAGCTGTACCTCCTACTTTGGACAAACTGCCACCTACCTTGTAGTACTTTATTATCCCTGTAGGGAAATTGTCCTCTGCATTTCACCCATCATTTCAGGAGCAGTGAGCAGCACATGGGGCTGATCTTGTTTCTGGGCTTGATCAAGGACTACCTTAGCTGGAGGATTTTACCTATGGTGCATGTTTTTGGTTGACCAGACACAGAAAGGATCGAACCCGGAACTTTCTTGCTGTGAAGTGTGAGTGCTAGCCACTCAGCCACCGTGCCGCCTAACCGGCTAGGCAGTGCCGCCTAACCAGCTAACTGCCGACTGTGTACAAACAGCCAGTCACTCTGTATGTGAGGGGGCTGAAGTCCATCTCAATGTGTGTGTTTATAAAGGGCTAAAAACCCTATAATACACAATATCCATGAGTGTATTGCACTGAGGAAGAGGCACAAATGTCCTCTCTGCTGGTCATAACTTACCCCCCCTTTGCTCCTGTCACTGCCCCTGTCACCGCCCCTGTGACAGCCGCACAGGTCAAGCAGAACACAGCTCTCTGACCTTTGGCTAATGGGGCAGCCACTGTGTTCATTCCTCTGAGATACCTCCTGCGTGTGTCATGTGAGACCAAACTGCAAAAACACAACAGCTAGTGAAGCGGTGGAATACATAGTATTCATTATCTTGATCTGGGTGCTCTAAGAAAAACAGGGAAGAAAAAAAGTACGATTTGAAATTAAAGCTGTCTTTTGTTGCACAAAAACTCTTAGAAAATCATGCATCTTTACAGTGAATGGGCTTGCATCTCCACACACCTGACTCTTACTTAGGCTTGGAGGAGGGCCTACACCTGCTTATTTCCATGGAAATGTTGTTCCTTTTGCTATCTGTCTCTATAAAGAATGTTCCGAAGTATGGCTTTCTATTTTCATGGAATCGTGCAGGTGATGTGCCGCCTCGACAAAGTGACATATTGTGCCTTAATAAATGAACAGGCCTACATACAGTAACCTTTTCCACTGAAGGACATTATAGACACGAGACATGTATCCCCTCATTGGTTCGGGAGTGTTCTTCCTCTGAAACTGTTCTATACAGCAAATCCGCCAGTGTTAATATTCCAATGTAACTTATATTTAACACTACCCAGTGTTAATTTACCACTGAACTCGGTAGAATTAACACTACCACAGTAAGTTAGTGTAAGTGTTAGTGTGGATTTCGAGTGCTAAACTCTGCCTACACTGTCAGTGCTAAACTTGACCCCACCCTTCAGTTCCGGAGTTTGAAGAAGGAGCAGCTGCACGGCCGCCATTTTTCTGCTCGCTTCGGTAAGGTCTGCTTTTTCAAATACTGTATTTTAGACAGTTAAACTGTCAGAATGAAATGAGTTTGCTACATGGTCTCTGCATAAAATGACAGGAAATGTTCAAAAGGTTAACTTTTTTTTAATAATTGTTACTATTGCTCACAAGTTAGTATCAAACTGTACTGTACAGTCTGTACAGAAAAACACATAGTGAAAAACGCGGTCCTTTTATACTATTACTCAGCTACAGCTGCTAAAGGAAACCCTCAAGTGACGGACGGCTGCGGAGAAGCTCCCGTCTGTAGGAGCTGGAGCCCGGAGCCAAGCGGTGACCGGAGCAGAGGACAGAGCTCAGGGAGAACGGTCATATTTTCAACATTTCCGCTTAATAATGTTAATACTGGGGCTTTAGGACTCACTTTATACAACGACAATGAGCAAATCCCTCGCGCAATGAGTGAAACCGATTAAGCTAAAAGCCGCTAGCTGCTAACATTAGCTGCGTCCTGTTAGCCGCTGGTTAGTGAGGGGGTGTGTGCCTTTTACAGGCCGCAGGTGAACCACAGTGGTGCAGGAAGTTTGTACCGAGGTCTGCAACGTGTGGGAAGCCCCACAGTACCGAGCCCGGTCTTACACGGGCCCACAGGACTGATCCTGTGTTGGGCAGGAGTGGCTCCTCAAGCGCGTGCAGAGCTGATATCAGGCTCCGGCTCCGGAGGAATGAGCGGCTCACAGTGAGTCTTTAACACCGTGCGGGCGGGAGGTCCCCGCCAGACTGACCCAACTCTTTAAGAAAAAAGTCATAATGTCTCAGATATGAGCGGATTTTTAAGCGAGGACACGGTTAGCTGGCGCACCGATTCTTGGGAAATGAGCGGGTAGCGGCTGTTCCAAGAGCCGTGAGAGTGCGGACCGGACGAGTGCGGGTTTGAGCACCAGGGCAGCACCAGGGCAAATGGACCGTAAAGAACCGGAGATAGACGATATTCCCGAGGTAAACTGTACTCCCGAGGTAAACTGTACATGTGGCATAGTCTACAGCCTGGTTAGCTCAGTTAGGCTAAAGCTGGGGCTGTGTTCTGTCTCTGTGTGGCGCCTGCTAATCAAAGTTATATCAGTGTTTGACAGACATCTCACTTTTTCTGTTCTTGTGTGTAACAGGTAAATGCTGAAATATGGTGAAGACTGAATAAGCCCACAGTGGCACAGGATTTTATGCAGGTAATGTCTGTAGTAGTCTTGGTACATATTCATCAATAATTATTGTCATACTGCATGCTTTTATGCTTCTTTATGAATTTCCAGTTAATATAAAGTGAGCGTGTTAACACAGTTTTGGTGATGTTCAAAAGTTCATTTGCCATATATATAATTTATTCTGTACATTACTGCAGGTGCCTGTCAACACCATCAAAGCAAACCATGGTAGGCAATTTATTTATATTAATTTAAACTTACTATATCTTCATTGTTTATTATTTAAGGATTTTTCCAGACACAGATAGCAAGTGGAAGGGCAATTTTGGAGCATAATGACAAATGTAAGTAATTTTGTGTAATTGATGTTTTACCTTGCTTGTTAGTCCTTATTATGATGATGTTTAAGTTGAACTCCTTGCATTTTAAAGCAGGTGAGGTATCTAGTGGTACAAAAAGAAAGTGAACACTTCTGGCAGACATGCAGAAATTTGAGGGTAAATCAACTTGAGCTTACAAAGTTTTCGGTGTAAAAAGCATTTTGTTTTGATTAATATTGTTATTATTATTGATTACAGGAGGTTCCCTCTCAAAAAGGCTCAAGGTACATACCTGCTCTTGAGGAAGGGTTCTTGAATAATTTATGTAAGTATTTACATTGACACAAATCTTTTTTTTTTTTAGCTTTTTATTGATCATATTTATATATTCATGTAGATCATCATTTTAAGACCTTCATTCTACACAATACTGTACTGAGTGGTAAGTGTAAATCATCTATTTTGTGTGATTATTATCCACTGTGGGACTTTTAACAAATATTAATTTGTTCTATTGTCATTACCCAATGTCTAGTTTGGGACCCAAGATGGCTGCCCCTGGTTTCTTCACCTGGTACCTCCACAATCCACCATTGGAAAGCTTCAGGGATTAGCATGACTTTCTTTGTTCAGTATGTTACATCTAAAAAAAAAACAAATAATAAATAATTATATATATATATATATATATATATATATATATATATATATATATATATATATATATATATATATATATATATATATATATATATATATATTTTTTTTTTTTTTTTTTTTTCAATTTTGGCCTGGTGTTTTATTTGTTGTAAAGCTTTTACTGTATGTAGGTCCATGGATTGCCCCAGTGTTTTCTCAAATGTCCTATATTACACAAAATTGACTCTTGTGAGCTTTAAGCCATGTTAGACTATTGTTACCTCATCAAAAATATAACCAGAATTGTTTTGTTTCATTCACACATGTTTGAGTAATGCTGCATTATTAGTCTGTGTATCTCTTCAAAGCTCAGAATGCTCTGTTCCACCTTGTGATGTCATGAAGCAGTAGTTTTCAAGTTAACAGCGCTTTTTACCTTTTGTTCAGTAGAGATTCCAGAGCTGAAATTAGCCAAATGATTCTAGCGAAGGTGTATTGAGTTTAAAAACACAGTGGAGCACTTCCTGTATTACCACATGGCATCACAAGGTGGAACAGAGTGTTTTCTGTTTGAGAGAAGAACTCAGACTAAATATGTTAGGTTTTTGCGTTAAACGTGTGAATGAAACCAAAGGTAACTCCAGGTCTGTTTTTGATGAGGAAACAACATCATAGCATAGATTACTAAATAGCGTAATATAGGCCCTTAATAATGTTCTTTGTTACTCATGTGGAAATTTTATTTTTGGTGTTCCAAAGGATGGAGATCTTCCTCAAAGATGGTGGGCTTGTTCAACCCTTCTGCACACCAATGGGAAAGAGTGCGTTCATCATTTCTACAACATCTGCAATGATATTCGTGTTTGAATCCTGACCAGAGGTGCTGCCTTCACTGAGCTTGTCAAGATTAGACTGTGAGCAACTTTAAAATGATCACTATGGCTTTTGGATTAGCAGGAGACTCTTTTTAAGAACTTAGTTTCAAAGGTACTGTTTGGCTCAGTTTACAATATTTGTCAAAAAGGACATTTCTTGTGTTCTACAAATTGACGTGTTAAGACTATGGAAACTGCAGTTTGACTTTGGGTTGTTTGCATGATGCGTGATCAAAAGGCCTTTTGACTGGCCTGTATTTTTTACATGTCTTTAATGTATTTTGATTACTACTGCAGCTGAAAAATCAAGTCGTAAGAATTGAATAAGTTATATTTTTGTAAATCTGTTTGCAGGTTCATGGGGTTGGCTCTGGTGGAGTAGTGGCTAAATGTTTTGTACTGAGCAATTTAAGAAAAAAATAATTAATGCTCTGTATTATACATTTTGTGTTGTTTTTGCAGGTTTATGGGGTATAGTTATGGAGAGGTATAGGGTTTACTTAAATTTTACAGTGTAATTGCATTACACGTGTGAGTGCAAATTGCTAGGAGTTGAGTGTAAATATTACAGTGTTAATTTTGTAACACTAACTAGTGTAGAATCTTCAGCACTTATCAGTGTTAATTTAGTGACACTAAACACCAGTGTAGACATATATGTACACTAGGGAGTGTTGTTTTTGACACTGTGAGTGTTAAAAACAACACTAGGTCAGTGTAAAATATTTTACACTTTCAAAAGTGTAAACTTAACACTGAAAATTTAACACTTAACTCGATACATATACACACTTTTAAAGTGTTAAAATTGACACTGTCAGTGTTAATTTAACACTGGCAAATTTGCTGTGTACCTTTAATTACTTTATGTGGGGCCAAAGCAAATCATTCGTTTTTTACATAAGGTAAATTCAATCGTTGTATGTTATAATGTTTTTGAGTTGTGTTTTGTTTCATTCACCCATGTTTAACACACACAGCCTGCATATTTAGACTGAGCTCTTTCCTCAAACTGAAAACACTGTACCACCTTGTGATGTTGTGTAGTAATACAGGGAGTGTTCCACTGTGTTTTTAAACTCCATCCCAATCACAGTTAGAGTGCAGTGTTTAGCAATACAAACACATGCAATTGAAAATCAGTTCAAGCAATGCAATGTAGCCTTCCATCTCTTCAGGACCTGTACGTCTCCAGGACTCGGGGGCGTGCAGGCCGGATAGCAGCTGACCCCTCTCACCCTGGACATGGACTATTCCAGCCACTTCCCTCTGGCAGAAGGCTACGGTCCATACGGACCAGAACCTCTCGCCATAAGAACAGTTTCTTCCCCTCTGCCGTTGGACTCATAAACACTTTATGAACACTTGTAACACCTGTACTAAGGACACTTTATAATACCAGTCACTTTAAATAAGTCATGTCACGTCACTTGCTCTTTTGCACTGTCGGTTTGCACTGTTGTTCTGATGCTCTGTATATACTTGACTATTTTTATTTTTATTATATATCTTAATCTTTTTGCATGCTCTTACTTTATTCAAATAGTGATACTTTATTATTATTATTATTATTATCCTTTCTAACTGTGATATCTCTACTTGTATTATTATTATTATTAGTATTATTATTATTCAGTGTTCTATGTTGCACCTTATCACCAAAGCAAGTTCCTAGTCTGTGAATTGTGTTCACTGACAATGGCAATAAAAGCTTTTCTGATTCTGATAACATCTCCATGGAGACGAACAGGTGGCGGACCCCTCCACCACAAAAGGTACACAGTGGACCTTTAGAGCAAAGATTCCTTTTTGTGTGGGCAGTGTATTTCCTCATTTGAAGGTCAAGTGGATTATGTATCTCCTGAAAGGAGAAAATAACTTGTTTGAATCTGTATGTGAAAATGTATCACTTATGTGGAAGGCATGAGTCTGAAGATCACGACGAGGAGAAATCTTGAGACCAGACACATATGGGGCTGTGACCTAAAATTCCTGGCAATATTAAGTCTCTGTACACTTGCTTGCTAATTGTATTTTTGTAAGAATCATCGTTCTCGTACTGTATGTAGAGTAAAAACTAAAAAAAAACAAACACTAAATATATTGTCAGGGTAAAAAAGTGCAGGTCTAGAGCAGGGCTATTTAACAGATTTTTTGCAGGGCCGTAGGATCTGGACTGGGCACAAGCACAGTGCACCACCCCTTTAAATAGATCTGTTTCAAATTGCAAAACCAGTACTGAAACAGTATTAAACTGGGCTAGTGTTAACCAGGACTAAACCAGAATGGAAACACGTCTAACCAGTAAACAAGAGAAAACATATTTTTTTTAATATTTGGGAGATGGGTGGTGGGCTAGATAAGAACGTTTGGAGGGCCTGATTTGGCCAACAAGCTGCAAGTTGAATAGGCCTGGTCTGGATTATAAACATTCTTTCAATGTATTTCTGACTGTTTGCAGTTAGTTTTTTTTTTTTTTTTTTTTCCTTTTAAGCAAAATGATGAATCTATAATAAGATCTTATGACAAATTTAACATGAACAAATTTTATTTCCTGCAGACATTTTTCAAATGTAAACTCATCACTTTAACTCAGTCCAACATAAAGCATCATACAATGAACGGTAAATGAATTGTAGCTGAAGTGTTTGAGTGAGTCCAGAGCGTAGGTATGTTTGGTCTGATGGTACAGGCCAGTGCAGACAGAAGGCTCGTCCTTCATTAGGTTCCTCACTGTGCCTCTTGTTTACGACAAATCCAACCGTGAGATTATTGCCATGGAGACCGCCGCGGGGCTGACGAGCTGTGTACAGGGGCCGCTGAGAAAACTATGTAAAAGCCACCATCACCAGAAGAAGAGGTAAAGAGAGGAATGGGGAGGGGTGGGGGGATGGGGGTGGGTGGGGGGGTCCATGAGTGCACAGAATGTTTCGGTGCAATATCTCATCTGAAGAGGAGGAGAGGTGCACAGGGTGAGACAGGGTGCTACTGCCACCTACTGGTCAACACAGATATTCTGAGCTGCACCTAATTTGATTAAGAAAATAGAAATGTTGTGTTTGAAGGTGGCTAACATAATAATCATAGAAGACCAGACACTTCAGAGTATAATGACATTCTTCTAAACAAATGGAAAATCCATGTGCATAACCTGCATAAACATCTTAAAGGAAAGTTAAGAATTCAGTCATCATTAATTATGTGTATTAATTGTAACACATAACATATTTAGATCACCATGTTACATTTTATTGTGCTGAAAATGATATATTTGCCAAAGACAACATATTAACATGTTTAATAAGTTTCATTTTTAATTTGTGATACTCTGATGCTCTCCCCTCCCTGTGCTCTCAGTGCTAATGAGATGCTGCTAATACTGCACATTACATCAGGTTTTTGAAGTTGTAGTATATTCTTTTGTATCATGTTTTAGTATATTTATGGAGAATTGTCACATGAGAGAATGGTGCTCTAGGCTTGTGGGCGGAGCCTTGCACAGAATCTTACAACTAACCATAATGAGGGTTTGAACAGGGCCCGGAAGAGATCACTAAATTACTCAAACATGCATGGATGACTCTTAAACTTCTATAGACTACATTTACAGATAGGGATAGGCATGTGATGAATCCATTTGAATTATTCATTGTAATGTATAATTCCTCAATTCTTTGGGGAGCTTTTTGAAATGGAGTAGATCCTGGTAGATCAGAAGCTCCAGGTCGAAGGCCCCTAATCTAAAGCTGAGTGTCCACTTCACAGTTCTGCCTGATGAAAGTTTACTGACCGTGGGAAAGATCTGGTGCTGTGGCATAATGCAAGCGAGACAGGGACAGAGATTAAAGTTAGAATGGTACGAACAGAGACCAACGGCCACACAGATCAAGTGTATGTGAGATTATAAACACAAGTGCTCCTCAAAGTGACAGCAGAACATGTCAGCCCTGAAGCACCATCTCCCCTCCTCCCTTTTCATTTTCTCAAACATAAAAACACAACTCATATTGAACGCCTTACCTAAACAGTACAGCTATGGCAACTTTACCAAACAAAGCCTAGAGCCTGGTATTTGTGCAGAAAAACTTAAAGTACATCTGGTTTTCTTGTTGTTCTCATTTTGACTGGGTTTGGTGGATAGTACCTGTCCTAAATATGTATCATAGTTTTACATCAGTTTAGTCAGATTGTGGAAAAAAACTTTAGAAGAAAAGTATTTGTATTTGTCTAATCACAACTGTTATACAATATTTAGATTAGTTTTGGCCATTGTTAACATTATGGTTGCTAGGTAACATTTATGGGATTACATCTACGTATGTCACATCTGCTGTGTCCAAAACTGGAAAAGACCAGGCAAGATTATTTCACAAAATTGACTTTTGTGAGCTTTTAGTCACGTTACCTCAAAAACATATCTGGAGTTGTGTTTTGTTTCATTCACACATGTTTGAGTAATCCTTTATTATTAGTCCATCTACAGCTCCAAAGCTCAAAATGCTCTATTCCACCTTGTGATGTCATGAAGTGGTAGTTTTCATTTTAACAGCTCCTTTTACCTTTAATTCAGTAGCAATTGGCAATTCCAGGTCTGAAAGGTGTATGGAGTTTAAAAACACAGTGGAGCACTTCCTGTATTACCACATGATATAACAAGGCGGAACAGGGTGTTGTTTGTTTGAGAGAAGTAACTAAAAACACAACTGGTTTTGATGAGGAAACAACATTGTAACATCAGAAAACAGTGTAATATGGGCCCTTAAAATAAAATACTGTTAACTATGTTTTAAATGGATGGTCTAACCTGTATGCACAAGTCATGACAGATCATGTGACCCAAGTGTGTGTGAGCGCTGTGTTATAGCGACATTCACAATCTTACATGCAGTGGATACCGGGCTTTAGACCGCTCCACTACTGAGGACCTCTGGTGCTTGTGTCTGCTGTATACTTGTAATCTATAACACCCGTGGATCATTATGTTATAATTTGGACATTTTAAATTGCAACATTCATCTAAAACAACTTAATAAATTAAACAAGGATAGCTGCACATCACACTAGTGAGCAGTGTATTTTTGTTTCATTTGTACCAAAATGATTGTGTGTCCCTGATTAAAAAAGAAATTGAGAATGAACGAAATACAGACCAGTGGTACAGGTGGCGCTGAAAACAGGGGTTGAGCGGCAATATGGCATTAAGACAATAAGTGACTATACCAGTTTGTTTAAGCCTGATCTCGTCAGATCTCAGAAGCTAAGCAAGGCCAGGTCTGGATACTACTTGGATGGGAGATCGCTGGGAATACCAGGTGCCACAGGGGGCCACCAGTGTCACTGTCACTGTGTCCTTAGGCAAGACACTTAATTTATTTATTTATTTATTTATTAATGATTACTCAAACATGCACAAATCAGTCTATACACAACTTCAGAAGGTCAATGAGAAGAAACTACTGTAACAATCAATACATTTTGCAGATAGCTGATTTCTCACACACATGCACACATGCTCACACATGCACACACACACGCACACACTCATGCACACATACAAACACATGCACACACACCTATGTCAGCCCGAGTACCACTCCAGTGAACGAGCTCTGTGTCGCTATGGCAACCATATGGCAGTGGGAGGGAAGATGAAGGAAGCATCAGGGCGTGCCGATCTGGACCCAGGAGAGCTTTGAACAGCGTCTCATGGCTGTGCATGGGAGAACTACCGGCTGTTCCCTGAGAACCTGCTCCCATGCCAAGGCTGTTTTTGGTCTGCCCGGAGAATTCACAAACATGTTCTGGTGGTGTTTACAGGAGGGGGTGATAATACTCAAACATGGACCATGGAATTTGCCTTAAGTTGGGGCAGCTCCAAATGCTGTCAGATCAATCCCAACTCTGACAGGAGCTGCTGTTGTGTTTTTGAGCAAGTCATTTTCTCCAAGCATAAGCCCACATAGACTAATAATAAATATAATAAATAAATTCAATAATAAGTTCAAAGAATGCTTTTAAAACATCAAACAAAACATATAAATCAAAATACCAAATAAAAAAAAAATCTAACAAAAGAAGTAAAATAAAATAAATAAATTAGCAATCAAATTATTTTTGTAATTGTGTAAAATATCTGTCTTTGCCTCTTTGGAAACATTTTGTTTTTATTTCGCGTCTTTCTCAGTTTTGTTTGATACTTTTTTTTTTTTTTTTTTTTTGGTTACTTCAAGGGAACACAAACGAGAAGGCTGGAATCGTAACCAAAGAAAATGGCATCAAACAAAACTGAGAAAGACACAGAACAAAAACAAAAAGAGGCCAAGAGAGATATTTTACACAAAAAAATAATTTGATTGCTAATTTATTTATTTTATTTTATTTTACTTTTTCTGGTTTGATTTTTTCTATATGGTATTTTGATTTATCATTTTTTTGCTTGATGTTTTAAACGCATTCTTGGGACTCAAAATTGATACCATATGTGGGTGGATGAGGGGGTGTAGGTGCAGAGTTAGTGTCATGGCAACTGTGAACATAAATTTATTTGACCCACTATTTTCATATTCTGCCTTTATCTGCTATAGTTTTTTTTTTTTTTTTTTTTTTTTTTTTTTTTTTTTATAATTAGGACAGTGCATATTAATCAAAATGTCAACAAACAGCATCAATGTAAATATGCCGGAATTAGCACAATAGCTACTTTACATCCATTGTCCTAAGGCAGGTCAGAAACAAAGAACATTTAGAGAAACACACAGATGAGACAAAAAAGCACATAGACATGACAGCAAGTTAACCACAATAGACCATTCTCTGAGATTAAGAGGCCCCAAGAAGAAGATAATCTACCTGTGTGAACATGTTTGATTATTTTTCAACCAATGTTTAAGAGTGTTCTTGAAGGGTGAGAAGGACCCACAGTTCCTGACATGGGCAGCCAATGTGTTTCATGACTGTGATCCTCTGATAGACGTCACCATTTGGCCAAATTTGGTCCTGCGTCTCTGTATGTTACAGTCTCCTCTGGTCAATGCTCTTGTGTTAACTCGGTCAGTAGTTTTTTTTACTTATAAAATCCATTAATGGTGGAGGAGCGAGTCCATTTAAAACTTTAAAAATAAGGCAAGCATCCATAAATACCTGATAACTTTCAAGATCCAAAATATTATACTTACTTAAGATATTACAATAGTTATACTGTAAAGGCTTTTTGTCAAGTGTTTTCAATGTTTTTTGAAGAGGGACTTTAGGGGCTTCAGGACAGCCTCTGATGTATGAGACCATGTGGTATAGCAGTAAGATATAAATCTCATGTGTACCTCTTTAGGCGGCTGGCTAAGGCAGGGGAATAACACCAGAGCAGACCCCCCAAGGCTGGAGACTGAAAAGTACTGGAAAGGCATATGGGAGAGGGAGGCATCACATAACACCGATGCACAGTGGCTGGTGGCTCTGAGGGAAGACCACAGCAACCACCCTGAACAAGATCCAGTCACCATCACAGTGGCAGACATTCAGGAAAGGCATGAAAAATTGGACAGCAGCAGGCCCTGACATGATACACGCATACTGGCTAAAGAAGGTCACTGCAATCCACAAGCGCCTGGCAGCACAAATGAACCAGCTGCTAAGGGATGGGACTCACCATGAATGGCACAACACAAGAGCGTACGATCCTGATCCTGAAGGATCCCTCAAAGGGTACAGTCCCATCCAACTATCAGCCAATAACCTATCTCTCCACAACATGAAAGCTCATGTCAGGCATCATTGTGGCTAAGATAAGTGGGCACATGGATCAATACATGCGCACAGCACAGAAGGGCATTGGCAAAAACACCAGAGGAGCCAAATACCAACTCCTGATTGACCGAACAGTCGTCCGTGACTGCAGAACCCATCAGACCAACCTGTGCACTGCCTGGATTGATTACAAGAAAGCCTATGACTCAATGCCACACACATGGATCACTGAGTGCTGGGAGTTGTACAATATCAATCGGACTCTAAGGGCGTTCATTGCAAACTCAATGCGGTTGTGGAAAACCACCCTTGAAGCCAATGGCAAGCCACTTGCACAAGTGTCCATCAAATGCAGCATATACCAAGGAGATGCACTGTCCCCACTGCTGTTCTGCATAGGTCTGAACCCCCTCAGCCAAATCATTGACCGCACTGGCTATGGATACCGACTCAGAAATGGGGCCTCCTTCAGCCACCTCCTCTACATGGATGACATCAAGCTGTACGCTAAGAGTGAGCGAGGCATCGACTCACTGATCCACACCACCAGGATCTACAGCACAGACATTGGAATGTCATTCGGGCTTGAGAAATGTAGTAAGATGGTGACAAAGAGAGGGAAGGTAGTCCACACAGAGGGGGTCTCACTCCCAGAGGGAGAATAGCAGACATTGAGGACAGTTACAAGTACCTTGGTATCCCACAAGCAAATGGCAACCTTGAAGAGGCAACAAGGAAAGCGGCTATGGCCAAATACCTACAACGAGTAAGGCAAGTCCTAAGAAGCCAGCTCAATGGCAAGAACAAGGTACAGGCAATAAACAGCTACGCCCTGCCAGTGATCAGATACCCAGCAGGAATCATAAGCTGGCCAAAGAAGGAGATACAGACCACAGACGTTAAGACACGAAAGCTCCTGACCATGCATGGAGGGTTCCATCCCAAATCCAGCACCCTAAGACTGTATGCGAGCCAGAAGGAAGGAGGCCGAGGACTAGTGAGTGTGGGAACCACTGTCCAGGATGACACATCCAAAATCCATAAGTACATCAAGGACAAGGCCCCGACAGATGATGTGCTCATGGAATGCCTCAGACAGTGGAGGTTAGAGGAAGAGGTGCTGGAGGGACCATCATGGCAGGACAAGCCCCTACAAGGGGCATACCACCGAAACATAACTGAAGTGGCTGATATCAAGAAATCCTACCAATGGCTGGAGAGGGCTGGTCTGAAGGACAGCACAGAGGCTCTCATCCTTGCTGCACAGGAGCAAGCCTTGAGCACCCAAGCAATCGAGGCCCAGATCTACCACACCAGACAAGACCCAAGGTGTAGGCTGTGCAAAGAGGCTCCTGAGACAGTCCAGCACATAACTGCAGGGTGTAAGATGCTGGCAGGGAAAGCATACATGGAGCGACATAACCAAGTGGCGGGCATAGTGTACAGAAACATCTGTGCAGAGTACGGGTTGGAGACCCGAAGGTCAATGTGGGAACTCCCCCAACGGTTGTGGAGAATGAGCGTGCCAAGGTCCTGTGGGACTTCCAGATACAGACTGACAGAATGGTGATGGCAAACCAACCAGACATAGTGGTGGTGGATAAGCAACAGAACAAAGCCGTGGTGGTGGACATTGCAATACCAAGCGATGGTAATATCCGGAAAAAGGAACATGAGAAACTAGAGAAATACCAGGGGCTCAAGGAAGAGCTGGAGAAGGCCTGGAAGGTGAAGGCATCAGTGGTGCCCGCGGTAATCGGAGCACTCGTGGCTGTAACCCTTTAGCGCTCTTTTGAATGACATCGGTTTTACTCAGAGTGTAAATCAGCCCACACACAGTCATAAGCACACATTGGATCTTGTTTTAACATATGGCATAGAGATCAGTGATCTAAAAGTCCTCCCACAAAATCCTATATTATCAGATCATTTTTTGATTACCTTTCAGTTTATTCTTAAAGATTTCTCTGTTCACCACAATAAAATAATAACTAAAAGAACAATTTCTGAAAAAGCTGTTACTAATTTCATAGAAATAATTGGGCCAATATTTAATGATATGTCATGTGACCCAGCTGGGGATGGTTTAGATCCCATCAAAAGTGACCAATTTGTTGATAAGACCATGGATTCTTTGAAAACTGCCCTTGATGCAGTTGCTCCACTAAAACAGAAAGTTGTCAGGCCAAGGCGATCTGCTCCATGGTATAATGAAGAACTGCGTGCACACAAACAAAAGGTTAGGAGAATTGAGAAAAGTTACCGTAAAGCACACTCAGAGCAGTCTTTAAAAGCATGGAAAACCTGCCTTCTGTCCTATAAGCAGGCGTTGCGTGCGGCCCAACCCAGTTACTATTCCAATCTAATTGAAGTAAACAAAAATAATCCTAGGTTCTTATTCAGCACTGTAGCCAGGCTGACAAACTGCCACAGTGCAGTAGAACCTTCAATCCCAATTACTTTCAGTTCTGAGGATTTCCTGACATTTTTTAATAATAAGATCATTACTATAAGAGATAAAATAAATGAAATTGCCCCTACTTTTAACTCTGAGCAAGTTCAAGCTGTAAGAGTAGGGTCTCAATTAAACTCATGTCCAGTTTTGGTGGGATCTGAATTATCCTCAGTTGGTCCAGTTTTTGAGAAGTTTGCTACTCTAAATCATGCAGAATTAACTTCAGCCTTTATGTCCTCTAAATCCTCAACTTGTATGTTAGTCTTTTAATATATATATATATATATATATATATATATATATATATATATATATATATATGTATATATATATATATATATGTATGTATATATATATATATGTATATATGTATGTATATATATATATATATATATGTATATGTATATATATATATATATATATATGTATGTTTGAAGTTTGACAGATTTAATTTAATTATATATGAATTTTTTTTTTACATGCTACCCCAAGATATTTAAATTGTTCAACCACATCTAATCTCTCCCCATTGACCGACACAGATGTTTGCTCGCCCCCTGCTGGCTGTCGGGAGAAAAACATACAGACTGTTTTTTTAGTGTTGAGATGCAGGCCAGAGTCATGGAGCCAGTGGGACACTGGTACCATGGCACCCGAGAGCACTGCGTCAGCTTCATATTTTTGTTTTTTTTTTGCATAAGCGTACAGTACAGTATCATCTGCATATAATTGCATTTTTACACTCTTACCAACATTTGGTAAATTGTTGACATGTAAGGTAAATAAAATTGGACCCAATATTGAGTCTTGTGGGACTCCAGCTGAGCAAGTCAGTAAGGTTGATTGTGAATTTTCAATTTGTACGACTTGTTTTCTGTCCGACAGGTAGCATTTCATCCAGCAGAGGGCATTGTTTGAGAAATTAAAATATGTTCATTTGTCAAGAAGGACAGTATGATTGATAGTGTCAAAAGCACGTTTCAGGTCAAGGAACACGGCACCCACAAAGTCGCCCTGGTCTAGTAGATGTTTTAGTTTTTCTAGAAAATAGCAAGTGGCTGTCTCTGTGGAGTGATGCTTCCGAAACCCGAACTGCATAGGATGAAGAGTAGTTTCACTATTGTTTAGGTGTTCAGTTAGCTGTGTAGCAACCCATTTTTCTGCAATTTTTGAAATGACTGGGAAAATACTTATTATACTTATAATACTTATGATAGTTCTCTGGTTTTGTTTTGTCTCCTGCCTTAAATACCAGGGTAACCCTGGCAGTTTTCCATGATGATGGCACAATCCGTGTTTAATGGACTGATTCATTATGTGTGCAATTGGACTTGCAAGTGTCTCTTTGTGAAGCTTTAAGAAGTGACTTGACATGCTAAATATGTCCCTGGCTTTTAAGAGCTGTTATTGTTTTTATGATCTCAGGGACCGAGATTTCTTGTATGTTATACACTGGTTTACTAAGATCTAGGGCATTTTAGGTTCGCTGATAAATCTGCAACTGAGCTAATGAAGAATGTATTAAATATATTGACAATTCATGAGTCAGTGTACCCTGTACTTGAAGTTGTAGATTCTTGAGATGGTGGTCTCATCTATGACACCCGTAAATCCTTATGTTATCATTTAGACATTTTAAATCACAATATTCATCGAAAACACCTTAATAATAATAAATAAATAAACAATATAATAAATAATAATAATAATAATAATAATAATAATAATAATAATAAACAAGTCAGCTGGTTTCTGCGTTGGACACTTGCGGTGCCCAATGAGTGTATCATTGATTCAGAAAATAAAGGAAGTGTTTATTGTCACAGTGGGTGTGTACCTGTGGCATTGAAAACGGGGGTAAATCGAAGCGATAGATAGATAGATAGATAGATAGATAGATAGATAGATTACTCAAACGTGCACTCTTCATGAATCAACTTAGAGAGAGTACATGAGAAGGAACCAACTATAGCATGGTTAAACATAATTTTAAACTTTAACATAATGTGCAGGTAATTCCACAACTGTTACCAAGTAACCATGTTGTAAAGGATCAAAGCTTGTCAAATGTACACAGTAGTTGTTAAGTGACAAATACAAATAACACCTGTTATTTGTTAAATTAATGTTAAAAGTCAGCACTACTTCCTGTCATTTTCAACCTGTCAGATGCACTTTAAAGGCGCTGTACATGAGTTTTACAGTCTTAAAATGTACACTTCCTGATTATCGGACAATAAAATGCTTTCTAATTAGATGCAAACAGTACACAGCAGACTTATTTTGACCTCAAGAGCTGCTTATACAATACATCTGTGCAGGGAAGAGATATATTTTGCTCAAATAAATGCAAAAAAAAAAAGTCTGGTACAGTAAGGGTGCTCGCTTCTTTAGTTCCAATACTGATACTAAAAACTACTCAAATACTTAAAACACAGTTAACTTCTTACACAAGAGATCCATTTGCGTTCTGTAACTGTTATGTATCCTTCAAATCATGACTGAACCACTTCATATGAATAAAAACATTATGGCTCGTTCCAGGCCAAAATCAGCGTATAAATAGAATGATTTTCAATATCGCCAATATTATATACCAGTATTGGTATCAGGTTGCATCCGTAAACAGGGCAAATTTTTTTCAGACCTGGAATTGCCAATCTCTACTGAACTAAACGTAAAAGGAGCTGTTAACTTGAAAACTACCACTTCATGACATCACAAGGTGTGGAGTATTTTGAGCTTTGGAGCTAGAGACAGACTGACAAACCTCCATGTATATTTTGAGGAGGTAACATTCAAACATGGCTTAAAGCTCACAAGAGTCCATTTTGTGTAATATATACAGTGCAGCAGAGAGGGCTAATTGTCTAATCTTCTGCAAAGCCCCAGTCTCCTCCTTCTCTTTCTCCTCCTCCTCCTCCTCCTCCCCCCCTTCTTTCTCTACCTCTTTCTCCTCCTTCTCCCCCACTCCTCCTCTTCATTCTCCTTCTCTGTCTCCTCCTCTTCCTCTTCTTTCTTCTCCTTCTCTTTCACCTATTTTTCTTACTTCTCCTCTTTGACCTCCTCCTCTTTCTGTTCAGGTGACACAGATGGGGTAAGTGTGTTCCGGAGGCATCGTTTGTTCTCAAGAAACAAATAAAAGAACACATGCTTACCCCATTCACACAGCACAGACAGGTAAATGATCTGGATGGTTAATGTAACTTTAAATGGCTCTTGGACTTTGGCTCCTGACACATAAAACAGCACGGCTATTTCCAAAGGTCAGATTCATAAATCACCTCTTGGTTCACTTTAGAGCTCACTGATGCTTCCAACCGCTGCCAGAGTCTCTGGGGTATTGACTGCTAACAACATTAACATTGCATATTTGTTATGTTACCGTTTATTGATATTTATTGATATGGGCATAAAATGTCCATAAAATGTTTTAGAAGTTTCACTTTCTTTTTGTTTTTTACACTCTGAGTCTTCCCTCCCTTTGTTCCTTGCATTAAAAGTCACTCCCCCTTCAGAGCGCTATCACAACACTACCATCATGCTTCCCACTAATGAAACTACTGCACATCACATGAGGTTTGTGAACTGTGTACAGTTTTGTATCATGTTTTTTGTATATTTTTGGAGAATTGTCGTGTGGGAGTATGGGGGATATAGGCTTGTGGGATGAGTTTAATGTACCCTAAGGGCTTGACCTTTGCTAGCACAGCAGGCAACGTGGAACACCAGAGAACTATGGACAGCTGAGAGTTTAGTTACAATGCTTTTATTATAGAAATCCAAAGTGGTTAAAAATGGGGAATGAACATGTCACAAGGGTGGGGGGAGTCCGTCAAAAGTTTGTTAAAACGGTAAAAGGCTTGGAGGGCTCGTCCAGAGGTCTGGGCATTTGGTCGGGCTAGCGTGGCTCTGTGGTGGGCAATTGACGGCGGTCAATTGGTGCCTTGTCCCCAGCGTGCCCCAGTTTCACCCACGGAGTGGCTGACGAGTCTTAGGACTGCCCATGGACCTCATCTGGACAGACAAGCTCACTGCCTCCTGTTGTCTCCTGGCTCAGGTCCAGACTTGTTGCAGGCTTCCTCCCACTCACCCTGACACAAACACCACCTCACTGGCTCATGTTCAAGTTTACTGATGAATACTGAACCAAACACTATGATGTGATCTCAGGTAATGTAAACTCTGTGATGCCAAGCACTCTCACCTCACAGCAAAAGTACCAGTTTAATTCCAGGACTGGGTAGGGTCTAGGTGTCCTGTTCCCCCATCAACCTGATATGATAATCCTTCAGCTAAGTTCTCCTGATCAAGTTTTCCAGATGGATGCCTCATGTTCCTGCACAGCAAATCCGCCAGTGTTAATTTTCCAGTGTAACTTGTATTTAACACTACCCAGTGTTAATTTACCACTGAACTCGGTAGAATTAACACTACCACAGTAAGTTAGTGTAAGTGTTAGTGTGGATTTCGAGTGCTAAACTCTGCCTACACTGTCAGTGCTAAACTTGGCTCCACCCTTCAGTTCCGGAGTTTGAAGAAGGAGAAGCTGCACGGCCGCCATTTTTCTGCTCGCTTTGGTAAGGTCTGCTTTTTCAAATACTGTATTTTAGACAGTTAAACTGTCAGAATGAAACGAGTTTGCTACATGGTCTCTGCATAAAATGACAGGAAATGTTCAAAAGGTTAACTTTTTTTTTAATAATTGTTACTATTGCTCACAAGTTAGTATCAAACTGTACTGTACAGACTGTACAGAAAAACACAGTGAAAAACGCGGTCCTTTTATACTATTTCTTAGCTACAGCTGCTAAAGGAAATCCTCAAGTGACGGACGGACAGGGACAGGGACAAGCTGTGGAGAAGCTCCCGTCTGTAGGAGCTAGAGCCCGGAGCCAAGTGGTGACCGGAGCAGAGGACAGAGCTCAGGGAGAACGGTCATATTTTCAACATTTCCGCTTAATAATGTTAATACTGGGGCTTTAGGACTCACTTTATACAACGACAATGAGCAAATCCCTTGCGCAATGAGTGAAACCGATTAAGCTAAAAGCCGCTAGCCGCTCACATTAGCTGCGTCCTGTTAGCCGCTGGTTAGTGAGGGGGTGTGTGCCTTTTACAGGCCGCAGGTGAACCACAGTGGTGCAGGGAGTTTGTACCGAGGTCTGCAACGTGTGGGAAGCCCCACGGTACCGAGCCCGGTCTTACACGGGCCCGCGGGACTGATCCTGTGTTGGGCAGGAGCGGCTCCTCAAGCGCGCGCAGAGCCGATATCAGGCTCCGACTCCGGAGGAATGAGCGGCTCGCAGTGAGTCTTTAACACCGTGTGGGCGGGAAGTCCCTGCCAGACCGACCCAAATCTTTAAGAAAAAAGTCATAATGTCTCTGACATGAGCGGATTTTTAAGCGAGGACACGGTTAGCTGGCGCACCGATTCTTGAGAAAAAAGCGGGTAGCGGCTGTTCCAAGAGCCGTGAGAGTGCGGACCGGACGAGTGCGGGTTTGACCGGGCAGCACCAGGGCAAATGGACCGTAAAGAACCGGAGATAGACGATATTCCCTAGGTAAACTGTACTCCCGAGGTAAACTGTACATGTGGCATAGTCTACAGCCTGGTTAGCTCAGTTAGGCTAAAGCTGGGGCTGTGTTCTGTCTCTGTGTGGCGCCTGCTAATCAAAGTTATATCAGTGTTTGACAGACATCTCACTTTTTCTGTTCTTGTGTGTAACAGGTAAATGCTGAAATATGGTGAAGACTGAATAAGCCCACAGTGGCACAGGATTTTATGCAGGTAATGTCTGTAGTAGTCTTGGTACATATTCATCAATAATTATTGTCATACTGCATGCTTTTATGCTTCTTTATGAATTTCCAGTTAATATAAAGTGAACGTGTTAACACAGTTTTGGTGATGTTCAAAAGTTCATTTGCCATATATATAATTTATTCTGTACATTACTGCAGGTGCCTGTCAACACCATCAAAGCAAACCATGGTAGGCAATTTATTTATATTACCGTATTTTCTGGACTATAAGCTGCTACTTTTTTCTCACACTTTGAACCCTGCGGCTTATACAACGATGCGGCTAATATATGTGCGGTTAACATGGGTTAGGGTTAGTTAGAACACTCGCTAGCGCTGTTGTCAGCACTAAAACAGTTTATCGCTGCGTGATAAAATAAGTTCTGCTGCTAAATGAACATTAGTGAGTGGGATACGTCTTAATGACCCGTATGTGTTAAATGCAGGTGAGGCGTAAATGACGAGACGAAACGTCTCAAACTTCAGTAGCTGGACATCCACTCATACATGATCGATACAACTAACCCCGACCCCCGGGAGAGCCTGAAATCCTGTTGAAATCCTACAAGACACTGACATGATACAAGACAGGACAGCGGCTCTTTCTGCTCGAGACATGCGCTGTAGAGCGCCAAGTGACGGGGTGCAAGAGCGAGACAGACAGGTGAAGAGATGATGTGCTGAGGAAGATGCTCGTTTGATTTTGTTTTGAACAGTTATTTTGTGCTTCATGCACACACCCTCCTCATGGAAAACATACGAAGAAATGCATATGATGCAGCTTTGAAGTTAAAGACAATCGATCTGACTGTCAAAGAAGGAAACAACTGCTGCACGTGAGCGCGGCATCGATGAGTCGATGGTGAGACTCTGGCGACGGCAGCGTGACGAACTGACTCTATGTAAAAAGACGACAAAAGCTTTCAGAGTCAATACAAGCAGATGCTCCGAACTTGAAAACTTCTTGAAGACGTGGACACCTGCGGCTTATAGACAGGTGCGGCCTATATATGTACAAAAATAAAATTCTTTGAAAATTTTGTTGATGCGGCTTATATTCAGGTGCGCTCAATAGTCCGGAAATTACGGTAATTTAAACTTACTATATCATTGTTTATTATTTCCAAGGATTTTTCCAGACACAGATAGCAAGTGGAAGGCCAATTTTGGAGCATAATGACAAATGTAAGTAATTTTGTGTAATTGATGTTTTACCTTGCTTGTTAGTCCTTATTATGATGATGTTTAAGTTGAACTCCTTGCATTTTAAAGCAGGTGAGGTATCTAGTGGTACAAAAAGAAAGTGAACACTTCTGGCAGACATGCAGAAATTTGAGGGTAAATCAACTTGAGCTTACAAAGTTTTCGGTGTAAAAAGCATTTTGTTTTGATTAATATTGTTATTATTATTGATTACAGGAGGTTCCCTCTCAAAAAGGCTCAAGTGAAGTACATACCTGCTCTTGAGGGAGGGTTCTTGAATAATTTATGTAAGTATTTACATTGACACAAATCTTTTTTTTTAGCTTTTTATTGATCATATTTATATATTCATGTAGATCATCATTTTAAGACCTTCGTTCTACACAGTACTGTTCTGAGTGGTAAGTGTAAATCATCTATTTTGTGTGATTATTTTCCACTGTGGGACTTTTAACAAATCTTAATTTGTTCTATTGTCATTACCCAATGTCTAGTTTAGGACCCAAGATGGCTGCCCCTGGTTTCTTCACCTGGTACCTCCACAATCCACCATTGGAAAGCTTCAGGGATTAGCATGACTTTGTTTGTTCGGTATGTTACATCTAAAATATACCGTATTTTCCGGACTATTGAGCGCACCTGAATATAAGCCGCATCAACTAAATTTTCAAAGAATTTTATTTTTGTACATATATAGGCTGCACCTGTCTATAAGCCGCAGGTGTCCACGTCTTCAAGAAGTTTTCAAGTTCCGAGCATCTGCTTGTATTGCCTCTGAAAGCTTTTGTCGTCTTTTTGCATTGAGTCAGTTCGTCACGCGCGAGAGTCGCTCTGGCGCTCTACAGCGCATGTCTCGAGCAGAAAGAGCCGCTGTCCTGTCTTGTATCATGTCAGTGTCTTGTAGGATTTCAACAGGATTTCAGGCTCTCCCGGGGGTCGGGGTTAGTTGTATCGATCATGTATGAGCGGATGTCCAGCTACTGAAGTTTGAGACGTTTCGTCTCGTCATTTACGCCTCACCTGCATTTAACACATACGGGTCATTAAGACGTATCCCACTCACTAATGTTCATTTAGCAGCAGAACTTATTTTATCCCGCAGCGATAAACTGTTTTAGTGCTGACAACAGCGCTAGCGAGTGTTCTAACTAACCCTAACCCATGTTAACCGCACAGACAGCGGCGCTTTCTGCACTCAAGCTGCGCGCGCATCCGCTGTGTTCATAGACGAATAATCCGTCCATATATTAGCCGCATCGTTGTATAAGCCGCAGGGTTCAAAGTGTGAGAAAAAAGTAGCGGCTTACAGTCCGGAAAATACGGTGTGTGTGTGTGTGTGTATATATATATATATATATATCTTTTTGTATTTTTTTTTCTCAATTTTGGCCTGGTGTTTTATTTGTTGTAAAGCTTTTACTGTATGCAGGTCCATGGATTGCCCCAGTGTTTTCTCAAATGTCCTATATTACGCAAACTTGACTCTTGTGAGCTTTAAGCCATGTTAGACTATTGTTACCTCATCAAAAATATAACCAGAATTATGTTTTTTTTTTTTCATTCACACATGTTTGAGTAAGGCTGGCATTATTAGTCTGTGTATCTCTTCAAAGCTCAGAATGCTCTGTTCCACCTTGTGATGTCATGAAGCGGTAGTTTTCAAGTTAACAGCGCTTTTTACCTTTTGTTCAGTAGAGATTCCAGAGCTGAAATTATCCAAATTATTCTAGCGAAGGTTTATTGAGTTTAAAAACACAGTGGAGCACTTCCTGTATTACCACATGGCATCACAAGGTGGAACAGAGTGTTTTCTGTTTGAGGGAAACTAAATATGTTGGGTTTTTGCGTTAAACGTGTGAATGAAACAAAAGGTAACTCCAGGTCTGTTTTTGATGAGGAAACATCATAGCATAGATTACAAAATGGCGTAATATAGGCCCTTTAATGTTCTTTGTTACTCATGTGGAATTTTTATTTTATAGGTGTTCCAAAGGATGGAGATCTTGCTCAGAAATGGTGGACTTGTTCAACCCTATCCAATATCTGCAAGGACATTCGTGTTTGAATCCTGACCAGAGGTGCTGCCTTCACTGAGCTTGTCAAGATTAGACTGTGAGCAACTTTAAAATGATCACTATGGCTTTTGGAAGAACGCCAAGATTAGCAGGACACTGTTTAAAGGTACTGTTTGGCTCAGTTTACAATATTTGTCAAAAAGGACATTTCTTGTGTTCTACAAATTGACGTGTTAAGACTATGGAAACTAGAGTTTGACTTTGGGTTGTTAGCATGATGCGTGATCAAAAGGCCTTTTGTAAATTTAACACTGAAAATTTAACACTTAACTCGATACATATACACACTTTTAAAGTGTTAAAATTGACACTGTCAGTGTTAATTTAACACTGGCGAATTTGCTGTGTGGCAGGCTGTTTTAGCAGTATAAACATTTGGATCTTTTGGATTGGCCCCCACACAGTGAAGAGAGGTCTCTTATGGCTCGTAAACAAGTCTGTAATGTCATTCTTAGCTAATTTAGTAATGAATGTATACATTTTAACCTGTCTATGAACTAGGCTTGTTTTGTGGTGCGGCTTTTTGCTCACTATAAACAGATCATGTATCCATGGTTTTCTATGTTTCACCTGGCACCTGTTAATGTTGGCACCGGAGGAGTGGCTCATGCTTCACAGCAAGAAGGTTCTGGGTTTGGCACGAGCCTTTCTGTGTGCAGTGTGCAGAACATGTGTTCTCCCTGTGTCTGTGTGGAGGTTGCATGTTCTCCCTGTGTTTGTGTGGAGGTTGCATGTTCTCCCTGTCTCTGGTTCGGTTTTCTCTGGGCACTCAACCCAAAACATGCACACAGGTCAAATCCTCCAACTAAGACCTGACCAAACCCAGCAACATGATCACAGAGATTCCCTTTGGGGACAATAAAGTGTGCCTTATATCTTACCTTCTACGATCAGGTACAGGGTTGGGCTGGGAGCTTGAGGGGAATTGTCTTTCCCAATTCACTCCAAAGAATTGTTTCCTAGCTCCATATCCTAGCTTCTCCCCATCACTGGTGCAGATGTGTTAGGACATGTTGCCACTGCGAGTGACAGACTGGAGACAGACTAGACCTAAAGTTTGAGTGGAGATTTTTGGAACGCTTCACTGTAGACCACAACATGTCACCACCATGCTGCCGTAAACAGGAAATTACACCAAATCATCCTATGCCCACCACATCAGAGGCTTCATCAGAAAGGTATGACACCCTAATCACCGCTCTCTCCCTTAAAACCTGCTAGTAGAAACAGCTGCCCGTGCCAAGCCCTCACCACACATAATGGCACGCCTGTGTCCTGTATTGCCCCTGTTATTCATTAAGCCACTGTAAGTTAATGTAATTTACCCCAACATATGGATGCCTGCCCCTTGAGCCACGAGCCCCGCTAATGGTGGTTATATAGATATGAGTGTGTGGTGGGGGGTTAGGCTCAGCTCTGGCACATTACAGCATTAGGCAGTGGTGACAAGATCAGCGCTGTAACAGGAGGGCAAGGGGGGTGGGGATTGGGTTTGCCCCAAAACAAAGTATTACATGTTTTATAATGAAACTTACACTCTCTCCTCTCTTTGCTCCCTGCACTAAGTCACTCCCCTTCAGAGCGCTATCACAACACAATTAGCATGCATCCCACTAACGAAATTGCATATCGCATCAGGATTGTGAAGTTTCTATGTACAGTGTTGTATCATGTTTTTGTATATTTATGGAGAATTGTTGTGTGGGAGCATGGTTGACGTAAGCTTGTGGAGCTCACTAGATGACTCTAGTCATGCATGAATGACATCTAAAACCTCTCCTGGCATGTGTTTTTATGAGGGAAAAGTGTTATAACATGGTAGAAAGCTCAAAAAAAACCAAAAAAAACCTCTTTTAAAAGCCAAGCTGATTCCAGCCAATAACGTGGAGTTGGATATAAACAGGCTGAGAGAGGTGGATGGGTGTTTGGGGCTGTATTGTAGCTGTCACTGAGCTGCAAGTGAGATGGAGAGAGAGGGAGGAGGAGAAGAGGAGAGAAATGAGGGGGGAGAGAGGGGGAGTCTATGAAAGAGGGGGGTGGAGATAAGAAAGGAGAGACAGAAGGAGTTAGAGAGGTGGAGACGAGACAGGAAGGGGAGGGAGAGAGGAGGTGGATGAGAAGATGGACAGGAGAAGTGGAAGAAGAGAATGAGAGAGAAAGATGAGAGAAAGAGTGATGGAAGAGAGGGGGATAGAAGACAGGAAGAAAGAAGAGGGAGTAGCAAGAAAAAGGAGGATAGAGACAGAGGAGGTGGATGAGAAGAGGGTAAGGAGAGGTGGTATAAGAGGAGAGAGAAGAGAATGACAAAGAGATGAAAGGAGTGATGAGGTGGAGAGAGGAAGCCAGGTCGAGGGTGAGAGAGGAGAGGGAGAGAGAGAAAGAGTCAAGGAGAGAAGAGGCCCTAAGCAGACTGAGGGAGAGGAGAGGGAAGAAAACAATTATAGAGTTGATGGGAAGACTGCAGATATCTATGGATGAGACGAAGGGAGAGCGAGAGAAGAGGAGGAGTGACTGAGTAAGAGAGGAGAGGGAGAGAGAGGAAAGGATGAGAGCGGTGAATAGAGGAGTGAAGGAAGGAGGAGAAGGAGAGGAGAGAAAAGTGATAGAGAGGAAAGGAATAGAAGTGAGGGAAGAAGTAGAGGGAGATAGTGTGGCGGAAGAGGTAATAAGAGAGAGAAGAAGAAAGAGGAGAGGAATAGAGAGCTGGAGAGAGGAGTGAGTGAGGAAGAGGGAGGAGAGAAGAGGGAGAGAGGGGAAAGGATCAGAGAGGAATGAAGGAGGAAGGAGAAGAGAGAGGAGAGGAGCGATAGAGAGAAGAGAGGTAGAGGAGTGAAGGAGAAAGGAGCAGAGGGAGAGGAGGAGATAGAGAGAAAGGTGAAGAGAGGAGTGAGAGAGGAGGATTGAGAGAGAGAGAGGTGAGAAGAAAGAGGGAGAGAGAGGAGGGGGAGGAGTGAGGGAGGAGTAGAGGGAGAAGAGGAGAGAGAGGACCATGTCAGTGACACAGGAAATTGCAGTGTAACCCCCAGACTCTGCACTCTGGTTGATTATATTCAGATTCTCCTCATCATCTGTCTTTGAGGAGGAAGAGGGAGGGCTCTCTGTGTGTGTGTGTGTGTGTGTGTGTGTGTGTGCGTGTGCGTGTGCGTGTGCGTGTGCGTGTGCGTGTGCGTGCGTGCGTATGTGCGCCCACGTGTGTGTATGGGGGGGGATTCTGCTATACAGCAGGCTAAACATTTTCCAAGGGTTGTTTGCGTGATAACACAAAATTCTAGTTTAAAAGTTTAAAGGGTCTACATTATGCAAAACTGACTCATGTGAGCTTTAAGTTATGTTACAATGTTGTTCCCTTCTCAAAATCATACTAATTCTAGTAAAGGTGAATGGCATTTCAAAACACAGTGGAACACTTCCTGTATTACCACATGACATCACAAGGCAGAAGAGAGGGTTTTCTGTTTGAGAGAAGAACTCAGCCTAAATATGCAGAACACAAAACATAACTCCAGGAATGTCTGTAATGTGAAAACAACATTCTAATACAGAGAATATGGGCCCTATAAACTGAGCTGGAGACAGGTCAGAGTTCTCAGGTGGAGTTTGCTGTGTAACTGTCAAATTGTAGATTTGCTGACCTGGTTTATTGTTCATATCTCTGGGCCTATCCACATGAAACAAAAATGGACACAAAGTTCAAATCCTCTGTCAGTATAAATAAACAAAAGAGTTACAAGAAAAGGGAGATGTTCTAATGTTATGCAGTAATAGCCTATTTAGTATTGTGTACATTTGCTAAGACCTTTGTTTGCTTTACTTCATTATTACAGGTCCCTGTAATCGATTTTTGTAGCAGGTACTTTTGAACATAGGGAGCCTTGGGGGCCCTGGTACATTTTGAGCACCACATGTAATCTCCTGCAATTTCAAGTAAATTAGATCCAAATGTTGACAGTGGTAAATGTCATTTAGTCTCACATTATGATTTAACTGTTGTTCAAGATGGAAATGAGGCAGTTGTTTATTCTAACAATACTGCTAATTAGTGCTGCCGCGATTATTCGACATAGTCAACGTAATCGATTATGAAAATTAGTCGAACACAATTTTTGTGGTCGAATATTCGCCTATTTATTTTTGGTCTCAAACGGCTCGTCCAGAGACCTTTTCCCCTCCACACCACTAGTATTTGCTGTGCGCACCCTGCTGGCTACCGTCTCTCTCTTTCTCTCTTCCCCCTTCCCCTGTTTTGAGCATGGTTTTTGAGGTATGAAAATGGCAGCGGCAAGTGGGTCAGAGTCGGATCCTAAAACAGTGGCGACTTCTGCTAGACCAAGAGCTAAAGGGTCAAAAGTATGGGAGTACTTCAGGACAGATGGTGATAGAGTGGTTTGTACACTCTGTAAAACTTCTTTGGCTTATCACGGGAGCACGACCACGATGCATGAGCACCTTAAAAGAAAACACACAGGAGTTGCTGAAGGCGTTTCGGAAAAGGAAAAGACAACGTATGTACATGATTATTAAATGTCGAGCTAGCTCTTGTTTGTTTTATGACTGTTGTGACTATCTTTGAAATGCTAAGCAGGCTACCTCGACCCTTTGGTAATGTTTTCGGAAACGATGTTGAACAACGATATGCACACACAATTTAACGAGTATGCGCGAGCAGCATATTGCAACGGTATTGAGACGGCACCAAACTCGAGACAGGGTTTTTCCGAATAACCAGTTTATCGAATGAGCGCACACAACAGACATAACAGCGGTAACCTCTGCAACTTGCGCGCACAGCACACACAAGGTAACCTCCCGAGAAAATCTTAAAACACACACACGCACACGCACACGCACACACACACACACACACACACACTGCAGCTGCATCTTGTATGAATTATGCTATATAATACAAGATTATTATTATTATTATTATTATTACTTAATGAGCCTATGCAAATAAAAGTGATGTATGTTATTGAGGAAAGGGCTCTCTCAAGTCTACTTTTTGAGCAATTATATTTTTTCTCTCTTCTCTCTTTTTGTCAGTTTCAAGCAAAGTACTCTGAAGGAATTTTTTCCAAGGAAGGACTGCACGCCACAGCTTGCAGCAGTGCTCACTGACAGTGTTCTCCAAATGATAGTGACAGACATGCGACCACTCTCCATTGTTGAAGGCAAAGGATTCCAGAACATGGTGACAGTATTTCAACCTGGCTACATTCTACCCAAAAGGACATGCTTCACCAAAATGATGGAAAAAAAAATATGCTCTGGAAATGCAGCAAATCAAAGATGTCCTGTCCTGCAGCTCCATGATCTGTTTGACAACAGATGTGTGGACAAGCATTGCCACGGAGGCATACTTGGGCTTAACCTGCCACTTCATAAATGACGAATGGGAGCTCCTAAACTTTAATTTGACTACCATGCCACTTAAGGAGCGACACTCAGCAGTGAATATTGCATCATGGATTGAAGCTGCAGTTAACAAGTTTGACATTCCTTTTAACAAAATACTGGCTATAGTGCATGACAATGCAGCAAACGTGGTCTGTGCCCTCAAACTCTTGGAGGACAGACACGGGATCTCTTCAGTTCGCTGTGCTGGTCACACACTCCAGCTCATCGTGAACCATGCTTTGAAGAATTCTCAAATTGAAAAGGCCATTGGAGTTGCAAGGTCCTTGGTTGAGCACTTCAACAAGAGTGAGGTTGCCAGCTCAAGCCTGAAGGTAAAACAAAAACAAATGGGACAGACCGAAAACAGCCTCATTCAAGACGTCAGCGTGCGATGGAATAGCACCTACTATATGATCAGACGTCTGCTGGAGCAGAGATGGCCTGTAACGGCATGCTTATCTGACCCAGGGGTCACAAATAGGTCAAAGCATTACCTTGACCTCAAGCCAGAACAATGGAGCCTCCTGGAAGAGCTTGAGAGAGCTCTGAAACCCTTCGAATGTGCTACAGTCTACTTGAGTGGGGAGTCATATGTGACACTGTCTAGCCTACCTCCACTCATTAAAGGGCTTCTAAAAAGCACACAGACCACTTCTTCATTTGAGAATTCCCATGTACTGGCTTTTCAGAGAGCAGCAGAAAGTGAAATATCCAAAAGGTGGCAGAATAACCTTGCATTCTCTGAGGACACCTCAAATCCCAGCTTGATTGCTTCTGCTCTCGATCCCAGATTCCGTAGACTGAAATTCTTATCTGCAGATAACGCCCTGAGACTGCAGGCGAAGATCCAAAGTCTTGCACTTGAGGAAAAGAAGAAGTCAGAGGCAGTACAGCAGCACACTATATCCAGCAGTTCTGCAGACATAAGTGAAAAGGCCCCCGTCTCATTTTTGGACACACTGCTGGGATCATCAGACTCTGATGAATCCACCGGCCAAATGGACTGTGAGGATAATGAAATCAGTGACCATGACATGCATTCAGTGCGAGAAGAGTTTTTCAGATTTATTGGGGAACAGCCTTCTCCCAAAAGCACAAATCCTTTGCAGTGGTGGAAGTTGAATCAGTCCAGATTTCCTTGTCTAGCACCTCTTGCAAAGTCTTTTTTGTGTGTACCGGCCACATCTACACCTTCTAAGCGACTATTTTCCTCAGCTGGAAACATAGTGTCTAAGAAATGAGCAAGCCTAAGTCCAGACCATGTGGACATGTTAACATTCTTGCACTACAACACAATAATTTGATGTAAAACAGTTGGCCACAATGCTGTCTTGCACATGTCTACATGCTCACACTTAACAGTAGGAGTAGTTGAGTAGGAGGTGCAGTGCTAATCCCATGTATTTGTTTCTGTCATTTTTTTTCCCCTCAAAGGGTTAAAAAAAACTTATTTCATGAATGTCAGTGGCACACTCAAAATTACACTTTGGTGAGGAGTGTAATGACTTTGTTTCTTTTCATTTTGTCTTTTGCCATCTTGGCAATGGATTGGTTTCTGTTTGAAAGTAACAGTTTGTGTTTGAGTAACAGAAGTGTACAAAACATTCAGTGTTTGTTGTTTTGGATGTATACATTTGCACTGTTAATAGTGTGAATACTGACTGGAAGTGGAAGGGCCTATTGTGTTCATATTTAGCTTATATATTTTCTTTTGTATTGATATAGTTTTGGTGGGATCTGAATTACCCTCACTTGGTCCAGTTTTTGAGAAATTTGCCATTCTAAATCATGCAGAATTAACTTCTGCCTTTATGTCCTCTAAATCCTCAACTTGTATGTTGGACCCAATCCCAAGTAGACTTTTCAAAGAAATTTTCCCTCTAATTATTGATCCTATTCTTAATATAATAAATACTTCACTGGAAAGTGGTTATGTGCCTCAGTCTTTTAAATATGCAGTAATTAAGCCGCTCCTAAAAAAGCCTAATCTTGATCCTGACCTCTTAGCCAATTACAGACCTATTTCAAATCTTCCGTTTATTTCTAAAATTCTGGAGAGAATTGTAATTAAACAGCTTTGTCGTCATCTGCAGGAAAATAATTTATTTGAAAAATTTCAATCTGGATTCAGAACTCATCATAGCACTGAGACAGCCCTGGTTAAAGTAACAAATGATTTATTATTGGCTGCTGACAATGGTCAGGTCTCAATACTGGTTCTGTTGGACCTCAGCGCAGCTTTTGACACAATCGACCATAACATTCTACTGCAGAGGTTGGAATGTGATGTGGGCATCAGAGGAACTGCCCTCAGCTGGTTTAAATCCTATTTATCTGATAGGTACCAGTTTGTAAATGTTAACCAGAGCTCCTCACAGTGCTCTAAAGTAGCCTACGGTGTGCCACAGGGTTCAGTTCTGGGTCCAGTTCTGTTTACCCTTTATATGCTACCGTTAGGTAATATTATCCGAAAGCACGGTATCGATTTCCACTGTTATGCAGATGACACCCAGCTGTACCTATCAATGAAACCTGATCAGACTAATCAAATTGAAAGGCTTAGTGACTGTGTGAGGGACATAAAAACATGGATGACCTTTAATTATTTACTTCTTAACCCTGAAAAAACTGAAGTCATTCTATTAGGCCCTAAACACTTACGAGACTCTATTGTGGTTTTGTCCCGGCCTGCAGCCGGGCTCGATATAAAGTTTGACTCTCTAACTGAGCAGACAATCACATTGGACAATGTCTGTGTAGCCTCCAGCTCCACTGTAAGAAATCTTGGAGTCCTATTTGATCAAGAGCTCTCATTTAAAGCACACATAAGCCATGTCTGTAAAACGGCTTATTTTCATTTACGCAATATAGCCAGAATTAGAAATGTACTGCCAAAAAATGATGCTGAAAAACTTGTCCATGCTTTTGTCACTTCGAGGTTAGACTACTGTAACTCCCTGCTTGCAGCTTGCCCTAAAAGCTCTATAAAAAGCCTTCAATTGGTTCAAAATGCAGCAGCAAGAGTACTAACAGGTACTAAAAAACGAGAGCACATTACTCCAGTATTAAAAAATCTTCATTGGCTTCCGGTTGAGTTTAGAGTAAAATTTAAAATTCTTCTTCTAACCTATAAAGCTGTAAATGACATGGCCCCTTCCTACATTAAAGATGAAATTGTACCTTATCATCCTAACCGTTCACTCCGCTCTCAAAATGCTGCACTATTGGTGGTTCCTAGAGTCGCTAAAAGTACTTTAGGAGGTAGAGCTTTTAGGTACCAAGCACCCTTGTTGTGGAATCAGCTCCCTGCTCATGTCAAAGAAGCTGACACAGTCTCTACATTTAAGATTAGGCTCAAAACGTTCCTCTTTGAATCAGCTTATGGTCAGGTCAGTTAGGAATAGAAATTAAACCCATAGGCCTAGTTAAGCTGCTCTAGGAGATATATTACTGGGGAAAGTATGGCAACTTGAGCACTGTCCTCTGGTTTCTCCTACTTTTTCTCCTCCTACTGTTAAGAATATTCAATTACTAGTTCATTCATAGTCTGTTCTTTGCTATTCACATGTTGTCCCTGTCCCACTCCCCTTTTGGGGAGTGTAACTGTTTCAGATGCTGCTGTTCCAGTTTGGACCGCTGCTGCCCCCTAGTGTCGGGGACCTAGACCCCTCCTCTCCTTCCCTATCCTGGATTAACTGTCCTCGTCCTGCTAGATTAGTAGTTTCATCTGCCTGTCCGTCCTTAGGAGTGGATCTCTCCTTCACTGTGGTTCTCCTCGAGGTTTCTCCGTTTTCCCACTGGGTTTTTTGGAGTTTTTCCTTGCCGAGAAGGAGGGTCTAAGGACAGGAGATGCTGGGACAATCATCCATTTGCCTGCTTGTTGTTGAACATTCTGTATTTGTGTTTTATGAATGTTTCTTTATTAATCAACAATTTTGTGAAGTCCGCCGAGATAACTCTTGTTGTGATTTTGGGCTATACAAAAATAAATTGAATTGAATTGAATTGAATATATTTATACTTTGGGGAATATCAGTTTTATAGTACTTTTACTTTAATGTTTTGCACTTTATTTTATTTATTTAGTAATATATATTTGTTTACTTTTGTCAGAGGTGAAATTTTATGTTTTAGCCCTTGAATTTTGTTCAAAATAAAATGAACATATGAAAATTGCAACCGCTTTTTTTTTTTTTTTTTTTAATTAGTCGTTTAGATTAGTCGACTAATCGAAAAATTAGTCGAGAGATTAATCGTTAGAAAATTAGTCGTTAGTGGCAGCACTACTGCTAATCACTTAAGTCCAGCTCATGTGTCACTGAGATGTTCTGAGGAAAGTGAGATGTTCTGAGGGGGTGATGGAGGAGAGTGAGATGTTTTGAAGAGAGTGAGGTGGTATGAGGAGGTGATGGAGAAGGTGGAGTGGACTGAGATGTTCTGAGGAGACTGATGGAGGAGAGGGAGATATTTTGAGGAGGTGATGGAGGACAGATGTTCTGAATAAATAGTCTGGCTCCAGAATCCCCACACTCTTTCAGTGAGAAAGGCTAACTCAATAGAAAACTCCAGACTGTGCACTTTGTAGCGTATTTAACTAGATACGGTGTACATTCTATGAGATGGTAATCACGCCTGGAGGCTGAACATTGATCTCCTGCCTCAGGCTCAGACTCACTCATTACATTGACAGTGAGCAGCAGAAACCAGCCTCACAGAACCTCCCCTGCACTGCACAAGTTATAGCTTGCATTAGGAGAAATCCGTTTTCACAAACACAGAGCTCATTTAACATATTCACAAACAAACAGCAACAACTCAGTGAATGTGACGGCTGAAGGGATCAGACTTCTGCCAAAGTGTGCCCTCCTGCACCTGAGTACCTCTGACCTGAGGGCAGAGGAGTGAAGGCAGAGGGGTGAAATGTTCCTGTAGTGGGTGAGTGGAGTCCTGTTCTGTGGAGTGCAATGCATCCAATAGTCCTGCTGTTAAGATCTGCAGGTTGGGTGATTTTAATAATAATAATAATAATAATAATAATAATAATAATAATAATAATACATTTTGTTTGAAAGCGCCTTTCAGGACACCCAAGGACACTGTACAAGACAAAGTTAAAAACACATATTTACAGAAAAACAGATACAAAACTGGATGATGGTGAGAGTGACTGTTATGTGGTGTAGGATTGTGTGAACAGGTGGGTTCTGAGTCTGGATTTGAAAAGTGGAAGAGAGTCAATGTTGCGGAGGTCAGGAGGGAGAGAGTTCCAAAGCTGGGGAGCAGAGCGGCTGAAGGCTCTGCCCCCCATGGTGATGAGACGGGCAGAGGGGACAGAGAGCTGGAGAGAGGAAGAGGAGTGGAGGGAGCGAGAGGGAATGGAGATGTGGAGGAGGTCGGAGATGTAAGGTGGGGCCAGGTTATGGATAGCTTTGAAGGTGGTGAGGAGGATTTTGAAGTGGATTCTCTGTTTTATGGGAAGCCAGTGTAGTTGTTGGAGGATGGGGGTGATGTGGTGGAAAGATGGGGTTCTGGTGATGATGCGGGCTGCGGAGATTTGGAGAAGCTGCAGTTTCTGGAGGGATTTGTTGGGGAGACCATAGAGGAGGGAGTTACAGTAATCAATCCGGGAGGTGACAAGACTGTGAACAAGTATAGCAGAAGTGTGAGGAGTGAGAGAGGGACGGAGACGAGAGATATTGCGGAGGTGAAAGTAGGCAGACCGGGTGATGTTATTGATGTGGGAGTGGAAAGAAAGTGTGCTGTCGAGGGTGACACCCAGACTCTTAACCTGAGGGGAAGGAAGGACAGTGGAATCATGGATGGAGATGGAGAAGCTGTTGGATTTGGATATAGTAGAGGGGGTGCCTACTAGGAGGACTTCAGTTTTAGAAGTGTTAAGTTGGAGGAAGTTGGAGGAGAACCAGGAATGAATTTCCTGTAGACAGAGAGTAAGAGAGGTTGGAGGGAGAGATGAGGAAGGTTTGTGGCAGCTGCCAGTACAGCTGCCACGAATTTGTGTGTTTTACATTTGTGCGTCAGGTTGTGTGTTACAGTTGTGTGTTTTATATTTGTGCATCAGGTTGTGTGTTACAGTTGTGTGTTTTACATTTGTGCGTCAGGTTGTGTGTTACAGTTGTGTGTTTTATATTTGTGCGTCAGGTTGTGTGTTACAGTTGTGTGTTTTACATTTGTGCGTCAGGTTGTGTGTTTTACATTTGTGCGTCAGGTTGTGTGTTACAGTTGTGTGTTTTATATTTGTGCGTCAGGTTGTGTGTTACAGTTGTGTGTTTTACATTTGTGCGTCAGGTTGTGTGTTTTACATTTGTGCGTCAGGTTGTGTGTTACAGTTGTGTGTTTTACATTTGTGCGTCAGGTTGTGTGTTTTACATTTGTGCGTCAGGTTGTGTGTTACAGTTGTGTGTTTTATATTTGTGCGTCAGGTTGTGTGTTACAGTTGTGTGTTTTACATTTGTGCGTCAGGTTGTGTGTTTTACATTTGTGCGTCAGGTTGTGTGTTACAGTTGTGTGTTTTATATTTGTGCGTCAGGTTGTGTTACAGTTGTGTCTTTTATATTTGTACGTCAGGTTGTGTTACAGTTGTGTGTTTTATACTTGTGCGTCAGGTTGTGTTGTGCTGCCAGTACAGCTGCCACAAGTTTGTGGCAGCTGCCACGAATTTGTGGCAGCTGCCACGAATTCGTGGCAGCTGCCAGTACAGCTGCCACAAGTTTGTGGCAGCTGCCACGAATTTGTGGCAGCTGCCACGAATTCGTGGCAGCTGCCAGTACAGCTGCCACAAGTTTGTGGCAGCTGCCACGAATTTGTGGCAGCTGCCACGAATTCGTGGCAGCTGCCAGTACAGCTGCCACAAGTTTGTGGCAGCTGAATTTGTGGCAGCTGCCACAAATTCGTGGCAGCTGCCACAAACTTGTGGCAGCTGTACTGGCAGCACAACACAACCTGACGCACAAGTATAAAACACACAACTGTAACACAACCTGACGTACAAATATAAAAGACACAACTGTAACACACAACCTGACGCACAAATGTAAAACACACAACCTGACGCACAAATGTAAAACACACAACCTGACGCACAAATGTAAAACACACAACCTGACGCACAAATGTAAAACACACAACTGTAACACACAACCTGACGCACAAATGTAAAACACACAACCTGACGCACAAATGTAAAACACACAACTGTAACACACAACCTGACGCACAAATATAAAACACACAACTGTAACACACAACCTGACGCACAAATGTAAAACACACAACCTGACGCACAAATGTAAAACACACAACTGTAACACAACCTGACGCACAAATGTAAAACACACAACCTGACGCACAAATGTAAAACACACAACTGTAACACACAACCTGACGCACAAATGTAAAACACACAACCTGACGCACAAATGTAAAACACACAACCTGACGCACAAATGTAAAACACACAACCTGACGCACAAATGTAAAACACACAACTGTAACACAACCTGACGCACAAATGTAAAACACACAACCTGACGCACAAATGTAAAACACACAACCTGACGCACAAATGTAAAACACACAACTGTAACACACAACCTGACGCACAAATATAAAACACACAACTGTAACACACAACCTGACGCACAAATGTAAAACACACAACCTGACGCACAAATGTAAAACACACAACTGTAACACACAACCTGACGCACAAATGTAAAACACACAACCTGACGCACAAATGTAAAACACACAACCTGACGCACAAATGTAAAACACACAACCTGACGCACAAATGTAAAACACACAACTGTAACACACAACCTGACGCACAAATATAAAACACACAACCTGACGCACAAATGTAAAACACACAACTGTAACACACAACCTGACGCACAAATATAAAACACACAACTGTAACACACAACCTGACGCACACATGTAAAACACACAACCTGACGCACAAATGTAAAACACACAACCTGACGCACAAATGTAAAACACACAACTGTAACACACAACCTGACGCACAAATATAAAACACACAACTGTAACACACAACCTGACGCACAAATGTAAAACACACAAATTCACACAAATTCGTGGCAGCTGTACTGGCAGCTGCCACAAATTCGTGGCAGCTGCCACAAACTTGTGGCAGCTGTACTGGCAGCTGCCACAAATTCGTGGCAGCTGCCACAAATTCGTGGCAGCTGCCACAAATTTGTGGCAGCTGTACTGGCAGGTGTAGTGGCAGCTGCCGCTGCCACAATTGGAGCTAGCCCTTGCTGTTTTATCAGCTGTGTGTGTGTTACCTCTGTGAGTTTAGAGGAAGCATACTGAAAAAGCAGGTGGAACAATACAGCAGGATGGGCTGGATGATAGACTGGTACAGCAGTAATAAGTCTTCACATTTTGTTGAAAATCATACAGGACCATGAGCACTAAAAACTAAAAAAAAACAAAAAAAAAAATAGTTTGATAGTGTTTGCTAATGGGTGCATTGTGCCTCCATGGTAACTGTTAACCATTCCAACACAGATATACATGATCTTTAGCTGTATCAGAACAAGTATAAGAGCACATAGACTAGTATACGCCCATGGACCACTATGGAACCTACAGGACCACTGAGGATTACACAGATATAAGGACACATGGGAATATAGAAGTAAGTACTATGATTTCAAAGTCACATTCTATTATTTTACTTTTACACTATTTTTATTACATTCTATCTCCACCCCTGCACCAACAGCTGAAAGCCTCCTCCTCCTCTTCCTCTTCCTCTCCCTCCTCTGCACAACAGCAGCTCTCCAGCACATGCAACTTAAGGTGAGAGCTCCACTCCACAGCACACAGCTCAACTGTGTGTGCACCGCAGGAGGAGCATGGCTGCTGTGCAGGTGGAAGCTCTGTTGTTTACTTGGCTCCATATTTTCATTGCGTTTAATACAACATGTTAGAAGAGAGTTTGGAGAATACTGTAGCACACTCCATTTACCACACGCACTCATTCAGGTAATGGTTTAACCCTTGGCCTGCACAAACGCATGCTACTTAATATACTTTTAGCTGCACTTACCAACCTTAAACAAGCCACATTTGGCTACTCATACAGTCAGGACTGATCACACATGGATAGTACTCAGAGTTGCAAAGCAAATAACCAACTCCATAATAGTCACATCCTGAGTTGTAGTCTTTCTAAGTTACTTTTACTCAAGTAATATTACTTTTCTTGGACCACTACTTTGTTATCCAATGTGAGTAATATTATTTGAAGTAATAGTTCTCTTACTTACAATTGTTGGTTACTCTACCACATTTGATTCTGACAAAGTCGAGCTCAAGATCTGGAGACAGTCTCTGGGCCCTGCTCTTAACAGGTTTCCCCATTCCCATTATGAATGTAGAGGACAAATGTCTGTACAGGGACACTATGTTTGGAGTGACTTGTCATTTTTACATTGCATTTGAAGGAGTGTCAGTGGCACAGTTGGTAAGATGTATCCTTCAGTAAGAGCGTTTGCTGGTTTGATTCTCACTCTGCCTGTACTGCTGTTGAGTCTCTGGGCCTGACACTTGAGTTCCTTGTTAATGTTTAATGCACACCGCATCAGATTGTACACCCCACTCTTTCACTGACAGCACAGAAAAGTGGTGTGAGGTGCTTAATTAGCAGACAGCTAATCATTATCTCCACCTTGCATTCATTTTTGATGGGGCCGTATAGGATTTAATATTTGAAGTGTCTCACTTGAGCAGTCATCATTGCATTACAGGAATTCCCAGAGACAACATTACCTGGACATGGGCAATCAGTATTGATTGGATCTGGACAAAGTATACTTGTTTTAAGTTACTTTCCTTAAAGGTGCACTATGTAACTTTTCTGATTGGGGTCAACCACCTGCTTGTCTCTATGTTATTGTTTTGCCTACAAAGGTTTTTGTACTTGCTTTATTGCCCTAGAAAACATCCCCTTCAACCAACACCCATCACACACGCACACGCACACACACACACACTGCCTTGCCTATGGATACATCAACAGAACTGAGTGGGAGGAATTGATCCTCTGACCTTCATGTTGGGGGACTACTGCTCTAACCACCTGAGCCACAGTCGCTCCATCCTGTGGAACATGACATACTGTGGAAAGCAATATTTTTACCAGAAATCCTGGGTACCATTATTTCTTTTTACCATTTCTACAAGAGTTTTGTCATAGAGCAGGTACTATGCAAAATCATATTTTAGGAACTTTCTACCCGGTTATATTTCTAAAACATGTCTTATAAGTCATCCGTGCATGTTTAGTAATCTAGTGATCTCTCCCAGGCTCTATTCAAACCCTCCTTATGGTTAGCAGTACAATTCTGTCCAATTCCCAGCCAGCCAAGTCACCCATACTGTTTGGCCATTTTACATAAAGAGACACAAGCAGGACACAAAACAATATACTACAACTTCACAAACCTGATACGATGTGCGGTAGTTTCATAGGCGGGATGAACATTGATTGTGTTGTGATAGTGCTCTGAAGAGGGAGTGACTAAAGATGTTGTTTTTTGGCAAATATAGCATTTTCAAAACAATAAACGGTAACATGGTGATCTAAATATGTCATGTGTTAGCAGTTAATACCCCATAGAAGTAAAATACCCTCTCTCAAACTTGCACTATAGCATAGATTTACTGTAGAAAAGATTGCTTGAAAACATGTCAAACTCCTCCAATCAAGCTAAACCTTGTGTGTGTGTGTGCGTGCGTAACAGTGGACATGACCTCCCCAGTGGAGATTGTTGAATGAAACAGCATGGGCCCAAACAACAGTGTTTGAGTCTATTTTCCTCCATCTCTGCGTTTTCATTTGTGCGATATGAGCGTGTTTACTGAGAAGGAGAGAGGCTGACAGCTTCGGCACATTCTCAAAGCTAACAATCAGCCTGACAGCCACAGGAGGCCCAGGAGAAGAGATGTGTACTGAGCCTGCAGGAGGCTCGCTCCACCACAAGAACCTATCCAACTATTACAGTGCAGAGAAAACAGGGTTCTAAGGACAATCTCAGTATTACACATTACAGCCAGATGAGTTTAAAAGTTTATTGACTGGGTAAAATGTGCTGCTTAGACTCCAACAGTTACAGACGTCTGTGATGTGATGATTTTTAAATTATGTGTGGGCTATTGCATTCTAGGGCTTCACCCACTCATTGGAATAATCAGGAGTAATTTACAACAAAAATAATAACTGAACATTAAAATCCTTATTCAAAGTGTACAGTCTGTTTGACAAAGACAACAGCTAAGATTTCTGAGTTTGACTCCTAGGCCTTTCACTGTGGAGTTTGCATGTTCTCCCTGTGTCTGTGTGGAGTTTGCATGTTCTGTCTGTCTCTGTCATGCACCATAGGTCAAATGCTCCAGCTAATGTAGACCTGACCAAGACTAGTTCAAGATCTGGAGATGGGTCCCTGGCGCAGCACTGTGGTCTCACTGGTCTTCACAGGTTCCCCCAAGAGTATGGTAAGACAAATCTATACCAAAATTGACATATTCTAAACTAACACTGGCAAAGATTTAAAAAATATTCATATTGATAAAAATCACATAAAAACACAAACTTTGAACCTTTCTTGAATAGTTTTAGAAGAGTCTTGCCCTTCTAATCTCACCACTGAGTTTTGCTTAGTTATATTAGTTAGGCCAGTCTAATATGTCTGCTGGCTGTTTTGACCAAAACCACATTATAAGGACTGCTGTTACATAAACATATCTGGATCAGTCATGCGTTATTCGTCTTCTTAGAAAAGTTATATCTACTTCCAATCATGGGTCAGTTCCCTGAGGCTCAGGGCTTTTGTCCAACTTAAACACTGTCCCATCTCACCATGAAGGATTGTATTACTGCGTTGTCTGTAGAATAGCTTCTTATGCTGGGTGTGTGTAGGCAGATTAGGCGATGGCTGCTCACACAGTATGATTTCTCATGTTAACAAAAGGCACAGATTAGAGACACGGGACACTTCCACCAGCCTCTGGAGCTGCTCCAGTCCTCCCTCCACATGTCTCTTTAAAATGCATTTCATTTTCTCCTCTCAACGCCATGTTCAAACAACTGCACCAACCACACACACATATGGGGCACCTATGTGTGTGTGAGACATATGTGTGTGTGTGAGCCATATATGTGTGTGTGAGCCATGTGTGTGTGTGAGCCATATATATGTGTGTGAGCCATGTGTGAGCCATATATGTGTGTGTGAGCCATATGTGTGTGAGCCATGTGTGTGCGTGTGTGAGCCATACATGTGTGTGAGCCATGTGTGTGTGAGCCATATATGTGTGTGTGAGCCATCTATGTGTGTGAGCCATATATGTGTGTGTGAGCCGTGTGTGAGCGTGAGCCGTGTGTGAGCCATATATATGTGTGTGAGCCATATAAGTGTGTGTGAGCCATATATGTGTGTGTGAGCCATATATGTGTGTGAGCCATATGTGTGTGTGAGCCATGTGTGTGTGAGCCATATGTGTGTGTGTGAGCCATATGTGTGTGTGTGAGCCATATGTGTGTGTGAGCCATATATGTGTGTGTGAGCCATATATGTGTGTGTGAGCCATATATGTGTGTGTGTGAGCCATATGTGTGTGTGAGCCATATGTGTGTGTGAGCCATGTGTGTGTGTGTGAGCCATATAAGTGTGTGTGAGCCATATAAGTGTGTGTGAGCCATATATGTGTGTGTGAGCCATATGTGTGTGTGAGCCATGTGTGTGCGTGTGTGAGCCATGTGTGTGTGTGAGCCACATATGTGTGTGTGAGCCATATATCTGTGTGAGCCGTGTGTGTGTGAGCCATATGTGTGTGTGTGTGTGAGCCATATGTGTGTGTGTGAGCCATATGTGTGTGTGAGACATATATGTATATGTGAGACATCTATGTGTGTGTGAGCCATGTGTGTGAGAGATCTGTGTGTGTCTGTGTGAGCCATATGTGAGCCATATATGTGTGTGAGGCATATGTGTGTGAGTCATATGTGTGTGAGTCATATGTGTGCATGAGCCATATACAGTATGTGTGTGAGCCATATTTGTGTGTGAGCCATATACTGTATGTGTGTGAGCCGTGTGTGTGTATGTGTGAGCTAATGCCATCAGGGACCAATGGCCATTCTACATGTATAGGCTTTATCAGTTAGAATGATATTCACACCTGACAAAGACACAACTCAATTTGAGTTGTATTTCATTTGTGTGTTTATAATCTTTCCTCTTCCCAATAATTCACTTACGTGCACACATGCATATGAGACTGAGGCACCATTGCTCCAGCTGCTACAGTACCTCAGTATAACTCAAGATCTGGAGATGGGTCCCCAGGCACTGCTCTGCTCCAGACAGGAGTGAAGATCATTTCACTTTGTGGCATCATCTTAACATTTATTAAACTACAAAATTAGCATTAGCATCAAGACAAAAAGACCTACCTTTAAACATCCCTCTGGTGAAGTATTCACCGTATGTGTAAAGTCTTTAAAGCAGACATATTGTGCTTGTGCCAGCTATATCGTCTATGACACCACTATGATATCCCAGGATCATTATGATGTTATAATAAACACATTTTAAATCACAATACTGATCTAAAACAACTTCATAAAAGACACACAACAAAGTGCCGCATGCTGTGGGCCCCTAGCCCACTAGCGAGCAAACCTTTTTTTCATTTGTGCCAAAATGACTACACAACACTGCTGAATCCTACTTGTGTCACCGGTGAAGAAAATAAAATTGAAGAACGAAGTGCGTACATCACAGTGGGCATGTACCGGTGGAGGTGAAAAATAATATAATGTCTTGAAAATTTGAGATTAGCATGCTAGCCGCGAGCCTCTGCGCAGAGACGGCGAGGGCTGTACACATGTAAGTCTCCTATCTCTCTGTCCAATCTAAAGAGAAACGTATTCCACAGTATCTGACACTGAAGCCATGAGGGATGTGCTCAGTGAAATTTATTGTTTTAACCACGGACACACCATTTTAACAATAAAGCGGCTAATGATATGATCACAAGTTCTTTTATAATAAGAGTTTCTTGAATCAATTGCATGATTAGCCCAGAGGTCCCGGTGATCAAGGTGTCTGGAGCCTAATTAAAGGAGAGTGTGGCGCTGGCATTCTCAGGCGGCTGCTCTCATTATAGCGCTAGAGTGTGAACTTAAAGATTATAATATTTTATTTATTACAACCTGGCTGCACTGGCTTATAATGCTGCTTTTTCACTTCTTTTTGATTGGATTAAAGAGAGGCGCTATCTCCGTGCTCCTCGCAACTCTCCCAGTTTCATTAAAGGAAGCTCACAAAATCTGCTTTAATAATTACCAAGTTACAATAAACACTGGTCCTTGGCATTATTCTGTTGGTATAATCACGCTCACTGCTATGAGAGTTTACACACCGCATTGATCTGGAGTACGATGTTCATCAAGGATTCCGTATAGTAATAATGGATGAGGCCCCAGCAGCACCAGGGCCTGTCTCAGATCAGCTCCACTGTGTGTGAGCTGTACATGTGTGTGTATAAGCTGTGCATGTGTGTGTGAGCTGTACATGTGTGTGTGAGCTGTGCATGTGTGTGTGTGAGCTGTGCATGTGTGTGTGTGAGCAGTACATGTGTGTGTGAGCTGTGCATGTGTGTGTGTGTGAGCTGTGCATGTGTGTGTGTGCATGTGTGTGTTAGCTGTGCATGTGTCTGTGTGTGTGTGCATGTGTGTGTGAGCTGTACAAGTCAGACACCGTCACAGAAGTAATTCCCCTATTCATGTCCCCTATAAACCCCACATAAATCTAATATTAAGAGTTATAAAGGTAACCAGCAATGTCTATAATGTGGTTGCTTGCAGTCCAAAAATAAAAATGAAAACAGGCAAAATGCTGTAATAGCTAAGCAGACTGTGGTTAATAAAGTTTCAGGAACATATTTTAAAGAGGAGGTATTTTACAAAGCTTTCTACTATGTTATAAGGTTGTTCCCTCATCAAAAACGTGCCTGAAGAGGTTTTAGATGTCATCCTTGCATGTTTGAGTGAGTGATCTTCTGATCTTGTTTACTGTGGAAAAAGGGACATTTTTATAAATTAAATTTGGACACCCCATAACAATATTTTATTTTACTATTTACTACTATTTATTTTACTATTTTATTATTTATTATAATTAGAAACGTCTTATGAAGACTGTTATTCAAATGGCAGTACATAATGTTAAAACCCAGTGTTGCGATATCTTGGCGCCACCAGGTGGCGTTCATTTGTTTTGAGCATCTCAGATATGAAGTCTTGCACGAGTAAGAAATGTGATGAGAGAATTTGACAATGTAGGTTAACATGAATGCAGTTGCCTATCGCTGTCTACAGGCAATAAAACCACTGTAAATCTGCCAAACCTGCCTCTTCTTTACAAGTGCAACAAAATTTGGTAGAAAATGGTTCAGCTGTGCTTCGAAAGACAGTGAGTCAAGACATGCTGATAAGACTGATAAGCGAGGAGGTTGAAAAGGTCATTGAAAGTGAAGAAGAGGACATAGCACGCACATTTCTACTAAAGATAAGCAGATACTACCAATGCAACCGAACCGCCGCCACAGAGAACAGCCACAAACACTAGCGCCAGTCAGGATGCAGAAGTACTGGCGATCTTGCAAAAACAATATGCGGCTCTGCAAGAAACCTTTCTGGATTCCACTAAAAAGCTTGAAGAAGAAATAGCAAAGCTGACAACCAGAGAGACAAATCAACCACAAAGAAGCGCGATTTTGACATCGCCCATTGTTCCTCTGACTCCTCCATTGCCAGAAGTGACCATTAGGAGAGAGTTTAGAATTAATGGTCAGATTGGTGAGCAAGGCCAAAGAGACAAACTGTCGTATTCCAACCTCATCCACCGGATTGATATGGGCCTAAAGAAGAATCATAGTGAGGCTGAGATTATTGAAGCCGGCCTGAGTTTACGTGATATGCTGGAGATCAAGTCCGATCTCACTCTATTACAGCTGTGCACAATCCTACGGGGGCGTTATAAAGAGGACAGTTTCAATGACCTGTACAATCACCTAATAAACTTCACGCAAGACAGTAGTGAGTCACCACAGAACTTCCTATTTCGTGCCATTGAGCTAAAAGAAAGACTGTTTGCACTGTTTCAGTTATAGCCCCGACCTGATTCAGAGAAAGTTTCTGAGGGCTGTGGAAACAGGACTGATTAGTGCTGATGTGAAATACTAACTAAAGAGCTACCTGGAGGACCCTGCTGTAACAGATGAGCTACTGATTGTCCGGGGGGTGATGGGGGTGTTGAGTCAAGAGCACTGGGGCAGGTGACTAGGCGTAGGGCTGTGTCAGTGTCCCATATGAAGAGCACTGGGGCAGGGAGAGACTGAGGCTCACTGCAGCCTGTATAAAATCTGTTAGACCCAATAGACTACATGCTCTATAAAATGCCTCATAAATGTTATTGGATCACATAGTAATATGTTTATAGGAAATAATTTAAGAAAATATATAACTTACAATCATGTGTGTAGAATCCCTCAGTCTTCCAGATAGAATCCCCACAACTTACAGTCATGGTGTAATTTAAATTTTTTGTTGCATTATCAGAGTAAAAATAATCTAAAACAGTAGAATTTGACTGTTCCTAGGATTTGTTCTTCCAGAAGAACATTTTCAGTTAAGAAAATGTTTTATGAATGCCAAAAATGTTTGTAAGAAGGTCTTAAGTACAAATTTGTTCATAAGAACATTTCACGAATGAAGCCCATTGTCATCTACCCATTTGAACTAGTGTCTATTGATTATCTAAACCTAGAGCAATGCAAAGGCAGATATGAGTATATTCTAGTTATAATGGACCACTTCACCCGTTTTGCTGCCCACATTGCTGCTAAAAAGATCTTTGGGGAGTTTGCTCTTAAATTTGGTTTCCCCACCCATTTTCACCATACCCAGGGAAAAGAGTTCCAAAATAAACTACAAAGCTGCAGGAATACAGTGGGGTTCAGGGGTCATAAACAACACTGTACCACCCCCAAAGAAAGGGGCAGGTGAAACAATTTAACCGTACTTTGTTAGCTATGCTGAGAAACCTACCTGAAGCAGCAAAGACCAACTGGAAGTCCTCTCTTGCTAAGGTGGTCCATTCCTATAACTGCACATGAAGTGAAGTGATGGAGTATGCACCATATTTCCTGCTGTTTGGTTGCAGCCCAAAGCTGCCGTCTGATCTAATGTTTGGCCTTGAAACAAAAGAGTTCATCTCATCAGGACTATGCTGAAAAGTGGAGGGCCAAAATGACTGAAGCATACAAACTGGCCTCACAATCAGCCTACAAAGAGGGCAGGAGAGGTAAAGCCCTCTATGACAAAAAAATTCATGGCACTGAGTTACTCCCTGGGTCAAAGGTACTGGTCAGAAATTTAACAGAGAAAGATGGGTCAGGAAAGCTAATATCATTCTGGGAAGATCGTGTTGATCGTATGTTGTCACTCCTCGTGGAAACAGTAGTGCCTCCTGATCAATCGACAAAGAAAAATAAAAGAGACAATAGGAAACAAAGTCAGCTGGACACACGAGAGAACACAGCCATTGAAGATGAAGATGGCTGGCACACCATAATCAGACTGCAAGCTGGAAATAACACTCAATGCAACTCTCAGCACACTGAAGTGAAGGCTGAAGCATCTGAGTTCTACCCAGACAATGACACAACTCAGGAAAGTGAGGACCACGGCACAGATGACGACACAGGAGATGAGCTGGCACCAGAGATCACTGACACAGGAGCGCCAGAGGACCCAGCTGAGAGGGACGAGGGCCGAGGTGATGTGTTGTCTGAGTCCGGGTCCAGTGACCAGGAGGGTCCTGCCTACATCCCAGCTAAACAGTATCCTTTCAGACTAAGAAATCAAAGAGTGATATCTCCTTATGATAAGTTAGGCCAGCATGGCACTTCATGGAAAAAAAAAAAAAGTATAAGAACTGGCAATAGTTGTTGATTAAGAGATGTGTGTATATGTGATAAGTAAATGAGTGACTGTATTTTGTCACCATTATTGTTACATACGATGCATACAAAAAAAAAAAAAAAAAAAGATTTCAGGGTGTTAATTTGGCAGCTGTGCCAAATATTGGTTATTTAGTAGGCTATGACTATGTCGAGTACCTTACTCTCAGGAAAGATGCAGATACTCACTATGGTGGACAGTGGAGATGAATGTTATTGTGCACAAAGACATCTTCTGCAGTCGTGCAGCACAGAAAAGGAAATACATGCTGATTATGTACTTTAGAAATTTTATAATGTCGGGTTGACATTTCATTCTTGAAGAGAGTGTCAAAAAAGGGACATTTTTATAAATTAAATTTGGACACCTCCCAACAATATTTTATTTTACTTTATTATAATTAGAAACATTTTATGAAGACTGTTATTCAAATGGCAGTACATAATGTTAAAAACCAGTGATAAATTGTCGCCACCAGGTGGCGCTCATTTGTTTTGCGCGAGTAAGAAATGTGATGAGAGAATATGACGATGAAGGCGCTGTCCACTGGCAATAAACCACTGCCTCTTCTTTACAAAAAAATTGTGGGATTATGAGCTAAATAGTAAATGTTCTATTCAGCTCACAATCCCACTTTTTTTTTTTTACAAAAACAAGATTCACAACAATACAGTACAACTTTACAAACCTGATGTGATGTGCAGTAGTTTCATTAGTGGAATGCATGGCAATTGTGTTGTGATAGCCCATTGTTTTCATCGAATATAGCATTTTCAAAACAATTAAAGGTAACATGGTGATCTAAATATAAGGTAGTCTAATACTCCCTCTTTAAATAACATTGTAGGTCTCTGGTTCTTTTTTCTGTGTTGACTTCTCCATTTTCTCCCTGTGTTTGATTGGGCAGTCTCCAGATACTCCCTTAAACTAAACACACATAATAATCCAACAGGTAGCTGCTCCCGAACCCGGACATGTTCAAAATGGCCTGCACTGTGGTCGCCCCTCCTCCTGACAAGTTGCCTGAGCTGTACTGACTACAATTCTTTCATTGTTTAGAGGTAGTAAAATTGTTTATGCAACACATTTGACGTATTCACTGTTTCTGATTTGCACAGGTAGTGGTTTAACAAAGTAACTTTTTGTATTTGTACTTTTTGTAACCTTTTGTAACTGTTTGTAACAGTGTAACTTTTTACATCAGCCACGATTTAATAGTTCTGTGAGCACTTAAACTTTACATGTCCCTTCGTACAAGTAAATGTTGAGCTATGAATGCATCAGCAAAGACCAATGCAACAGTTTCTTCTAGTTAGCCACATGCCCTAAAGCATTGTTATGTTCTTTCATCTCTTCAGTCGGTGCTCTGACTGTTGCTCCAGTGACCTGGCCCTAGAGAAGCTGAAGATGGATTTCTCTACCTGATGTCTTCATTTCTGCTTTTAGCTCACAGTACTTTCTCACATCACAAACTCCAAAACGTTTGGATCACTGACCAGCACAGCAGGTACCTCAGTGCAGCAGGTGCCTCAGTACAGCAGGTACTTGTCCTTCCTGGGTTATCTGTACTCCTCTGTACCCCTCTGCACCCCTCTGTACCTCATCTACTCCTCTATATCTCCTCTTTGGCCCTCTGTATCTCTTGTGTGCTCTTCTGCACCTCCTCTCTGTCTCAGATCTCTTTACACACAGCTGCTCTGATCTTCTGGTTTACATTGTGCTGTAGCCTGTAGCTCAGCTCTGAAAGTGTTGGACAAGTGGGCTGATGGATGTTTACGATGGGTTCCACAGCACTATAACAGCAATGTTTTACTTAAGATGTGGATGCAGTTGTCAGTATCTGTCGGTGGCCCTCAGGGGCCTATAACAGTATTTTCGACATTAGCTTTTCTCTAGAAAGGTCTGAGATAAGCTTCTTTCAAACATATGTGGCCTCGAGGGCTGGGGAGATGCAGCAAACAAACTGAAATGTGTTCCAGTACAGGCGCACTGATACGAGGGCGAGGAGGCTCAGGCTCCGGCTGTTTGCCAACATGAAACGTCGATGTCTCTTCTCTAAAACAAAGCAGCAGAGTGAAGAATACCTCCCCTCACACCAATGTGTACAATATGCACAATGGCGGCACGGTGGCTGAATGGCAACACTCATGCCTCACAGCAAGAAGGTTACGGGTTCGATCCCCGGGTCGCCTGGGCCGTTCTGTGTGGAGTTTGCATCTTTCCTCCCCGTGTCTGGATGGGTTTCCTCCGGGTACTCCGGTTTCCCCCCATCAACCAAAAACATGCAACACCCCTATGAACAGTATACAATCAAGGACCGTCAAGGAATTCCTCCCTCCTGTGGGCTCACCACCTGCACAGGGGTTCATAGGGGTCTGGGTCTGGTGCCCAGAGTAGGACTACAGATGGATTAGCTAGGAGCTACAATCTGGTACAAACATATCTGCCACTGTGCTTAATGTAATTGTACACTGTCCTAATAAACCAATAAACTTGCTAAAACAATATGAGCTCCCATTAGCCTCAGCAGCACCAGCAGCACCACGTCCAACTGTCATAAACAAACGCCACCCCCCCTACACGCAATGTTGTGAATGTGTAGTGTGTTTGTGTACACGTGGCCGACAGGACTATTAAAACTGCTCCAAACACTTCTAAAGCCTCTCGGCGGGGTACACTCTATTAGCACATCCAACCCAACATTGATCTCTTCATCTGTGTGTCTGCTCAGATACACATTCTTATTGTACCAGTCTGCTACTTTTTGGGGTCCACCTCATTTACAGCTCAGCGTGTTGGGATTGTTGCACCAGGCAGCCCACTGGAGCCCCGTGGAGCTACATCACAGGGAGGTTCTGACCCCCGCCGACCCCCCCACAGACCCAGAGAGCGGAGCATGGAGATAATGGACCAGCGGAGGGGGTCACCACACATCAAGGGCCCTGCTTTCAGAGTGTTTACTGTATGTGTCTGTAGGAGTGTGGGCGAACGCTGGTCAGAGGGCCAGAAAATGTTACATTTTCAGGATAAATCATGAAAAATGGCGCAGGAAAAATACAAAAAAATAAATAAAATGTTGGTTTTGTTATCTTTATGCAAAATCAACTTTAAGAGCTTTATCATGTTATAATGCTGCTCCAGAATCATTAACTCACTCGAAGTTGTGTTTTGAGTAATAATACTTGATGTCTACAATTTGGGGGGGGGAACAAAAAACTTATCTGAACAGTCAGTAAATAATCAGTAAAAAAAATGAAAGCCTTGGGGATCAAGTCTGGTGATAGCTTATGGGCCTAAAAACTGTGTAGGATAACTTTGGATTTTTACCTGTGACACAACAATTTGGGTAAAATGTAAAAAGTATTTTTGAGTAATCACACATCCCAATAGTCCTTGACTTCTGTCCTTTCAACTTTACAAGCTACACTTTTTAGTTGGCCAAAATCCCAAAATGTTGATTAAAAAGTTCAAAAACTGCTCAGTGTGCTAGCTAGTCAGCCACAAGAGCAGTCAACCATGGCCATGGCAACCATGGAATTGGAATCTTCTTAACTGAGCTCAAAGCTGCATTTGGAAGTTATGTATCTATGTCTCTGCTCCATGTTTGTATGCTGTTTCCCTCTGGGTCTGTTATGATCGGGGGAAGAATTCAGATTGACCTTTTCATACATTGAGTTACATATAGAACAATAAGACAAACACGTCTTGTTTCTGGCCAGGGTTAATTGTTTAGTTTTTGAAAACAGCATCTATAAAATCTCAGTCTCAACATTAGGAAAGTGAGGGATGAAGCTCAGCCGTATCTATAATAACGCAGCATATGTGAATCCAAATACTATAATGAAGTCAAATGAGTTTGTTCTGAGCTGCTACCTCCCACACACACACATGCATATGTGTAAACACACACATGCATATGTGTAAACACACACGCACACACTCAGTTAGTGGATGGTTCAGCTGCAGAGCGGAGTGGCTGTCAGCTCCTCCTAACATAGATGTCAACAATTTCAAAGCAGTGTCTTAAAGTCCAGAGCCAGTCCAAGGCAGAGAATCGACCGTGCTGTTCGTCTCTCACTGCAAACACACAATATCTATGAGAGTTTAAAATGACTGCAGAGCCTTGAGTTTAGTATTTTTGACAAGTTAAGATTTATTTAGTTTGTATGTATGTGTTACCAGTTGAGTACCTTGGATGTCAGTCTGAATAAAAACTCCATCCCTTCGACTGTTGTGCCTACAAGCATGCATGGAGCTGAACTGCCGGAACAAGCAAGATGCCGTTGCTATAGTGATAGAGAACACATAGCACCTCTAAGCATTTTAGTTGAAACTAGCCCCTCTAAACAGTAGTTCATGTGGTTACCCGCTGCAATGGTGATGCGCAGTGATACAGAACAGTGATTGTGAGGTTACACAAAAATAATCATGGATCTGTAATAATAACTGGATAAGATATCCCCCTCCGTTCTGGGGTGAGATCCACTAGTGGCCGCTCTAGGTACTGCAGCTCCCGGGAGCTCAGGCCCAGAAACAGTTCTCCCATAGAACACAAGGGGCCTCAGTCATGAAGCGCTCTTACCAACATATTGATACTTAAGGGCTTCTTAACATGTTTGACTTTCACAAAATATTTTCTTAACTGAAAATCCTTCAGAAGCACAACAATTTTGCAGTTTTAGAATATTCCTATTTTTACAAAATGAACTTTATAGAATCTGCAAAAAAAAAAAAAAATCCTTAATGCACATAAAAGTTAGCTTTGTAAGATTAGCCTAGCCCTGCTCTGAGCCAGCTCTAGCCACTATTGCTCTAGCTGCTATCGCTTTTTGATTGGTCAGAAGTGATCACATGGTGCATGTTTCTGATGTCACACAGTGGGTAGCGCTAGGCCACTATTTATAAGTAATGAGAAAGAAAATTTTTTTGCGAATTTGCACCAATTAAAAACAGGCCATTGAAAATAATGTGGCACCATCTTTGGTTCATCTTCCAGATCTTCTTACACTTTCATGAAAATGGCACACAGCAGTTAGCATTAGAATTCTCTCTGACCATGCTATAAGCTGAACTCAAGCTGGTTTTCCCATGCAGACATTCTTTTGCCAGTCCTAAAAACAGCGTTCTAGAGAGGTATCTGTGTGGCGTGTATCCGGATACTGTCTCTTTGGAGTGAGCTGTAATCTGAGCAAGCGTGTTATTGATCCTTCATCCTTAGAGCGCTTCCTCTTCCATGGCAACGAGCGCGCACCAAACAAAAGGCGGATGAAAGCGCAAGGAGCCGCCACATCAGATGGTGGATTCTGAAATTGCCTGGTGCCAACTCTGCTTATTATACTTCACATCTCATTATGTGGAGGGAGAAGGCTGTTTGTGAGCAGCTGTGAGTGGAATAACAATGGCACAAAAGCTTTCAGGGTGTGTGGAGTTGGTGTTCGTGTGGAGAGGCCCGGAACAAACGTTTAGTCCCAGTATTTACACCACAGCTCTGTACACCATACCTCTGGGTCAGGTGGAGCAGTGTCAGTGTAAGTACTAAATATGAGACAGTGATACAAAGGTGTTGATGAGATGTTCTCTCACTGCTTTAGAGTGCTCTGTTTGTGCCGCGTGTTTGTCGCCATGGAGATGTTTCACAATATAGCCATACACAGAGACAGCACAGCACTAACTAGGCTAGCACTCATGCTTCACAGCAAGAAGTTTCCAGGTTCGATTCCCAAACATGCACACTCCTTCTGTGTGGCGTTTGCATGTTTTCCAAGACAGACAAGTGTAATGCCACTTTTTTTTATGCACGTTTCATAATGTAAGAAAGAAGCCAACCAGAAAATGGATAAAAGCAACTGTTCTTGATTTGTACAGTCTTAAAACATGAAAAACATAACACGTTCATATTCAAATGTTTACAGTGGTCCAGTTTTCCTCACTTACCTTATGCATTCAGAGCATCCTAATTACTCACCACGATGAGCACGCACAAAATTCAGATTCTAGAGATGGCGTTTTGCCATGACAGTAAATCATCACCATCATCATTAAAAACAATTAGCATGCTAGGAAGCATGCACTTCCTGCTTCTCGTACAGTAAAATTATAACAGATCCAATAGACAATATATGTGTACTGGGACACATTTTGTTCAAATACTCGGAAGAAATCAGGTACAGGCCCTTTTAAAGAGGAACTAAAACAATTATTGATGTTTACTGTAGTATTCCAACAATGACAGTTCAGAAAGAGCAGCTTGGATAAGGTTTTGTGTCGGGGCATCTGAGTGTGACTGTTCTACAGTATTTGTCACAAACCAGCCCCTCCTGCTCCATTTCTGCTCCCACAAGTTTGGTTTGAACCAGTTATTCCAGAGCAGAATATGTGTGCTCTTAAGACTCCGTGTCTCACACAGAGACGCCTTCAATCTGCTCTCCTCTGGATCATAGTGTTTAGTGAACAGGAATGCTCCATTAGTGAGGCGACTGGAGAGCTGTGCTCTGAATGTGAATAAACAGTTCAACAGTTCAAAAGCAGACACACGGCTGTTTTAAAAATGCTATTGCATTATTACAGGAGATATTAGGGAAACAAGCTGCGGTTTTGGGTTAGGTTTGGATAAAAAGGAAATTACTTAATTTATTACACTAAAAGGGCATAGGTATGCTCAGAGTAAAACACGTTTTTAAAGGGAACAATCCACTTTTAAGGGGTCCATATTTCATCCATAAGCATTTTAAGCATAAGCATAAGCAATTTTTTTTTAATCTGTTATAATGTTGTTTTGTCATCACAGACAGACCTGGAGTTGTGTTTTCTTTCATTCACACATGTTTAACACACAAATCCTGCATATTTAGCCTGAGTTCTTCTCTTAGTATGAAAACACTCTGTTCCTCCTTGCGATGCCTTCAAGTGGTGATATCTCAACTGAATATATATATATATATATATATATATATATATATATATATATGTATATATGTATATATATATATATATATATATATATATATATGTATATATATATATATATATATATATATATATATATATATATATATATATATATACAATATATATATATACACATATACATATATATATTCAGGCTGTCCTTCAGACCAGCCCTCTCCAGCCATTGGTAGGATTTCTTGATATCAGCCACTTCAGTTATGTTTCGGTGGTATGCCCCATGTAGGGGCTTGTCCTGCCATGATGGTCCCTCCAGCACCTCTTCCTCTGACCTCCACTGTCTGAGGCATTCCCTGAGCACATCATCTGTTTGGGCCTTATCCTTGATGTACTTATGGATTTTGACTGTTTCATCCTGGACAGTGGTTCCCACACTCACTAGTCCTCGGCTTCCTTCCTTCCGGCTCGCATACAGTCTCAGGGTGCTGGATTTGGGATGGAGCTGACTTGGGGCAGATGCCACTAGGGACAGATGTGAGGTGATGGGGCAGATGTGAGGTGACATGGGGTAGATGTGAGGTGACTCAGGGCAAATATGACTAGGGACAGATGTGACTAGGGGCAGATGTGAGGTGACGAGGTAGATGTAAGGTTTGTACCCATCACTTTTCTTGTGTCACACTGAGCTCAGCTGGCCTCTCAGATGCTCCAGAGGGTTTTGATTAAAGCCTGCTGATTTACACTCCAGAGCTGATCACATCAGACTCATGACTGGCAAAAACATGGGAAATGTGCATTCTATTTCTACTGCATTATGTTCAATATTATCCCAAATATTCATTTATAATGTTGTACCCTTAAAGATGGGATATTACACTTCTATGGGGTATTAACAGCTATCACATAACATATTTACATCACCATGTTAGCTTTTATTGTTATATACATAAAATGTTATATTCACGAAAAACTTTTTTTTTTTTTTTTGAGACTTTGAGTGTCCCCTCCCTTTCAATCACTTCACTCCCCCATCAGAGCTCATTACAACCTGAAACTACTGCACATCACATCGGGTTTGTGAAGTTGTAGTGTATTTTTTGTATCATGCTTTTGTATGTTTATGAAAAAAAATATGCAGGAGCATGGGTGAAGTAGGCTTGTGGGCGGAGCATTGCACAGAATCTTACAGCTAAACGCAAGGAGGGCTTGAATGGGTCCTGGGAAAGATTGCTAGATTACTTAAATATGCATGGATGACATCTTAAATCTCTTAAGGCATGTTTTTAACGGTAGAAAGCTCCAAAAAGGAAATTTGACATACATCCTTTCTTAACGTTTTTTCAATGAATATAACAACAATAAAATAGTTAATATTACACTCTTTTGGTTTAATATGGACAGGTCCTGATTATGCTGTTTTTCCTTCATTTTCTCTCCAACAGGATATTTTCATTTGAAAATAGAATTTTGAAATGAAAATATCCTGCTCTAGACGCAAATATGTTGAGGTGATCTGGAACATCTGGCACACACTTATCTTTCAGATGATATAACGTCTGATGTTTAATAATCTAACTGAAAATAGAGGCTGGCAGACTCACTCCTTGTGTGCGCTGGTCTGTGTGTTTGCTGTGTGTGTGTGTGTGTGTGTGTGTGTGTGTGTGTGTGTGTGTGTGTGTGTGTGTGTGTGTGTGTGTGTGTGTGTGCGTGGGTGTGTGGGTGTGTGTGTGTGTGTGTGTGAGAGAGCTGTGTGTGTGAGAGCTGTGTGTGCTGAGTGTGTGTGTGCTGGGTGTGTGAGTTGGTCTGTTTGTGTCTGTGTGTGTGTGCGCTGTGTGTGCGCCTGCTGTTGGGGGCTCACAGGGTCACAGATGTAAACAGTTGGTGCTCAGACACACAGATGCTGCAGATGTGAAACATGCTCCTCTCAGCTCCTCAGATGGACAGATGGACAGATGTCTGTGCTTGGGCAGTGGACGTGCTGATGTCTGAGCAGAGTAAAGTACTGAGCTCTGTCAGACAGTCCAGCTTCTGTGTGATTGTCAAACGTGGCAGTTTTTCACAGCTCATTGCTTGGTAATTTGATGAGCTGTGTGCGTAGCCTGAAGGACCTCATCTGTTCTGGAGAATATTAACGGGTGGAACAATGGAAGCAAACTGTGCCCTACTCAAAGCTTCTATCGACAGCACAGTGTTTTCTGCTAGTGTCATATTAAAAACTGATTTTTATGCTAAGGAATAGAATTGATAATCAATACAGATTTCGATACAATAATGATAATAAAAAGCATTTTCTTTAGACAATATGTTTAGATAAAATGGTAGTACTCTCTTTTCTATTCCCGTGTGTCCTTATATCTGTGTAATCCCTCACTGGTCCAGGTAGGTTCCATAGTGGTCCATGGGTGTATACTAGTCTATGTGCTCTTATACTTGCTCTGATACAGCTCAAGATCATTCTAAAGCTATTCAGGAAAGGTTCATTTCTGCCCTGTGAATGTGGCTTTTTTAGTATTGACACTTGTTCAAATGAGAATCTAGTTTCGATACTAGTTTTAGTATTGATTAGTATCTGATTTTCGATACTTTTGACAACCCTACTACACAGTGTTCTCTAGGGCTGCACAATATATTGTAAAAGTATCGATATCGACACAATAATGGATATGACAACACACTCAATATAACACTATAGCTGAATATGTTATATGTTAAAGTTGATTTTCTTAATGATTTTCCTTATTAAGTCCAAAATTAGCCTTGATTTATTGGTTTTGCCTCAGTCTTTTTTTTTTTTTTCTAATAAATTAAAACATGTAATCTTTTTTGTTTTATTATAACTGAAATTTAGTCATTTTTCCAAAGGCATGCAGCCCTTGTGTATTGTAATTTATCAGTAATTTTAACAGCATTAATACTTTGCTAATAAAATCACTATTCTACATATTGCATATTGCATACTGCATATCACATTTGATTTGTGAAGTTGTATTACGGCTTTGTGTCATGTTTTTGTTTATTTATGAAAAATTGTCCTGGAAGCATAGGTGATGTAGGCTTGTGGGCTGAGCATTGCACAGGCTCGTACTGCTAAACATAAGGAGGGTTTCACTAGCAAGGACCACGCCACAACAATGAAATACGATAAAGATGTTTATTGACGGTGAATAGATGTGATGGCTGGGGGGAGACTCAGGGTGGGGGCTCCGTCTCCAATCCAAAATGGTCACCCAGCTGATTCGGAACCCCCCTCCTTAACGATGATGTCTTCGGACTGAAGGATGGAAGAGAGACACGGGGTGGGAGGGAGGGAGTCAAGTCGAGAGAGCTGACACTGACGGTGTTGTCGGGACAGGCTGTATAAATAGGGCTTCTGGGTAATTGAAGGTGTGGTCGAGATGAGCTGTGGTTGGCTGGCGAGGCGGTTGAGGCGTGGTCCGCTCCTGAATCTAAGTTAATCATATTAACTCCACTTAATAGGGCCTAGAAGAGATCGGTAGATTACTCAGACATGAATGGATGCCACATAAGAAGTTATGTCATGGTAGAAAATTCCAAAAAGTTGATTTTACATAATACTCCTCTTCAAAGATATAGTATTTTGGGTTGGGCTTTAATGTATTTCCCTCATACCTTCATTGACACTCTGGTGTAAAGTTATCAAGGAGGAGGAGCCGTCTGGTTTGTGCTGTGAATGTGCTCTGTAAATAAGGCTGAGTGTACCCAGCATTGGACAGCCTGGAGATGGGACAGCGCCAGCACTAAACGCACACAAACGCTTGCACAGATGTTCCTCCTCCACTTAACACTTTTACTCAGCGCTTTTCACACTCTCAATGACTTTTAAACGAGCAGCCTAAGGAGCTAAACACCATCTTCCACCTGAACCCCGCTACCACCACACCACCACACCACCCAGGCCATAACAATAACAGCGAGTGCTAGAGAAGTGCGAGCAGTGTGTATCGTGGACTGAGTGGTTACAGGAGGCAGGGTTCTTTATGCAAGTTTAATGCCCTTTAATACAGTGGCAAAAGCCTTACTTTAGTGAACAGTAAGATTTGATCTCTCTACAAACACAAAGGGAAAGAAATCAACATTGGTACAAAAAAAAACAAAACTTTTTTTTAAAAGAGCACATATTTATGTATTTTTTACACTGATTAAAACTGAGCCAGCATTAGAAACAGCAGAGTAGGCAACACAACTGAGAGTTTTGTGCATAAAAAAAAAAAAAAAAAAAAAAAAAAAAAAAAAAAAACATTTGTCATCTTAATAACAGTTTTTGAATAATTACATAATGTAACACTTTATTTCAAATTTCATAATTTCAAAGAGTAAACACACTCCCACTCTCAGTTTGTGAGCCTTGGTCATTTCTCTGTGATTAGTTTATAGATAATTGAGTTCTCACACTGGCTTCTCTCTAACAATTAAATATAAAAAGGGTCAGTCTTTTGAACGGCTGTTTGACATGAACCGATCCAAAAGTCCCATCACTAGTGGAGCACAACAATGAAGCCAGACAAATAAAACGCGTCTTCGCAACACAACTTGCGAAAGTGTACGTTCAATGGCAGGGGAATAACACCAGAACAGACCCCCCAAGGCTGGAGACTGAAAGACACTGGAAAGGCATATGGAAGAGGGAGGCATCACATAACACCGATGCACAGTGGCTCTAAGGGAAGACCACAGCAACCTCCCTGAACAAGATCCAGTCACCATCACAGTGGCAGACATTCAGGAAAGAGTCTCAGGCATGAAAAATTGGACAGCACCAGGCCCTGACATGATCTACGCATACTGGCTAAAGAAGGTCACTGCAATCCACGAGCGCCTGGCAGCACAAATGAACCAGCTGCTAAGGGATGGGACTCACCCTGGATGGCTAACCCAAGGGTGTACGATCTGATCCTGAAGGATCCCTCAAAGGGTACAGTCCCATCCAACTATTGGCCAATAACCTGTCTCTCCACAACATGGAAGCTCATGTCAGGCATCATCGCGGCTAAAATAAGTGGGCACATGGATCAATACATGAGCACAGCACAGAAGGGCATCGGCAGAAACACAAGGGGAGCCAAACACCAACTCCTAGTTGACCGCCCGTGACTGCAGAACCCGTCAGACCAACTTGTGCACTGCCTGGATTGATTACAAGAAAGCCTATGACTCAGTGCCACACACATGGATCACTGAGTGCTTGGAGTTGTACAATATCAATAGGACTCTGAGTGCGTTCATTGCAAACTAGATGCAGTTGTGTGAAAACCACCCTTGAAACCAATGGCAAGCCACTTGCACAATTGTCCATCAAATGTGCAAGTGGCTTCTTCTGGCTCTTGGCGAGGGCGGACGCGTTTTCTCTCCTCTCCTGCCCCTTATCTTTCCTGCTCTCTGTCTTGTCTGGTCTAGTGTCTAGTCTTTTTCCCTGAGTGACTCTCTCCGCTCTGCTCTCCAAAACCAAATTTATTATGGATCTGATAAATTGGTCTCTGAACGCTATTGACACCATTTTTTCAACAAGACAAGCAGGATCGGGTGAACCTGCGTGCCCCGCCGGAACTTACGCTGCCGGATACACGATGGACGGTTGGGACAAGTGGCGTGTTGTGTGTCTGGCTGCGCTTTCCGTTGAGGATATAGAAGATTTATACTTATTCGGAACCATGATTACAGGACTTTTGCTGATTGGATTAGGCGTGGCCCTGTCTTTCAAGAAAAATCAGAGCACCGAGGCAGCTGTTCAAAGCCCCACTTGGCTGCCCGGATTGATCGGAACGATGGGCAAAGCTGCCGATACTCAGACTGTGACTTTGAGCCGTATCTTGGAAAGTTTGGTGGTCTCGCACCGCACTTTGGAAAAGACTTTGGAAAACATCTCGGAGAGGTTAGCGACTATGGATCGCAGACTGGATGGAACTTTGGCTCTAATTCGCAACAGGGATAACATCTAGGAGAATTTTTGGCTGCTCTGCATAGAGAGATGACCTTGAGACCAATTGGACAAACAAGAGCAGTGTTTAAAGAATTGGTGCAGCTGCTCGCTCTAAAACTATAACAACGCAATCTTATCTTTTGGCCTCCCCAAGCCAGTACTGGTCACGACCAAGGCCGGGCTGGTGTCAAATCGCCCTGAGATTACAGCGGAGGGAGCCTGGCCCCTCCCTAACCCCCTCGCAGCTTTGTACCCCCGACCGGGTGGGCGGGTCCGTTGTATAAGCGCCGTCAGTGGCTGCAGGATCCGGATGCTGTCTTGCCTGAGTTGGACTTTCTTACTCCCCTCCCCGCCCCTGTTGCTAGTCCTGTGTAATGTTTGTACTGTGTTTTGACTATGTTGCTGATGCTCGGAGGTGTTTTTATTTTGTGCACTCATTCCATATGATGCCCCTGTCAGGAGCATGGTCTGGGGTTGATTCACTTTTGTTTTTTTCTCCTCCCCCCCCTGTCCTCATGTGATGCTGTATTTCATTTCTACTGGAATTTCCCCACTGTGGGACTAATAAAGGCATATCAATCAATCAATTATACCAAGGAGATGCACTGTCCCCACTGCTGTTCTGCATAGGTCTGAACCCCCTCAGCCAAATCATTGACCGCACTGGCTATGGATACCGACTCAGAAACGGGGCCACCATCAGCCACCTCCTCTACATGGATGACATCAAGCTGTACGCTAAGAGTGAGCGAGACATCGACTCACTGATCCACACCACCAGGATCTACAGCACAGACAGTGGAATGTCATTCGGGCTTGAGAAATGTAGTAAGATGGTGACAAAGAGAGGGAAGGTAGTCCACACAGAAGGGGTCTCACTCCCAGAGGGAACAATAGCAGACACTAAGGACAGTTACAAGTACCTTGGTATCCCACAAGCAAATGGCAACCTTGAAGAGGCAACAAGGAAAGCAGCTACGGCCAAATACCTGCAACGAGTAAGGCAAGTCCTAAGAAGTCAGCTCAGTGGCAAGAACAAGACACAGGCAATAAAGAGCTACGCCCTGCCAGTGATCAGATACCCAGCAGGAATCATAAGCTGGACAAAGAAGGAGATACAGACCACAGACAGAAACATCTGTGCAGAGTAAGGGCTGGAGACTCCCAGGTCAAGGTGGGAAATACCTCCGAAGGTTGTGGAGAATGACCGCGCCAAGATCCCGTGGGACTTCCAGATACAGACTGACAGAACGGTGATGGCGAACCAACTAGACATAGTGGTGGTGGATAAACAACAGAACAAAGCTGTGGTGGTGGACATTGCAATACCAAGCGATGGTAAACACGAGAAACACGAGGAACAAAGGAACACGAGAACCTAGAGAAATACCAGGGGCTCAAGGAAGAGCTGGAGGAGGCCTGGAAGGTGAAGGCATCAGTGGTGTCCGTGGTGATCGGAGCACTCGGGGCTGTGGCTACAGCAGATCCTAGAAAAAAAACATAAGACATCTCAGTCCAGAAAAGTGCAGTACTAGGAACAGCAAAGATACTGTGTAGAACTCTCAAGCTCACGGGCCTCTGGTAGAGGGTCCGAGCTGGATGGAGCCCAACCACCGTGGAAAGTGAGGAACACATATATATATATATATATATATATATATATATATATATATATATATATATATATATATATATATATATATATATATATATATATATATATATATATATATATTAGGGCTGCCACAAACGATTATTTTGATAGTCGACTAATCACCGATTATTTTTTCGATTAGTCGACTAATCGATCCGTAAACTGACTGTAAAACATACACCTTATTGCACCAGCATGCAGCTGATCAGATCATTAGCTTTCTGCTTGAAGTGTTTAAGGTATGTGCTAACTGAAAATAAAAACAATTAAGATGATAGCTCATTAACCCTTTAATGAGATATGAAGCTTGTATCAACAAACAATTCTTTAACAGAGCAGCATGAAGTGCAAACAGCTGAGTAAAATAAGGACAAGGCACTGGCCTAAACAATACAAAAATAAATACTTCAGGTTTTTAGGTGTGTCTGTCATTGCTCTGGCATCAAACATATCAAACATAACTACATTTAAATAAAATGAGGTAGGCACCTGAAGGAATTATTCACAAAAATAAAATTTGGTCTCACTCAAATATAGGAAAAGTGCATTTTGTGCTCAGTCACAACTGTATTTTGCTACACTCTGACACTATTTAATCCCAATCTGCACAAGGCTCTTGTTCATGGCCAGGAAAGTTAGCATTTCTACATGGCTTGGAGAAAGGGATGCTCTCTTTTGAGAGCAAATGTTCCCTGCTGCAGAGAAAATCCGCTCCGATGGGGTGGAGGTTGCAGGGATGCAAAGAAAAGATTTAGCTATCTTTGACAGTATGGGGAAACGCCCCTCATTTTCACTCCACCATTTGAGAGGATCATCCATTTTAGAGAGTGTGGCCTCTCCAAAGTACAGCCGAACTTCACTTATTGCAACTTGGATCTTTTGGTCCTCCTCAGATTCTCCATTCTCATTCTCACTTTGACTGTCTGTGTCAGACTGAAGGAGGGTTTCCATAGCACTCCTTTCAGTTCTACCTGAAGCATTGGCCCTCTTCACGTTTGCATCCTGTGTCCCAGCCTTTTTGGCTTCTTTGGCAGCAAGCACTTCAACTGTGCCCTGCACTCTAATGCCATCTTCAGGAGTCAAAAACTTCAGCTTTCTATATCTGGGGTCCAGGGCAGCTGCAAAAATAACAGGATTTTCTTTCTCTCCTGAGACACTGTAAATACTCCCCCATCTCTGTGCTATCCCTTTTTCTGCACTGGCAAGGAAAGTTTTTCCTGAGCTTGTCTCAAATTGGCTTTGGTGTACAGCCCGTGTCAGCCCTTTGACGACCTGTGGAAGACCAGAAATGGTTGTGTACTGCTCTCCACTTAGGTAAACAGTAGCACTCTCAAAAGGTGCCAACCCTTTCTTCAGTTCCTCAAGAAGCTGCCACTGCTCTGGCTTCAAGTCGAAGTATTGTTTCCCCCTTGGAGTTACCTCAGGATCTGAGAGAGTGGCAGTGAGAGGCCAGCGCTGTTCGAGGAGTCTCTCTATCATGTGGAATGTACTATTCCATCTTGTACTGACGTCCTGGATAAGCACATTTTTCTTGACATTCATTTGCTCCTGTTTTGTCTTTAGCTTTGTACTAGCCAGCTCGCTTCTCTTAAAGTGCTCCACTAGCTGCCTAGCAGCACCTAGTGCCTCCGCCCGTCCAGACAAAGGGAGACCAACAGTGGGTGAACGATCTGAATTCTCACTTCCTGAGGTTTGATCAATCACCCACTCCTCCCCCCGCACCGCTGCATGGGCTCACCTTGTCTCCTGCACAAAGGCCCAGACTGCCACCACTTCACACCTCTGCCTCAGCCTCAGCCCCCCAGCCCCCGAATCCACATCAAGAACTCAGCCAGACCTCCAGCACACACCCCTGCTCTTTGTCTGTCACAACAGCTCAGGTTAGGAGAGAACTGAGCCGGATAAGGAGTAGGAAGGCTGCTGGACCAGACGGGATCAGCCCCAGGCTCCTTAAGTCCTGTGCAGATGAGCTGTGTGGAGTTATGGAGCATGTCTTCAACCTGAGCCTGAAGCTGAAGGTGGTGCCACAGCTCTGGAAGACCTCCTGTGTGGTACCTGTGCCCAAGACACCGCACGCCAAAGACCTCAACAGCTTCAGGCCAGTGGCTCTCACGTCTCATCTGATGAAGACTCTGGAGAGGCTTGTCCTGGGTCACCTCCGCTCTATGGTGAGCTCAGCGATGGACCCGCTGCAGTTCGCGTATCGGCCCGGCATCGGAGTGGAGGATGCCATCATCTCTCTGATGCACCGCTCACTGTCCCACCTGGAGAGGCCCGGCAGCACTGTGAGAATCTTGTTCTTTGACTTCTCCAGTGCTTTCAACACCATCCAGCCGCTGCTCCTGAGGGACAAGCTGGAGTGGGCAGGAGTGGACTGTGACCTGGCTGAGTGGATCCTGGACTACCTCACAAACCGGCCCCAGTTTGTGAGAGCCCAGGACTGCGTGTCTGACCTACTGACCTGCAGTGTGGGGGCGCCCCAGGGCACGGTCCTCGCGCCCTTCCTCTTCACCCTCTATACTGCAGACTTCAGACACAACACGGACAGCTGCGTCCTGCAGAAGTTCTCCGATGACTCCGCCATCATCGGTCTCATCACAGACGATGACGACGCGGAGTACAGAGGACTAACGCAGGACTTTGTGGACTGGTGTCACCGGAACCACCTTCTCATCAACGCGGGGAAGACCAAGGAGATGGTGGTGGACTTCCGCAGACGCCACTCTACTGCCCCCTCACCAGTGAACATCCAGGGAAGAGACATTGAGAGAGTGGACTCTTACAAGTACCTGGGTGTGCATCTGAACAATAAACTGGACTGGACTCATAATACAGATGCACTGTACAGGAAGGGCCAGAGTCGGCTCTATCTCCTGAGGAGACTGCGGTCCTTTGGAGTGAGAGGGCCACTCCTGAGGTCCTTCTATGACTCTGTGGTGGCATCAGCCATCCTGTATGGTGTGGTCTGCTGGAGCAGCAGCGTCACAGAGAGGGAGAAGAAGAAACTGGACAAGATCATCAAGAAGTCCAGCTCAGTCCTGGGCTGTCCTCTGGACTCGGTGCAGCAGGTGGGGGACAAGAGGGTCCTGGCTAAACTCATGTCTATGCTGGACCATGAGGGTCACCCCCTGCAGGACGCCCTGTCTGCTCTGGAGAGCAGCATCAGTGACAGACTGATTCACCCTCGCTGTGTTAAGGAGAGATTTCGCAGGTCTTTCCTTCCTGCTGCTGTCAGACTGTATAATGAACAATGCTAGTCATGTGTCATTCCCATAGCAACCATGTGTCATCTCCATAGTAATAATAACAATGTGCAATATTATTTAAAGTCACTGTACCTGCTATTATTTATTTACCCACCACTGTCCATCACTGCAATGTACACAATCATCTCAGAATCAAAACACTTATTGTGCAATGTTCCTGTGCCTTTTAGCTTAGCTTACAGTGTTGTGTTTTTTTAGTTGATTGTAAATACTTATTATTATTATTTATCTTGATTTTGATGCATGCTCTTATTTCCTACTGTTTCTGTAACTTGCGTTGTGACACTGCAATTTCCCCATTGTGGGACAAATAAAGGATTATCTTATCTTATCTTATCTTATCTTATCTTATCTTATCTTATCTTATCTTATCTTATCTTATCTTATCTTAGCTAATGGTTGTTTCTTTGAGAGCGGTGTTAACTATGAGCTGGAGTGTGTGTCCAGCACAGCGGATTGAGGCCCATCCATGTTTTTCTTCAAGCAGTCGCATTGCTGCCACCATATTGGAACCACTGTCATGAACTACTGCTTTTATTTTGGTGGGCAAGATGTCAAACTTCGTCAGAACCTTTTCCATCCATGTCATTATATTTGCACCAGTATGCCTCTCCTCAAGAGGCATGGTGGCAAGGTTGAAGGTCTTCATCTTCCAATCCTCACTCAGGAAATGGCAAGACACACCAAGGTAAGACTCTGTCGCACGACTCGTCCACACATCAGCAGTAAGAGTTAAGGAACTTTTTACACCTCTGAGGGTCTCCTTTACCTTAAAGACATGAGATGATTTGAAAGAATAGTAAGCAATAACAAGAAAATTATATACAGTGTGTGTGTATGTACAGTGTAATAGTTCAGTTATGTATGTTAAATAGGTTAAATAATAAACATTCAACATACAAAATAATAAAACAACTTTACATTGCATGCTTTAACCAAGATTAATTTAATGGTTGCTCAGTCAGCAAGCTTTTTATTATTTCATCATGAAATGTGTAAAATTATTAATTTTGTGTGTGTGACTAAGTGAGTGATGATCTTTTAATTCTTATGTGTCTTTGAATGTTGCTTGTTTATTAAATCATTTATTCATTTTACTATGTGTTATTGTTGCTTTGGCAAAATCGTTTTAATACATCAATGCCAATAAAAATACCGTAATTTCCAGACTATTGAGCGCACCTGAATATAAGCCGCATCAACTAAATTTTCAAAGAATTTTATTTTTGTACATATATAGGCCGCACTTGTCTATAAGCTGCAGGTGTCCACGTCTTCAAGAAGTTTTCAAGTTCCGAGCATCTGCTTGTATTGCCTCTGAAAGCTTTTGTCGTCTTTTTGCATTGAGTCAGTTCGTCACGCGCGAGAGTCGCTCTGGCGCTCTACAGCGCATGTCTCGAGCAGAAAGAGCTGCTGTCCTGTCTTGTATCATGTCAGTGTCTTGTAGGATTTCAACAGGATTTCAGGCTCTCCCGGGGGTCGGGGTTAGTTGTATTGATCATGTATGAGCGGATGTCCAGCTACTGAAGTTTGAGACATTTCGTCTCGTCATTTATGCCTCACCTGCATTTAACACATGTGGGTCATTAAGACGTATCCCACTCACTAATGTTCATTTAGCAGCAGAACTTATTTTATCACGCAGCGATAAACTGTTTTAGTGCTGACAACAGCGTAGCGAGTGTTCTAACTAACCCTAACCCATGTTCACCGCACAGACAGCGGCGCTTTCTGCACTCAAGCTACGCGCGCATCCGCTGTGTTCATAGACGAATAATCCGTCCATATATTAGCCGCATCGTTGTATAAGCCGCAGGGTTCAAAGTGTGAGAAAAAAGTAGCGGCTTATAGTCCGGAAAATACGGTAATTGAAATTTAGAGAAAGAGAGAGACTTACCTTCTCAAAGGTTGCATCGTATTTCTTTTCCATCAATGTGGTGAAATGGGATCTGCCTGGTAGGTAGTTGTCGTGATATTCCGGGTTGAACTGCTTTATCATCTCTCTAAATCCTTCATCATCCACCATGGACATTGGTCTCATGTCCGTGACCAGCATGTTTAGTATTGACTCGGTCAGGACATTGGCTTGGTGTGGTGTGCACCTTGTCGGTTTGGTCACAAAGCCGTCCAGAGAAGAAGACCGGACTTTTTTAGCACTGAAACGTAACGATGAGTAAGAGAAGTAGCAAGAAAGCCCACTGTTCACCCTCTTATTGGCAGCTAACTAGCCGGTTTGCTTACCGAGACGACGGACCCTCTTCAGAATCATCCACAATGACATGCTTTCTCTTCAGATGCTCATACATAGTCGTTGTGCTACCATGATACGCAAGTTCAGCTTTGCAAATGTTGCACTGCACGCTTTTCTCACCACTTTTCTTAAACTGCTCCCACACTTTAGAGCTTCGTTTCCGGGTAGCCATGCTACTGTTATGGTATCATTTACAGTGAAATCAGGACTGACGCCAATTACCACTACTGCGCATGTGCGAACGTGTGTGTGTGCGTGGTATGTGACAGAAAGGCAGACGCGGCAGTGGAAGCTGCAGCCACAGTTTCGAGAGAAAAGCAAAGTTAAAAAAAAAACAAAAAAACAAACAAACGATGCGTCGACTACTAAATTAGTTGTCGACGATTTTGTTCGTCGACTTAATCGTGACTAATCGACTAATCGTGGCAGCCCTAATATATATATATAAAATATTTATCACTGTTACATTTTGAGAATGTTGATCAAAACAATCATTTTGCTCCACACGCATAACCAGGACTGTCCTGAACCGCGGCGTAGCAGAGGCGGTCCACTGTTTGCTCAGCCATCAGGTCTAACTGACACCATGTGACACCACGACGGACTCCCTACTCCACAGATATTAGTGCGCTCCAACTCACCGCTCTTCTGTTAATGAAAAGGGAGGACTAGACGTGTTTAAGCATTATTGGCCCGTAATGTCTAACACTGTGTGGGATTTATTTCTCCAAATGTCCAAACAGCTCCCAGGGCTCAGAGCAATCTTGGATAATGCCAGCGAGGAGAGCAGAAAACCAATAATTCTGGCTAGGTCCTGACGGCCGATTGGATTTAGTGTCAGGCTTCTTCATCAGTTTAATAAAGTCCCTCTCAGAGCTGTGTGCAGGCTCCCGGGGGCCCGTATGCCTACAAGAGTAGCGGCTGCATCTGTCATTAGGATAAGCACAGGCAGCGCACCTCACTACACGGCACACATTAAGTCTCATTAAAAGTGCCGGTGTCAGTTCAGGGGAGCATAGGGATGTGTTATTGGTGGTGGGTTCTCCAGGGATGTGAGGAGAGCCAGGTATAAGGGCCCCACTTCAGCAGGGCTATTCAAACACAGGCAGATCAATGCTGTGTACCTAATGGACGTGTGCATGTGTATGGGGACTGTGCAGCTGCTCTGAGTCAGACTGGAATTAAATGAGTGGAAGAGGAGGTCCAAGCTTCCATGGTACTGTAGTCAAGAGGACTTTTCAGTTCTAGCACATTATAATGTCTACAGAGCTGTGGAATTAGTAAATGTATGTGTAATATAAATTTGTGATTGCTTTATTCAGTTACAAAAAATACAGTAAATTGCACTGTTTTTCAGAATGAAATCAGCACTAGATTTAGCCTGCTAAATCATGAGAAAAATCATCTAATCATTAGTGGCTTTCAAATGAGGCGATATATTGTGAACCACTAGGCTGCACAATATATTGAATCAAAATCACAGTTTGAGTTGGCATAATCCCCAAATCGCAAAGGGTGAAATATTTTGATAGTAGAATGTCCACTGCAAACTGCAAATTATCTTTTTTTTATCCAAGTTTAGACCTCTACATTCTTATGAGTATGAGTTTATCAGTTCATATTTCTTATGTCTTCTCTGTGAATGCTACCCTTTACAATGTGCACTCAAAACACAATCTTACTTTTAAGCATATTTTGTAAATCTCATCCCAATTACTAATACTTGTAAGAAAATCCTGTAGCCCCAAACACCTTCATTAATATATTAGGTCTATAGTTTCTCTACACATTTATGTGACACTAGATCTACAGAAGTAATGGTTTGAGAGAATGATTTTAATTATGAGCCATATGACAGTGATTCTAAATTTCTCAAGTAGCCCTAACTGTACTATCATGCATGGGCCATCATACTCATAGTGACATATTGTACATAAAAGCTTTGTAGTCTACGTGTGTTTCCTCAGTTTTGATTGTATTTAGACTCCCTTTACTCTTAATTGTATTTTTGTTAACTAGAGACAACAGGACATTTAAAAGTGACAGCGCTATGATTGTAACTCCTATACTGAGTTTATCCCAGTATCTACACATCTAGCACATGCCCTTTACTAACGTCTATGAGGTCAAAGAACATATTGGAATAGTAGCTGTGACCATACGTCAAAGCTACTTTTTATTCCAATATGTTCTGCTATGTACGCTCTTTACTGTTCTTCAATATGACACAAACCCTCTTCAGCTGGAGTGATCAATACTGTGTAAACTGTTCAAATGTCTCCAGACCTGCTGGATCACTCATAATGTTCATCTTAAGAGTTTCCTGCTCTTTCATACACACACTCAAGGACTACAAAGAAAACCTCCACACTCTGATAGTAATAACATAATGGGCTGATGAGCTGAAGACCGGAGGGGTAAACTGATATGATCTAAACCCACATCTACACTATTTGTACTTGTGCTAACATTTTACAGCCACACAGTTTCCAAAGTGTTGGGGGCTGAGGAACAGTGTTGGTCAGATTACTTTGGATTACTTTTGGAAAAGTAATCTGACCAACACATTACTTTTTAAAAGTACTGTAATTACTACTCTAATTACTTAATTTCAAAAGTAATCAAACTACTAATTACAAAGTACTTCTATTTTAAAAGGAGCATGCAGACAATAAGAACTTCAACAGCAGAGTGGAGGAAGAATGAGGCTTAGAAGTGTGTCCTGTGTCTCTTCTAAGCATTTTTCTTCCTCCACTGTCTCGGTCTGTGTTGAAATGGGCCATTCCCTTAAAGTATTTCCTCTAGAAGATCTGATTATTTCCTCTGGAACCTTCTGTCATATTTAGTGTAAGAAGCCGCATTTGGCCTGTAGCATCGTAAGGGTCCATAGCTACCTTCTTAGATAGCCTTTTGTCTCCATGGATATTGGAAAAACAAACAGTTCATTTCACACAATTCAACAGTCCCTTAATGTCCTTTGAACTGCACATGCTGCACTTCTTAGTTGGTTAAAATCTCATGATCTGATGTTAAAAACTGATCTTAAAAAAGTTTCAAAAACTGCTCAGTGTGTGTGCCAGGTAGTCACAAGAGCAGCCAACCACTCCATTGCCATGTTATTCACGTATAAGCCTTCTCTGCATGTGTCTGGTAATTTACCTGGGAAATCCTGCAAAAATGCAGGAAATCAGCTCTGGTTTTGTTCACACGTGACCTTGTTCTGTAAAAATGAAAAGTAAATTCCTGGGTCTGGCTGCATGTGTGAATGGGGCTTGGGATAGAGTTGCCAGTTTTGTCTGGATCCCAGTGCCATACATGCTGTTGCCACAGAGTGCATGCTCAGTGTTCTGACTTGTAGGCATCTTGGTATGGTTCATGTTCCAGGCCTAGTTTAGTTGTGTTGTAGTTGTAGTTCTGGTTTAGTTACAGTGCAAGTACAGGTTTAGTCCTAGTTTTACTATTATGTGTGCAAGTGTTAACAGCCATATGCTATGTATTTTATGTGTTTGTTTGTTTGTTTTTTTCCCTCTTTTGTTGCTTTTTTTCATATGTTACAATTTTGTACACTACCAGTCAAAGGTTTGGACACAGCATCTCATTCAAGGTTTATTTTCTGACTTTATACACACAAGGAAGTTAAAATGTGAAACAACTCGACCACATTTTGGTGTTATATTTTATACTCAAATTCCTCAAATTATCTACCCTTTGCTTTGCTGACAGCTGCAAACCCCTTGGCCGTCTCTCAGTGAGTCTCTTGAAATGGTTTTCACTTCACAGCTGTGCCTCAGGGTCAAGAAATGCTAAAAGTGCAAAGCAGGGTTCAAAGTTATGATTTTATTTTGAGTTTATTTTTTGTTAGCTACATGTCTGTTTACACATGGTTCATTCATAGTTTTGAAGTCTTCTGTGAGAATCCACAATGTAAATAATCATGGAAATAAAGAAGAAACATAAATAAAAACAAGTGTGTCCAAACTTTTGACTGATATTCTAGGTTCTGTGTGTATGTTACTAAATAAATAGAGACTGTGCAATGCAGTTTCCTTTTTATGCAATAATTCACATCAGTAAAAACAAAAAAGTTCCCTCTTTTCCAGAGCTGTGGAGCGTTTATGGGAGGACATCAGAATGCAATGGTGCAATAGAGCTCACTCAAACACGTTAAAGCATGTGCCCTTACAGCCGCTATACCAACACTATAATCACAGGCCGAGAGCTAGCAATGGAAGCACCAGCTCCAAGTATACATTATATTTGTTCTATTAGATACAGCTCAGTGGAAAAAGTACTTTTTATTTTTTGATATTGATTCCAGAGCATGCAATGTTGCAATGTTTAGATTTTCAACAAAAAGGTAAGTGTGGCAAAACTGAAATACTGTGAAAAACTGACTGTAATTTTATACTGTATGTGAGCTAATCTGTTGTAGTTCCAGCTAAATCAATTATTTCTGGTCATATTGTGTTAAAGCAAAGCTCAGATTCAAGTCTAACTTGAGTAACTGAGCTTCAGACAGAGCAGTGTCTACAGTTAGCTTCACAGTCCCAGAGAATGTTGACAAACTCTGCTGCGGAGTATCTCTTGCTCTGTTTTGCATACGTCTTCAGGCAGAGACAGCCTACATGCATGAGTAAATGTTCCATGGATCTCTCTGCACATCAGATCAGGCTGCATTGATTGAGCCATGAAGAAGTCCTCGCTCTCCACAAATTTTCTGCGAGCACTTAATCGATATGTCCTCTTTTGTAACACAGGAAATGAATTGAATGTTGCCGTGGCGATCAAACCATGCTACAAGGCCATCTACAGCCTCTCAAGTGGATGCTAGCTTAAGAGTAGTTAGAGTAGTTAAGAAGATTGAGAGTAGTTAAGAAGATTGTGCTTCCAGATCTTTTGTTTATTTGTAATTCCCCATGTCCCATTCCTGCCATATTTAGAAGCAATCATTTAACTTGTTTTTTTTGTTTTTGCTTTCCACCATGTTATATCATCGTTCCCTCATCAAAAACATGCCTAAAGAGGTTTTAGATGTCATCCATGTATGTTTGAGTAATCTAATGATCTCTCCCAGTCCCTATTCGAACACTCCTTACAGTTAGCTGTAAGATTCTGTGCAATGCTCCACCCACAAGCCAATGTCCCCCATGCTCCCACACAATAGTTCCCCATAAATATACAAAAAAGATTATACAAACTGTATACAACAACACAAACCTGATGTGATGTGCAGAAGTTCCTGTGGGCTGCATGCTGATTGTAAGGGGGAGTACATGTTTTTTTGAGCATTTTCAAAACAATTAAAGGTAACATGGTGATCTAAATATGTTATGTGTTAGCAGTTAATACCCCTCTCTTTAAGATTCATAGTTGATAAATTCAAATAAATTCAAATAACAGCAACAGAGTGATTGGCTGCTCTTGTGGCTACCGGGCACAAACTGAGCAGTTTTTTAAACTTTTTGTTTTTTGAGCTTAGTTTTTAACATATCATGGGATTTTAACCAACTAAGAAGTGCAGCATGTGCAGTTCAATAGACACAAGTAAGGGACTGTTGGATTTTGTGAAATAATGCCTGGACTGGGTGTCACTGGTAATATATAGAGCAGCTTCAATTCCCATTTGCTCTATGAGACTGATTTTGTATAAAGGTCACCAAGCTTATGCAGTGGTTTGAGTTTGTTTGAATGTTGTAGGCTTGTCCCCATGGTAACATGGACAAACTGCTCAGCATAACAGAATTGGAGTTGATGAATAAATGTACAACTGCGCAATCTCTGAAAAGACTTAAGCAAAAGTTGTGTTGTGTGTAATGAACTTATGTATTGTGTACATGAGGTGAGCCCACCTCCTCTTTGAGCTCCAATGGAGTAATCACACACATGGATCAGTATTAATTTACCAAGGAGATACTGTATGTCACCTGTTCAAACCTCAACCAAATCTGAACTGCCATTGTGCTTGCTTGTATGGATGACATCTAAAACCTCATGGCATGAGGAGGGAACAACATTAAACAACACTATAATATAATAGAAAGCTCAAAAAGTAAATTTTGCATAATACTCCCTCTTTGAAGAAGACATATTGTCCTTGAGCTTGTTATATACTAGTAGTTATAATCTGACACCTGTGGATCATTATGTTATCATTTGGACACTAAATCACAATATTCATCTAAACGTCTTAGTAAAAGAAACAAGTCAGCTGAATTCCGATGCCCAATGGGAGCTGACACCGCCAGACTGATCTGTGAAGTTGTTGGATAGCTGCAGATCACACTAGCAAAAGTAGCATTTTTTTTCATTTGTACCAAAATGATGCAGTGCTGCCAAGTCCTACGTGTATCACCGATTAAGAAAATAAAATTGGAGAACAGGGTAAGTAGAGCGGTGGCAGTGAATTGATTGGCAATATGGCATCTTTAAAACAAGCAATTAAAGATGCACAAAGCACTTCAAATACAACTTCAGAGGGTCAAAGAGAAGGAAACAACTATAACATGGTTAAAAGCTGGAAAATCAATTTTGCTTAATACTCTCTCTTTAAGGCCTGCAGCCCTATAGTGAAATCCTCTCAGGACTGTTTGGCTGCTGTGATCTCTGAACAAAAGGGAGCCAAAGAAATAAAAATGACTCTTTATCACCTGAACCCAGCCATAAGAGGGCGTATGTGCAGCCCTGGTACAGTGAGAGGGAGGAGGCATCTACAGGAAAAACTCACTCCTCTCCTCATAAAAAACGCACTGTTCAGACTTTTACTGTCACCTCCACTCTCAGGTTCAAATCGATGAGCGCTGCCAGCGGCTAAATGCTAAATATACCTGTCTAGTGGCGGCGCAGCCAGGGAGCTTTTCATGCCAAAGGAGAGGCGTCGATAAGAAGGGCCCGGCGGTGTGAGGAGAAGGTCCAGAGCCACATAGCACTCACAGAGCAGCTCATTGATTCGACCCAGTACGATTCCCAGAGTTCCACTGTGTGACTCCACCTGCAGTAAACATGACAGCTCAGATCAATGTGAGAGACGCACCCAGCCCCAAGCACAACGCATGTAAGCTTGTTTTATCAGGGTTCAACATGAGTACATAGTGCCTAAAACTAAGACTGCACTTGTTAAGGTTAGTAAAAGGGTAGTTAAAGGCGCTGTACCTGTTTACAGTTTTAAAAAGATGAAAAAAAACTAATTCATTTTAAAGAGGGTGTATTTCATTTTTATAGGGTATTAACTGCTAATACATCACATATTTAGATCGCCATGGTCCCTTTTATTGTTTTGAAAATGCTATATTCATAGAAAAAAAAAAAAAAAAGTTTAATAATGTTTAATAAGTTTCAGTTTCATTTTTGAGGCTCCCTTCCTCCCTTTTTGAGTCCTCCCTCCCTTTTTTTTTTCTGCACTCTGTCACTCTGTGACTCTGTGACTCTCCCTCCAGAACATTATAACAACACAATCAGCATGCCTTTAACCAAAAGCTTACAGTTCCTTCCCCTGCCTGATGTGCACTTCTGGCCCAAGAGAACCTTTATTTGTCTCATAATGAGGAAATTCCAGAGTACGGGGCATTTAGCTTCAAACAATGTTCAAAAAACAGGTGTGAAATTTTCAGTTACTTTTTTGCACATTTAAAGCAATACTTGTCAACTTGGAGAAAATGTAAATAGTTAAATATAAATATAAAATATTACACCTAAATGTTAAATGCAAATGCTAAATCTAAATGTTAAATCTAAATCTAAATGTTAAGTGTAAATCTAAATATTACATCTAAATCTAAATGTTAAATATAAATGTTAAATCTAAATCTAAATGTTAAATTTATATGTTTCGGGTGAAACTAAATATTTAGCTAATATGCCAGCAGAGCCGTTCTCGCTGCACTTCACAATTTTTCATTGGGGACAGCTACAGCAACAGCAACCAACACTGGCCCACCACCACAGCCCACCTCGGTAAGTGTGTTTTCCAAATCACTAGGCACTAAGTGTAGGGTATCTATACAAGTTTACACATATTAAAATGTTTGTTTCCCGATGTAGAAGGTGAGCAAATAAGCAGGCTAAGGTTACTACGTGCTTTTCTCTGTATGCTATCGGAAATTACAACGTAGACTAATTGTTTTTGTTTTAACAGGTTGGGTTGGGTTGGTTCGATGGGTTAAAAAACATTGCATGGTTTTGAGGGTCTGGAGAAGCGAGTTGGCTGTTATGATGGGTCGGGTTGGTGGGTCACAAATCCTTGACCCATACATCACTAGTGTGTGTGTGTGTGTGTGTGTGTGTGTGTGTGTGTGTGTGCGTGTGTGTGTGTGTGTATGTGTGTGTGTGTGTGTGTGTGTGTAAAATGGAGGACAGAGGCTGTTGCAGTGTGAAAGACATTTAACTTAATGTGAATACTGCATTAAAACAGCATCAAATTCTTTCTCTTTGTTTCTACATTTCCGTCCTTTGCCAGTCTCATACATTTCTAGCAAATACTGTGTTGTGTAATATTTCTGCACTGGTTCCAATCATGGTGATATATTTTACAAAAATCTAACATGTGACAATATGACTCTTTGGTATGTTTCTTATATTTTAAAACTCCTCAGGGCTCCAACACCAGTGCTGTAATACCTTTACCAGCAACAGACTTCTCCCTAGTGACTTCTCTATCTGTAAGTATGCATTAATATTTATGTTCATATTCATTTACTTCTCATTTACTATATTTTCACTGACCATTTTTTTTTCTCTTAAACATTCCTTAAATAATCACAGAGTATAAGCTATAGCTCAACTTATTTCAGTTATAATGTCTGCAATTCTCTCTTGAATGACCCTGATTTGTTATTGTTGTACTGTTGTCTTTACTCTGATCTAGAATGGCTACCAAGGAAGACATCAGATTTCCAAAGAGGTGCTTGAATACGTTATTTCACTGAAAACCACATTTAAAGAAGCGGCATCCATTCTTTCTATCTGAAGGCCAACATTTTACAAGTTACTACAAGACCATAATAGCCTTCATAAAAGCCTTCACCCCTGTGTGCATGCATGTCCTCCCAAATGTGAGCATTCTCTCCCCCATGATCTGTCTTGATGTGCTCTGCCAAACTGTCCAACAGCTGCAGTAAGGAGCTCTCCCACAGTTTCAGCACGACTATTATTGGCGCAATGAAGAAACATCAACATCCCTACAGTAGCCGTCTATGGCACCATGAACAACCAATTTCCACCAAATTAAAGGGTGTATAAAGGATTTTCCAAGGAACGAGAAATCCAGCGACTGTTTGTCCTTTTTCAAATGTTGCACATGCGTGAAACCACCCCCCTCCCCCACAGCTCCCTAAGTAGAAATGCCTCCTCCTGCCTCCTCCTTAGGCTTACGCTGCTTGTTTATAGCTGGTGCTATATAGCCAAATCGCTGTTACCGCTGTAACTATACTGTATGTTTTCAAATGATAAGCAGAAGTTTCTTGTCCAGAAGTAATTAAGCAACCAACACATCAGTCTTTAGACCCTCTGCTTCAGTGCACGCCATCGCTGGAAGGAATCTCTGAAAATCACATAAGTTTAGCTTTGCTCCTTTTCCCCTTGTCTTCTTCTTTCAGCGACCTCAAAATCTGACTTTCTTTTGCGGCTAACTGGTCTGCTATCACAACAAACTTTGTGCTAACTGCGAGGAAACTACACAGCAAATTCGCCAGTGTTAAATTAACACTGACAGTGTCAATTTTAACACTTTAAAAGTGTGTATATGTATCGAGTTAAGTGTTAAATTTCCAGTGTTAAATTTACACTTTTGAAAGTGTAAAATATTTTACACTGACCTAGTGTTGTTTTTAACACTCATAGTGTCAAAAACAACACTCCCTAGTGTACATATATGTCTACACTGTTGTTTAGTGTCACTAATTTAACACTGATAAGTGCTGAAGGATTCTACACTAGAGTTAGTGTTACAAAATTAACACTGTAATATTTACACCCGATTACTAGACATCTGCACTCACAGGTGTAATGCAATTACACTCATAGTGTAAAATTAAAGTAAACCCTATACCTCTCCATAACCAAAATGCAAAAACACAAAATGCATAATAACAACACAGAGCATTTATTTTTTTCTTAAATTGCTCAACTGGTACACCAATACATTTTGAACATTTTAGCATGGGATAACAACACTGTAAGGCACAATGTAGATCTGTTCGTAGTCATGGGCAAACTGGCGATCATATGGTCTGTAGTACACAAGATCATCTATATTAACCAGGGTGAAATCATTACAGTTTTCCTTGATGGCAAAAGCATTAAGGTGATCATCAAAATACAATGTTGAGACTTTGCATGTGAGAAGATGGGCATTTTCATCTCTAACAATTATATTGACAACTCGGTTGAACAAAGGCATTTCATTGTTAACCCCAGTGCACACGTACATCCCAATCTGGTACTCTGTACCATAGTTTTTGACCCAGGAAGTTGTGGAAACAAAACCAGACACAAATGTTTCACCAAGAGCCTCACTGCCCTCCAAATCACTGCCCAAGATGTCACTAATGGAACCGAACTGTAATCTTTTGAAATAAAAACTCTCAAAATGAAAAGCCAACTCGTTCTGATGTTTCTTTGCAAGGGTTTTTGTGATACTTTTTAAAATTTTTGACAGACTTTTTGAAAAAGTTGTGCCTTCCTTCAAACCTCATACACCACATGTAAATGAGGGGCCCGATTTTCCTAATACAACGTGGATAATGAATCATTATGTGGTGCTTTGGAATGAGATTTCTTTCTGGAAAGAGAGATTTGAAAAGTCTGTGATGATCCAAAATCAGATTCTTCAAATAACAAGTCATGCCATGGGTTACAATAAGATAAGATAAGATAAGATATGCCTTTATTAGTCCCACAGTGGGGAAATTCCAGTGTTGCAACGCACAGTTCAAGAACAGCAGGAAAATGGAACATGCAATAAAACAAGATAATAGATAATGGCTAAAAAAATAATAATTTAGAAATAGACTTAAAGATAGACTCTAATTTTGTTCCGGTGGAGCAAAAATATAAAATACAAAATATAAAATATAAAATACCAAAAAAAAAACTATTATGTACAATAAAAGTAACAGTGCAGCATATGAACAGAGTAAATCTCAGTAAAGTGACTTCAGTATATTATGTTATTTACAGTAATATGACTGTTTATGTACAGACAGGATAAATATCAGTAAAGTGACATGAGTGAATTGTACCAGAGGTCTTCAGTATTGCACATAGATATAGCTGAATGACACATGTTCAGTGTTAACAGTGTTCATTGTGCAGTCTGACAGCAGCAGGAAGGAAAGACCTGCGAAACCTCTCCTTCACACAGCGAGGGTGAATCAGTCTGTCACTGAAGCTGCTCTCCAGAGCAGACAGGGCGTCCTGCAGGGGGTGACACTCATGGTCCAGCATAGAGATGACCTTAGCCAAGACCCTCTTGTCCCCCACCTGTCCAGAGGACAGCCTAGGACGGAGCTGGACTTCTTGATGATCTTGTCCAGTTTCTTCTTCTCCCTCTCTGTGATGCTGCTGCTCCAGCAGACCACACCGTACAGGATGGCTGATGCCACCACAGAGTCATAGAAGGTCTTCAGGAGTGGCCCCCTCACTCCAAAAGACCTGAGTCTCCTCAGGAGATAGAGCCGACTCTGGCCCTTCCTGTACAGTGCATCTGTGTTGTGAGTCCAGTCCAGTTTGTTGTTCAAATGAACACCCAGGTACTTGTAAGAGTCCACTCTCTCAATGTCCCTTCCCTGGATGTTCACTGAGGTGACAGTAGAGTGGCGTCTGCAGAAGTCCACCACCATCTCCTTGGTCTTCCATGCATTGATGATGAGGTGGTTCTGCTGACACCAGTCCACAAAGTCCTGCGCTAGTCCTCTGTACTCCACATCGTCATCATCCTTAATGAAGCCAATGATGGCGGTGTCATCAGAGAACTTCTGCAGGACGCAGCTGTCCGTGTTGTGTCTGAAGTCTGCAGTGTAAAGGGTGAAAAGAAAGGGCGTGAGGACCGTGCCCTGGGGCGCCCCCACACTGCAGGTCAGTAGGTCAGACACGCAGTTCTTGGCTCTCACAAACTGGGGCCGGTTTGTGAGGTAGTCCAGGATCCAGTCTGCCAGGTCACAGTCCACACCGGCAGTCTCCAGTTTGTCCCTCAGGAGCAGTGGCTGGATGGTGTTGAAAGCACTGGAGAAGTCAAAGAAGAGAATCCTCACAGTGCTGCCGGGGTTCTTCAGGTGAGACAGTGAGCGGTGCAGCAGGTAGATGACGGCGTCCTCCACTCCGATGCCAGGCTGGTACGCAAACTGCAGCGGGTCCATCGCTGAGCTCATGGTGGAGCGGAGGTGGTGTCTTAGGCACTGGTACCACGCAGGAGGTCTTCCAGAGTTGTGGTACCACCCTCAGCTTAAGGCTCATGTTGAAGACATGCTCCATAACTCCGCACAGTTCGTCTGCACAGGACTTAAGGAGCCTGGAGCTGATGCCGTCTGGTCCTGCTGCCTTCCTGGGTCTGATCTTCTTGAGCTCCAGTCTCACCTGGGCTGTAGAAAATGACAGTGGCAGGCTGGGGGGATGGGTGAGTCCATGTGTAGTGGTGGGCTGAAGAGCAGAGGCAGAGGTGTGAAGAGGTGCAGGAGTTCCCCATTGTCCAGCCGGGGAGGTGAGAGCTGGCAGCTGGGTGGGGGGAGGGGTGGGTGATTGATCAAATCTCAGGAAGTGAGAATTGAGCTTGTTCACCCACTGCAGGTCCCCCTCCGTCTGGGCAGGAGGTGCTTTGAAGCCTGAGATAGTCTTGAGACTTCTCCACACCCCCTGGATGTTCTTCTGCTGTAGCTGTTGCTCCATCCTTCTCTTTTGGCTGGCTTGGCTCGTCCTGATTTTCCTCCTCAGCTTCTTCTGTGCAGCCTTCAGCTCCTCCTTGGTCCCTGACCTAAAAGCTCTCTTCTTCTCCTTCAGCAGAGCTTTTATGTCAGGGTTAATCCACGGCTTGTTGTTTGAAAAACACCGCACCGTCTGGGAGGGGACGATGTTTTCAAAACAAAAGTTGATGTAGTCCGTGATGCACTCTGTCACTGCATTGATGTCCTCCCCATGTGGGTCACAGAGCTCTGTCCACACTGTGGTGTCAAAACAGTCTCTCAGAGCCTCCTCACTCTCAGCATTCAACTTCTTCAGCACACGGGGCACCACAGGCTGTCTGTGCACAATAGGCTGATACACAGGCCGCAGATGGACAATGTTGTGGTCAGCTCTACCCAGGGGAAGCAGTGGGGATGAAGAATAAGCCTCCTTGGCGTTGGCAAAAAATAAATCCAGTGTTTTATTGTCTCTTGTGGGGCAGGTAACATACTGGGTGTATGTAGGCAGAACAGGTGCAGGAGATGCATGGTTGAAGTAGGTGCAAACACAATGTTTACAATTTGTGTTAAAAGTAGTAGCAAATTCCAACAGTCATCTCCTCTGCTCACTAAATCTCCAAACATTAACGGGGTATTTCTTAAGAGGCACCAAGACTGAATAGCATTAAGCCCAAGATCTTTGCTGTTATCATCCAATTTTAACATACTTGGTCTGTTTTTTCTCTGAGTGAACCCATAGTCAAAGCTCATAACTCTCTCCAACAATGAATCTGAGGATATGGAATTCTTAATCAAGTACTGAAACACAAGCTTTAAGTCATACTGCACCACCCCCTCCAGCAGATCATGCATTATATCAACAGCAAAATTGTCGCAAGTGTTGAACAGCTGAAGAGAGTTTAGCAAGCAGGTTCTTTTGACACCATAAGTGGAGGCCAGGGCAGGATTTAGTTGAATATCATTGCAGTGTTGTGAATGGAGCTCTTTCGAACGTAAAGTTAAACCAGAATGAGCTTCACTAAACACTGACTGTAACTCAGACTTTTCAGTTAAACAAAAGCAACAACAATAATTTGCACTGAACGACTCAACAAAGCCGAAGAGGCCATGCAAAGCCAAGTTGTCTCCCGTAACCTGAAAAACCGAACCCTTAACAAGAGAGTCCGAAAATGGCACGCGCATTCCTACAGTCTCTAATATTTTTAGATCATCAACAAGTGGCTTCAGGATTGGATCAAAACCATACTTCCTTACATCTTCTGTGTGAAAAAGAGCAACTAGATGGATGTTCATCAACACAGAATTCAGCTTTGGTGGCAAATTTCTCAAAATAAAATAAATGCAGCCAAGTTTATGTATACCTTTTTTGGATCCCAAGGGATTAGCAGTTTCAAAATCGTCATAATAAAGCTGGATCTGAAGAGCATATTCTTGTTGTGAAAATAAAGCATGATTTCTATAATATGAACCATCATTAACATCTCTGTACAGCCCCTCCTGATGTGGTTTTGCTTTTGTCAAACTGTTACACAGTTCCCTGTTCCTAAACATTGATTCAAGAGACCCCATAATGGGTACATACATGAACTTATCATTAACAGGGATTTGCTTATATGTGCCTGTTGTTTTATCTCTGCGCATGTCAAAGCGCACACCAAGTATATGCTCTACCGGTTCAACTATTTTCAATTTTTTCTCAAAATATCTCATCCTTTTTGATTCTGTGTTAAGACATGAAAACGGATTTTGTATTTGTTCAAAACAATCCTGGACCTTCTCCATTGTTTCACTAGATGCATCAGGTGACAAGCACTCAACCACTGCTTCCTTTGTTTGTGCCTGGATATCATTGACCAGTTCCTCCATTGAAATTACTAAAGATTGAACAGTACTTTCTGGGACACCTGAGGCTTGTACTTGAGCAATGATAGAGCTGCACATGTCTGCTACTTGCCTTTTACTGATTGGAATAGATGTTGTAACGGGGGGAGCTCCACATCAACTGATTCTGCAGCAGCCTTTGCTGCAGAGTGAACCTGTTCATAAGTGCCATGAAATGTATCAGCACTGTCTTTATGTGCTTGGGATAAGTGCCGCTTGTAACCACAATAAGTTTGAAATACAAACGTGCATCCTGCCTCTCCACAACTCAAACGCAAAGTCCTTCCTGGGTACAAACCATGATGAAACTTCAAATGCCTAAACAACAAAGAACAACTAGTGTGGTGTACCTTGCAAATGTAACATTGGTAAGCAGGCATGTTTCTATGCAATGACGAGCTCCTCAAACTTCACTATGAAGAAGTTTAGCTCTGATTTCTTTGACTCGGGGACTCTCCTTCACGTTGCCGCTGTCGATGCCATACACTGTGGTCTGGATGAATGTAAAGAAGTTGTGCAGAGCCTCCTTGTACGACACAGCAAACACAAAGTGGGCTTTGACGAGCTCGTCGAATGCAGCAACTCCGGTCTGTGCTGAGCAGGGAATAACTTTTTGATCCAGGACAATGTAGAAATTTTGCAAGCAGTTTTTTCTCTCCCCGACACACAAAAGAAAGGGCTGTACAGGTCCAGTGTCCTTAAGCAAGGTCTTCATGCTTTGGCCCACCTGAAAAATAAAAGATATACAAAACTGAAAAGAAACTACTAAAATATTAAAATCTTATGAGCTTTAAAAAGGAATTGTAAGTAAAATTTAGATTTTAAATAAACTTGACCGAACTGTGTCCCGACATAGAATGTAGGCACGTTCAAATCAAATACTGCTCTTAAAGCAAACAATTGTCATGCTACTTTATTCTCATTTGCAAAAACATAGGATAATCACATGAAATTATAACTGTGGACATCCGTCCAATCAAAAATCAGAATGAGTCTTGTAGGAACCGATAACATGGTAACGCCAATAATGAATAAAGTTCAATATCGTAATATTTTTGGTCAATTTTAAATGTAATAAGCCCATAATGTAACAGCTTGAGTGAGCCAATAACATAACACCTTGCCAATAATGGACCACTTATTTACATTATTGGCAAGGGAAGACATGTCATAATGTAATAACTGCAGACAACAATGTAATATTTCAAAATTATTGTTTTTTAACCCTTTGCTTGTTTATTTCTGTGTGGGGGAGGGGGCACTATCATTATCCAGCAGATATCTGTTGCTTGCCACTTAATGTTATAAAGTATTACATTATCGGCAAGGTGTTATTACTTTATTGGCACAGCCACATGGCCAGTTATTATATCATTAGCTTAATACATTTAAAATTGGCCAAAATTATTACATTATTGGGTGTTATTATGTTATGGGTTACTGCAAGCCTCTCATGAGGGTTGTCAGTTTCAATGCTACAATTCAGTTGGTTTAAACCTAAAAGAACTCTCTGATATAAATCCTCGCTACCTTTCAAACCCTAGCCAATCTTTATACAGCAGCATATGCTGTCCATATACTGAAAATGAGAAATAACATTTTTGTGCCTATATGCAGGTTAAGGCATTGGCAACCCAGGTTCAGTGGATTACCCTTTTAAAAAACGCAAGAGCACAGGCAAAATACAGTTCTTTTTATACTAAATATTTTACTTGGTCACATACCTTTAGAAACTTTACCAGGAGATTAACAGCATCAGAGGTACTCCTCTTTGGTGTTTTGCGACCTTTAGATGTTGGAGGCAAAAGGTGAAGCAGTAGGAGGAGAGCAGCTACCTCGGAGTCCCAAACTAGAATAGGTGAATAGACCAGGTTGATTTTCATATTAAAATGATAGTATTTATTTTATACCTACCACCATCAGTATCCTGTGCAGCCAAAAATAGCTCGTTGACATCTGCACTTTCAGGGAGATTTTTGCACACTGCAAGGACTCTTGGTTTGAAGAAGGATGGCCACTTTGAAAGGAATTTCCCAGACACTTCTTCGCCAAAGAGCATTGCAAAATCCTGATCAATCTAAAAAGAAAATGTCAACAAAGAAATATTGCATATAAAATAAAGATAAGGGATATATATATATATATATATATATATATATATATATATATATATATATATATATATATATATATATATATATATATATATATATATATATGTATATATATATGTGTGTGTGTGTAATAGACAAATTGTATATTGATAATCAGTAGTGATGATATGGGTTTTTACATTGCAGAATTGGTGTTTAAAGCATAAAAGGTTAATGTGCTGAGGAAATTAAAATCATCACCAAAAGTATTACATTTTGGTAATTTTATAACTATATGAACACAAAAACATATTCATAACACAATATATAAATAATTTAAAAGGTCCCCATATTACACAAAATTGATGTGAGCTTTAAGCCATGTTATAATATTGTTACCGCCTCAGAAACATGCAAGTGTGAATGAAAAAATGCAACTCTGGAATGTTTGTGATGAGGAAACAACTTTATAATGTAGATCAGAAAATAGCATAATATGAGCCCTTTAAACCAAGTAAATTATTTACTAAGACACACACACACACACACACACACACACACACACACACACACCTTACCAGGCCAGGGGTGTCCAGGAATCGTGGGAAAAGGTCAAGGACATTGATGGCAGTGGATGCGTCCTGAACCACTTTTTGTCTGTGCTGAAACGTTGTCATCATTTTCTCTTTGACCACCTTCATGTCCGCAGAATGCCTCATTATGGACATGGCCTCTTTGCAGTCATCACCAGATAGCTGCTGCACAAATGAACACATTTGACGAGGAGTCTTGGGGCTCTCTAGAAAAGAGATCTTTGCTCTCTTGAGATCTTCTGCGTTGAACAGTTTTTAACCGCCATGCCAGGTAGCCAGAACCACTCTGGTGATCATAGAAATGTTCCTATTAAAAAAAGGACAACAAATTACAACACTATTAATCACTAAAAGCAAGTCGCTTATTAAAAGGTTGTAGCTTGTTGCCGCAAAAATAACAGCACACACAGTGTATACAAATTAATTCATAAAATTATAAATAATGAAACCACAAATCTTTTTTGAGCAGAAAAATCATAATTTACTATTAAAAAACACAAGAGCATGGGTTTGGCAATTGGTATTTGCAATACTTACATAACCATTTTTTGAATCTGGGTCCTTCAAGTTGGAGAACAAAGTTGTTATGCCAAGAGCATACAGTATGCGGACCTTTACTGGAGGGATCCTCCTGTAAAAAAAAAAAAAAAAAAAGAAAAAACTCTTAGTGAATGAATAATGTATTCATTTGTGGATTTAGGTGTATCCGGATCCACCTAAAGCAGCAATAGCTCCTTCTCTTCACTGCTCCTTCCTCCTCTTTGGGCCTTATAGTCGACCTCATGACGTAGCTCTCAGAGGTCAGCTTTAAGGAGAAGGAAGGAGGTATTTTTGCCCATTTTTGGATGGAGCCTCAGTCTTAATAAGCTACCACACCTTTTGTATGCAAGCCCCATCTGCCCCATTAGCCAATCTGACTATCACCAATCACCCATTCTCACACACATTTATAGACAAGACACTGTATGTAATCTACATTGTTTTTAAATTCCATACACATGACCCATTTGTGTCCCTAGATATGAAGTGAACATGTTCAAATTTGAAAGCATGAATTTTGTTTCTAGGCAAGGTTAACCTTCACCTGTTCGCACATACCTATATTTAAAAGATTTTGTTGTAACCAGTACTTCTACCCTTTTCACCCCTGTTATTTTTGGCTCACAGGAAGTCAACAAAACTCCATATATGTAACACACTCTGGTTATTTTTTCCTCTCCAACATATATAAATACCGAACTGTGACCTCTTAGATACTTGATTTTATCCACGCATGTCTTCTGTGTACCTCCTGCTTGTAACTCCCTTAAATCTGATCAGATAAAGAACTTCTTTTACGACTCTACCTGGTCTGACGTCTCATTAACTTTTCCACCACGACTTCAAAATTAATGTAGATCTTACTGATAACAATTCTAACGCTGATTTATGAAATTGCATAAACACTGGACATGATGTTCCATTTATTTTATGTTATAATTTGCTATTTGGATTTTCAAGACAATTATCCAATCAAAGCAGAAGGAGCCTTACAAGTCACTCATCTGGGTTGCCAGTTTTAATGCAGATATCCAGTTGGTTTAAACCTAAAAGGACTCTTAATATGAATCCTCAATCCTCAGTGCCTCTGCTTGCTGCCGTATATGCTGTTCTTATATCAAGTAAAACTATGCATTCTCTATACTGGTTAGGCCACTGGCAGCCCCTTTTAAAATTGTAAGAGTGCAGGCTACATACAGTTTCTTTAAATAAATCCCTTTTTGCTTACCCATGAAGCTCAACCATGTCTGCGACCAGGATGTTAACCATTTTCCTTCTCGAAGCATCAGACAGAGATTTCTTTAGATCATATTCTTTCAAAATTAGATCACCATCTGGCTTTGATAGAAGAGCTGCCTTGACGGTCTAAAAAAAAAAAAAAAAAATAGTCAATATTGATGCTAAACGCTTACTAGGTAGTAGGGTTGTCAAAAGTATAGAAAAATCAGATATTAATTAATACTTCAGCTAGTATCAGGCTTTAGAATGATCTTGAGCTGTATCAGAACAAGCATAAGCGCACATTCTATTGTCTAAATAGAAAGTTTTTTATTATTGTAGTATCAAAATTGATACTGGATATCGAGTTTATTCCTGAGTATCAAAACTGCGTTTGAAATTTTAGTATAATGTAATGTTAATATATAAAACACAATTACATCTCTGGCAGTTGGGCTGTCTGGGTGTCCTTCAGCCAGTTGTCTCTTCCGGGCTTCGGTGGATTCTAATATTATTGTTGAGTCTGAACTACTTGAGGGTGATGCAGAGGCACGTGATGGAGACCACTCTGTGTATGAGGCATCTGACAACGAGGCATCTGAAAATGAATCTTCAATACTGTGACCTAGGAAGAAAAAACAGAAATATGATTTAAGTATAAATAACTTAAGCAGCATATTGGCCAACTGATTACATTTCCTTACCACAGTATTGTTCAGTTATAGCTTGAAACGAAACCTGGGCTGTTTTTAGTAGTTCATCAAATATATCCTGGTCAACTTCAACTCCTGCACTGTCTCTAAGTACCAATGGTGTAGACACTGGCAAACTGAATTTCTTCAGCACTAACAACAAATAAATTATATTGTCATTTCGGATCAGAGCTGCTTACAATACAGAAAAAATAAAATACCAACAGTCTCTAAAGAATTAATCAAAATAAATGACCTGTTGGTCTATTTTGTCAAGAATTGATTGACAGTAGGCCTGTCACAATACAAGGACAATATATTAGTGAAGAAATTGATGATAAATGATAATACTGAAACTGCCAGAATAACCCTAAAGCAGAATTATACCCCAAATCTATTCTAAATGCGCAATATGGTTAAAAACATGAGCTGAAATAAATAAATTGCTAAATTAAAACAATTTAGTAATTAGTGTCTATAATGAGTCATACAAGTTAATTTTCATACAATTCAACCTTCTACTGCTCAAATCTTTTCATAGTGCTGAAATCCAGCATCCATGTTCCCAATAGTACAAAGAAGAAAGTACCAACGATAAATACTGACCCCCAAAAATGATTGTTTCATCTCTCAAGTATTAAACGATAACTTGATATAGTAATTATCAAAACAGGCCTATCTGGCAGTATTACCATTTGAACAGGCTAACAAGAGACAAATACACACTTTATCTTGCAGTCACTTTACCTTCTTGTACAAATTCTGCGTAACTGTAGATGTCATCCTTCTTTGGCACCCTGACCCATTTGCTTAACCCCTTGTGATTCACAGGAACCAGCATTTCGATGCCTACAACAAGAAGAAAATATATGTTGCACATACAGCAGTTCGGAATTTTTACATTGAACTGTGCTTTTATTGAGAAATATTGATAACAAATGTGATCAAATTAGAACTAAAACTGTAAAATAAAAGGCTTATGTTGATCTAGATTTTCTGCATTACAAAATAAAAAAATGCATAAACTAATTTGTGCTATACATAATATAAAAACACACCATCTCAAATTAATTGTGGCAATTTTTCTGCCTAAACTATGCCTAAAATATAAGCAGTTTTTAACAAGTAATAATAACAACACAGTATTACAAGCTTGAAAGAACAAGGTGGGGCACGGTTTGATTTTTCTTCGGTAACAGTACTTTAACAAACCTGAATAGTTATAATTTTTATGTGCGTGTATTTGTTTTAGGTGTAAATTAATAGCCACTGTTATGAAAAAAATATATATATATATTTTCAATCTTTTAATCGTGTTATAACCATCTTAATTCATATTTAGGCCACTATGGCATCTGTTCAGATTTAATAACCCAAAACAAATGCAAACAAATTAGCCACACAGCTGATCCTTCCCTTCATATGCACACTTTATATCAAAGCACATGCTTTTTATTATTTAGATAACTTGACAGTTACCTGGACAGAGGAGGAGGATTAAGATGACTCGTTTGGTTTCATCTTTATGCAGACATGCGCTGAACTGTGGATTTTTTTTCAACAGCACATTTGGGAATTATCTTACGCTTACTAGGATGGAGGGATGGATTGGTTCATCCATCTGTTTGGCTTCAACATTACGGGGATACTGCAGACGGTGATGTGGAGTATTATTATAATGCGCAACAGTTTGACTTGAAGAGGCACTTTTCGGGTGTTTACGTCAGCTCTTTTGTTTTACTGGTAAGATAACACTGCGATTTGGTTGGGCACAGGTAGGACTATATTATAACGTTAGTGCTGCATTTACTATTCGTTTGTGTACGGCGTAGCTGTATTAATCTGTATATCCAATGAGGCGCTGGTGGCGCGTCATAAGCCAAATTATTAATCACATCAAAACACTGTTCACATGAAAGCGATAATAGTTTAAAACTGATTTATGTCAAATATTAAAAAAAAAAAAAAAAGGTGGATTAACATTTTATGGCACAAGAACTCTTGTATTTACGATCATAGCAGCAACACAGTCTCGCGCTAGCGGTAACTGGGTAAATATAGCACATTTAACAGTCAACATTACGTGGCAACGATTTTGTCCTACCCGTGTGCTCGGTTGTAGTTACATTCAACCCGGCTGCCCACTCTCCCAGTTAAAATCCAGTACGGTCCACTCCATGGAGAGAGCTCAACACGGAGCAGCGCTACACCTGCCTCCTCCTTCGCCTGAGGCGAGCTAATGGCGACGGGCCAGGAGCTACCATGCGTCTAGCCACAAGGCAGTGCAGTTAGCCTCCCGCCATACAAACTAGCTACATATAGGATTGACGTTAATCATATAACATATTTGGGTGGAGTGACTAGACTTACCTTGCCTGGATATCCAGAAGGATATCTCTCTGTATTTGTTATACAGATCCATATCCGCCGCTGGTACATCGATGAGTCTGGATTTTTCCAAGTAAAGACTTACCTATTTCTTCCCCGGCCATAGGCACAAAGTCTGGTGCTTGCTTCTGCCACAGCCCGTCCACTCCGATGCGCTTAAGTTGAACTGAAAATTAAAACATGTAATGACAAATTTATATGTGCTGAACAACAAATATGGCCTACTATGGCAATTACAAGCATTTTATGTATTCAAATTTGCCTAAAAATGAAAACTTGACCAAATTTATCTTACCGTCACAACCAGAGAAAATGGCGGCCAGAGAAAAGATCTAGAAGCTGCTCCCGCACATGGTACTCTTTGACGCAAATGAAGGGTGTGGTCAAGTTTAGCACTAGTAGTGCTAAATTCGCACTAGTAGTGCTAAACTGTACTTAACAAGCAAAATCTACACCAACACTAACTCTACTAGTGTGACCTTTTATGAGTTCAGTGCTATATTAACGAGCTGTGGTGTAAAATACATGTTACACTGGAAAATTAACACTGGCAGATTTGCTGTGTACAGTTTGAAAAAGCCGCTAAGAACCGCTGCGTTGGTTGAGTATACAGCGTCTTGCGTCTGTGGAATGCGTGAGAGGCGTACGTAAACCATGTAATCTCAGCGCGCCAGCAAGTCCGTACACTAGAAACGTAGGGAGTTTGATTGATAACCTAACAGCCAATAGATAATGAGGTAGTCTCGTTATCTATTGGCTAATGTTTATCTGGGCCCACCACATCTACAGTTGATGGATTTTCATTCTTTTTTTTTTTGGTCATCATTATTACAAGGCTGCTGCATCTCTATAATGCTATCATTGACAATTTGAAACAAAAAAAATCACCATACAACCTTAACTTCTACATTCCAAATGAAATTTGGATGTGGGACAGAGTATGCTCGGTGAGCTATTGCTGTTCTTCTCCTAGATACAACCGCAATTGGGTCCATTCTTTGCACTGAATCCCTAACACAACGTCGTTGGACTAGAATGTTTCTGGAGCGGCGAATAGGATGGCTCTTATTTAACTTATTAACTCTTATTGAACTTTTTAAATCATATGGTCTGACCTTCCCAAAATGCTCCAATTGATTAGAAATTGTGGTTTTTAAAGTTTTAAGAAAATACATTAATATTTATAGGTAGCTCAAACATCCTGAAGTTTCTGTAACTGATGCAATTTCAGCACTGTTCATCATGATCATCATTTGCTTCTATATACCAGATATGGCCTATGTCAAGGAGGCTCATATTAGTGTATCCATGGGTGGCAGTACCTCAGTTGGTAAGAGCGTTTGTCCGCTGATCTGAAGGTTGGGTGGTTCGCGCGCAAAACGGTCAGATCCACCAACCCACAGTTTGGCGGGCGATTCTAGCTCTCACAGATGTGTCCTTGGGCAAGACACTTAACCCACCTCACCCCTTGTGTCTGAGTGGTTCCTTGTTGTAAACAATGTTGAGTGCCTCGAAGGTGGAAAGGCGCTATATAAAAATGTGACCATTTACTATGGAATAACTACCATCAAAACTAAAATTCAATAGGCTGAGGTGAATTCCTAAGAAGATGATGGTAGTGGAGTGATGACATTCACACAAGCCTGGGAGGGAATACAGTGTAAGCATGTACCACTGGTGGGTCCAGCATTTCTGAATCAAGCTTTTAAGAGTCTTCTCTCAGACAAAGACTTCACATAGTTGCACTGAACTTTGTAGGTGTTCAATGGCCACGTTTACCTGATGTTTTTTGACTCTAATTAAAACTTGTCTTCAGCATAATGTCTTAGCACAAAAACTAGCATCAATAAAATATTTTTCTGTCAGTCAGTATCATAAGACAACAAATGCATCTTTCTGTTGAGTGAATAGAATATTATGTTGCAAAAATATGACTCTAATTGTGTTACCTTCAGTAGTTTAGCAGTAATGAGGGCCACAATGACAAAAACGTCAAGGTCTTTGAGCTACCTTTAAATATGTATGGATTTTTGTGAAGCTTTCTTTTCTTTTTTATTAAATGCTAAATATCTAGGGGGTCAGAGAGAGACATTTTAAACTTTTTTTTTTTCTTTTTTTTTTTTTTTTTTTTTTCCCATTGGATAAGGACCACCCTAGCGGAGATGCCCATAAGCATCACTTCTTCCACATTTAGATGCTCAGATTTAATTTGGGACACTTCAAGATCAATTGTTTATCAATGATATTTTAAAATTGTGACATTGGAATATAATGGTCTTGTAGTAACTTGTAAAACGTTGGCCTTGAGATAGAAAGAATGTATGCCACTTCTTCAACTGTGGATTTCAGTGAAAGGACATATTCAAGCTCCTCTTTGAAAATCTGATGTCTTCCTTGGTAGCCATTTTAGATCACAGTAAAGACAACAGTACAACCATAACAGGGTCAATCAAGAAAGAATTGTACACATTATAACAGACTGACTGAATTGAGCTATAGATTATACTCTATGATTATTTAAGGAATGTTTAAGATAAAGAATGGTCACTGAAAAGATGAAAGGTAAATGAGAAGTAAATGAATATGAACATAAATATTAATGCATACTTACGGATAGAGAAGTCACTAGGGAGAAGTCTGTTGCTGGTAAAGGTATTACAGCACTGGTGCTGGAGCCCTGAGGAGTTTTAAAATATAAGAAACATACCAAAGAGTCTTTGGTATACCGCCATGATTGGAACCAATGCAGAAATATTACACCACACAGATTAAAAAAACAAACAAACAAACAAAGCTAGGTTAGAAGAATATGAAAGTAATACAATGCGGTATGACATCCCAGTTGAGGTGGTGGGTGTGGCTGCCACAGGTGGGTTGTAAGTGGTTGGAGTCTGAAGAGATAACCCAAATATTAGCAATATGTTTGTAATATTTATACACCCAGCAGCCAAAAACGTATGTGACTGGCAAAGGACAAAGAGAGAGAATTGTATGCTGTTTTAATGCACTCTGATACCTTATTCACATTAAATGTCTTTCACATTGCGACAGCCTCTGTCCTCCATTACACACACATACACACACGCACACACACACACACACACACACACACGCACGCACGCACGCACGCGCGCACACACACACACACACACACACACACACACTAGTGATGTATGGGTCAAGGATTTGTAAGACCCGCATCAACCATGCAATGTTTTTTTAACCCATCCTAACCCAAGCCGTTAAAACAAAAACAGTTAGTCTACGTTGTAATTTCCGATAGCATACAGAGAAAAGCACGTAGTAACTTTAGCCTGCTTATTTGCTCAACTTCTACATCGGGAAACAAACATTTTAATATGTGTAAACTTGTATAGATACCCTACACTTAGTGCTTAGTGATTTGGAAAACACACTTACCGAGGTGGGCTGTAGTGGTGGGCCAGTGGTGGGATACTGTTGCTGTAGCTGTCCCCAATGAAAAATTGTGAAGTGCAGCGAAAACGGCTCTGCTTATGGTATCTGCTAAGCCTTCACTGGACATGATCCTCAAATAATCGAGAGGCCTACTTGGTTGAAACGGGAGGGCTCCATTCCGGGCGGGCAAGAGGCTTGTTGGAAGCCAGTGTTACAGTCAAAGTGAGCCCCCCCCCCAACCCCCTTGTCTGGCAATAGTGACTGCAGCTCATAATTTTTTGTACTTTTAGATTATTATATTATCACGATAATCCATGACCAACAGTCCATTTCCCCTGATAAGTTGTTTTGTTTTGTTTTTTTTCCCCTCATCATTTGACACTAAAAACACACTCTGATCTCCTTTAACATTTAGATTTACAGTTAACATTTACATTCAGCATTTAACAATTATATTTAGATTTAGATTTTACATTTACATTTAACATTTAGATTTAGATATAACATTTAGATTAAGATTTAGCATTTACATTTAACATGTAGGTGTGATATTTAATATTTTTATTTAACTATTTACATTTTCTCCAAGTTGACAAATATTGCTTTAAATGTGCAAAAACGTTACAAAAAAATTCCCACTTGTTATTTGAACATTGTCTGAAGCTATGAGCATGAGCCGCTTTACAAACGGCGCCCCACACCAGTTTTGCAAAACACAGTTCAAGAAAAACAGCAGATAGAAACTAGACTTAGGCTGCGTCTCAATTCTCCCCCTTAGCCCTCTGTCTTAGCCCTACCCCTCTGTTGTGCGCGTTCACGAGAGACAGAGGGGTGTCCCAATACTCTTTTCTGTAAGGGCGAGGGCTAAGGGGAAGGGCTATGATACCCCTCTGCGCAAAGCGTTTTCAGATGCACACTTTGCGCAAAGGGGATAGGCGTGGCTTAACGCAAGTCGGAGCAAAAACCAACACGGAAATCGGGAAGTGTCGGCAATCGGGAAGAAATTGGACAAATGTGAGTATTTGCACTCAAGAACCTCATAAAAAGTTGTATAAAACTAGTAACTTTTGAAAAGTTGCAGGTATACTCATGGCGCCTGCATTTACGCTTTCTGACATATACGGCTTATCGTAACATGCCCGGTTAGAACTATACGCATGTTACGGTATTACGAACATGCATGGCCTAAAAGAACTATATACGCATATATGTTAGACTAGAATGTGTCAAATATATCGCTGTATTTCGCCTCGTAACTCGTCTCATGCGCGTTTAGAACTATACACATGTTACGGTAGAATGTGTCAAATATATCGCTGTATCTGTATATGTTTTCATTTCGCCTCGTAACTCGTCTCATGCGCTTTTAGAACTATACACATGTTACGGTAGAATGTGTAAAGTATTACGAACATGCATCGCCTAAAATATTATTGTTTCGTTTCGCCTTGTAAATTATCCCCTATTTAATGACATGTTATTAATCACATTTGTATTTCTTGTAGGAGGCTGGACTTGTTGGAGTTGTGTCAGCCCAACAAGCTTCAAAAAAGTGGGAGAATTTGAAAATAAAATATAAGGTATATTACATTCTATAATATTTGTAGGTACCAGAACAACCATATATGTTTATGACTATGTATTAATTTTGTTTTCTTTTTTGTGTGTACCAGGCATCCTCTACAACTCCGTCCACCTCTGCAGCATTTTAATTTTGTGTTACAGTTGATTAAAATTTGATTTACATATGTTGTACAGAGTATAGTAATTAAAAAAAAATAAAAAATTAAAAAAACATTTGACTTTTTGCAAAGTTCATTTAAAACAAACTCAAAAGGAGCACAATACTTCAAAACTTTAAAAATAATGTCATATTGTTGCGACTGCAAAGGGGTGTCCCATTTCTAAGGGTTAAAACACACCCCTTTGCCTTACCCCTCTGTTTAAAGACAGAGGGGTAGGGCTAAGGGGTAGGGCTAAGACAAAGACAGAGGGCTAAGGGGGAGAATTGGGATTGGGCCTTAAATCTTGCAGTTTAACTAAAACTTGACACTCTCATAACAATGGGGTGTGGCTGCTCTAGTGGCTGCCTAGCTGTCTCATCACCAATCAAAGCAACAGCTAATAGCTAGCTTAGGAGCTGATCTCTGAAGTGCTACAGACTTTTTACACCGAATGTGGTGAAAGACCTTCCAGAGGAAATACCAGCTGAAACAATTAAGCCAAGTCAAGACGGCGGAGCAGCTGGTTTTGCGGTGGCCTCTTCTGACACTGTTTCTTAAGTGCAACACTTTGATTTTTCGCCATGTTCACGGTGTTGGTCCTGGAGTATTACTCGACTGCTTCACAGCTTCTATCAACAGCACTTAGGCTGTAAAATCAGACTCTGATTGGACTCTATATTATCTTTACTGCACTGTTGTACTGAATCATGGTGGCTCTGAAACAATTTTGCTTTAATAAAAAAAAAAAAAAAGTCTAATATACTCATCTAATCTAGAATACTACAAATACTTTGAATAGAGTTAAGACACAAGGAGTATAAATAATAAAATACAAGTAAATTACTGGTACATTAAAAATGCCAGGGTATGAAACGGACCCAGGTAAAGCAGAGGGGTGCATATGGGTAACATAGGGTCTGAATTATTCCTTATTTTAATTCAATTTTACTTTGATACTTTGGCAGAAAATTGAATTTATACTATCATTGTGTCCTTAGGCAAGACACTTACCCAACTTGCAAGCATATGAAAGGAGTGTATGAGTGAATGTAGCGTCCTTAGTTCATGGCACGCATTGCAGCAGCCATTAAAGAGAAGAACGTTAGAGAAACTGAAGGATACAGCATTTTAAAAGGGATTGCATCGGATGAGAACTCTATAGAAGCTGTTGCGAGGGACACTACTTTTATTCTATCAGGCACATTGTGTTAAGGTTCAATATCAGAAAGGTAGGAGTGAAGGCACTAAGTGGGCAGAGGTTGATGAGAACCATATAGAAACAACCATTTGAGTGAGTTGACAGCTGTTTGAGTGTCATGGTTCAACACTGGAGTGAGGGACTGGGTATGTGAGGGTTAACACTAACAGATTTTTCACTTATGATCCAAATCAGGTACAAAAAGGTCTTATAATAATCCAAAACTATAGTTAGAGAGACATACCCCTCATTTGAGAGACACACTCACTGTTTACATGCACAAGTAAATCTAAGTATGCTCTATCAAAGTGTTGTCTCACATCTCAAAAAATCGACTGAACCACTCTTGCCCCAGTCTACATGTGACTTTCAGGGGCATAGTAATTTAATTTAGCATTAGTGCTAAAATCTGCTTCAAAAGGATGCATTCATGGTCTAGAGTTTGATGCTGTCATAGTTTCAAAGGATTGGTAGAGGAAATTCAGTTTTTGAAAGGAATATCCAAACTTATTATACACACAAGTTAAACCTGAACTTGTCATATTAGTTATATATGGGCTGAAGCCATTTTAACTGACTACAATCACATTTTTGGTGTTGAATATTGTCACTGCTTTCTGAAGATGTTGAAAAAAATGTTAAATGTATTTTTTACCGTGCCCCGAGCCTCACTGCCTTATTGTTCATCGACTTGAATGGACCCCCTATCGAGAAATTTAACCCAGTGCCGTTTGTCAAATCATGGATTAAGAAAGGACAGCGGACATCAGCATATTGGATTCCTGGAAGGAGGCCTCAACCAGCTGAAAGCAAAGCAGTTTGGTGAATTTTGTCTCCCTAATGGTAAGAGAAAGGCAGTGCATTCTTCCACTGCATAAAGTTTTAAGACTCAGGCAGGACACTACATTGGTTCGATCTGTCTGTACATCAGATTAATTAAAAAATATATAGCAAATTTATTAAAACTATATACATGTGTATACAACATCTCTCTGTCTGCTGTGTATTTGCGTGTGCGAAAGTTGCCGTGCGCAAAAACCTGGTCCAGGAGAGCGCATATGCTTTTATTTAGGCTACTTTTGTGTTTTTTTTATTATTTTTTTTATTTATTTATTTATTTATTTATTTTTAGATAGAGACCCCCTTAGGGTCAAAATGATAATTCAAACCCTGCCTGACGAAGACCATCCAGCTGGTCCACTGAATGCCCCATGTGATTAGGGTGTACTGTTACATCCAGCTAGTGTAGTGAGTTCTGAGTATGATCTGAGTTTCAGAATTCTCCAAATGTGTTTATATGATTTGGGAGATTCAAATCACAGCATCCCTCAGTCAAAGTTCTGTGTGTACATACACCCGAAATCCTGTTCTCACACCAGGCCCCAGATTCAGTTTCCTGCATGTTAACATAGTGAGTGAGACATATATTCATTCGAAATGCCTGGGAGGGCCTGAGGGTTAGGGAAATGGATACGTCTTCTTCACATTAGCATGTGGTGAATAAAAAGACCTCAGAAACAAAAGCAGTATAATGTATTCAGATGAGATACTGATCCAGAAATGAGGAGTTAGAATGGAGACCACCCCGGCTCCTCTCAGCTATGTTATTCTCTGGTAAACCTATTGTAAATCACTCCCCGTAGCCTGCAGTCACATCATTTGCTTTCTTTCTCTTCTTTGTACAACGTGTTTTGCTGCCCTGTGTCTGATCAAGCCTCAAACCCCTCTTTTATAAAGTATACTCCTGAGGGCGATATAAAAGCCAAATGCATACAGTCCCTGACAAAAGTCTTGTCGCTTATCCATTTTGTAGAAACAAAAGCTTATAGCCTGACTTTAAATTAATCGATTGGTTTTAGAAATGTCTCATATGAAAGCTAAAACCCTCCCAAATTATGCTCAATATACTAAAATAAATTTGCTTCACTGAAGAAAGATTGATCATTTAATGAACACAGAAAGGTCAGATTTTGGCAAGACAAAAGTCTTGTCGCCTTGTCATATGATGTACCCAATCCTAGATTACAGCCTCACCTGTGATCAGTTACTGATCAGTCAATTAGTGGGTGTGTATAAAAAGAACCCCAGCACACCAGACCTTCACATCAACTGCAACTTGACCTCTGACAACATGCCTAAGATCCACCCTGAGACCAAAGCGTTAATTATCAAGAGGCTGAAGACCAGATCCACTGCTGAGGTGGCTGACACCTTCAATGTGTCTCAGCGTCAAGTACAAAGAATAAGAAAAAGATCTGAAAAGACTGGAGATGTTTTTGACAAGCCCAGGTCCGGCAGACCCCGCAAGACAACTGCTCGGGAGGACCGTTTGTTGATTCAAAAATCCAAGGCCCCTCTGCTGCAGTGGCCCCTTTTCCACTGCAGCAGAGCTCCACCAGGCCTGGTCACCTCAAGTCCCTGTGTCAACCAGAACAGTTTGTAGAATTCTGTCTCGAAATGGCCTCCATGGTCGAATCAGTGCACAGAAACCAGCATTAAACAAAAGGCAATCAAAAAACCGTGTGGCATTTGCCAAGGCCCACAGCCTGCTAAAAGGATGGACACTGGAAAAGTGGCAGAAGGTGGATTTCTCAGATGAATCCTCGGTTGAATTACATCACAGCCGCCGCAAATATTGCAGGAGACCTACTGGAGCCCGCATGGATCCAAGATTCACCCAGAAAACAGTTAAGTTTGGTGGCGGAAAAATCATGGTCTGGGGTTACATCCAGTATGGGGGTGTGCGAGACATTTGCAGGGTGGAAGGCAATATCAATAGCCTAAAATATCAAGAAGTATTAGCTACCTCTTACATTCCCAACCATAAAAGGGGTCAAATTTTGCAGCAGGATGGTGCTCCATCGCATACTTCTATCTCTACATCAAAGTTCCTCAAGGCAAAGAAGATCAAGGTGCTCCAGGACTGGCCAGCCCAGTCACCAGACATGAACATCATTGAGCATGTCTGGGGTAGAATGAAAGAGGAAGCATGGAAGGCAAAACCAAAGAATCTTGATGAACTCTGGGAGGCATGTAAGACTGCTTTCTTTGCTATTCCTGATGACTTCATCAACAAATTGTATGAATCATTGTCGACCCGCATGGATGCAGTCCTTCAAGCTCATGGAAGTCATACAAGATATTAAATATGGATCTCACAGCACTACTACTTAATTCACTGATGTTATGCAACATATTTTTGTATTTGAAGTAAATTATTTGTTCAATTTTCTGTAGGCGACAAGACTTTTGTCTTGCCAAAATCTGACCTTTCTGTGTTCATTAAATGATCAATCTTTCTTCAGTGAAGCAAATTTATTTTAGTATATTGAGCATAATTTGGGAGAGTTTTAGCTTTCATATGAGACATTTCTAAAACCAATCGATTAATTTAAAGTCAGGTTATAAGCTTTTGTTTCTACAAAATGGATAAGCGACAAGACTTTTGTCAGGGACTGTAGACTGATCTGCAGACTCCAGACAAGCAGCTCAGATCAGAGAACACTCACCAGAGCAGAAGAACCGGAGATGTCCAAGAAAGTCCACTGACCTGAGATGACCTCCACACTCTTTTACTCCTCAACTCAGAGGAAGTGAGCGAGCTTCATTTTCACTGGAGCCAAACGCTGTGGGTGACATCATACTCCCTCAGTCTACTCCTTTATACAGTCTATAGTTGTATAGTTGGCAGGTGGATTAACCAATCATATAATATATACTTCTCTCAATATAAAATAGAGAGACGTCATTGTGGACAAGTACAGAAATGCAGGCAGTTGCCAAAAATAATGGCTTTTAAAATGAATGGAATTGTGTATGGATAATAGGAACATGCTTAAAGGTCCTATATGAAGCAAAAATTACTCTTGTACTCTTTAAGCCATGTTATAATGTTGTTACCTCATCAAAAATATACCTGTAGTTATGTTTTGTATCATTCACACATGTTTGAGTAACTCTTTATTATTAGACTGTCTACATCTCCAAAGCTCAAAATGCCCTGTTCCACCTTGTGATGTCATGTAGTGATAGTTTTCAAGTTAACACCTACCTTTTACCTTTTCATCATCCAAATGATTCTAGTGAAGATGTGTGGAGTTTAAAAACACAGTGAAGCACTTCTGGTATTACACATGACATCACAAGGTGGAACAGAGTGTTTTCTGTTTGAGAGAAGAGCTACATAAATCTGCAGGGTTTGTGTGTTAAACATGTGTGAATGAAACAAAACACAACTCCAGGTATGTTTGTGATGAGGAAATGGCATTATAACATAAATCAGAAAATAGTGTCATATGGGCTTAAAGTTTTAAGAGCACCAACTAGTCCTTATCAATCCCATGGACAAATTTTACTTCGGTAGAAGACGTTGATGATGTTGATACTAAATACATAAACTATGTCTTATTTCATACAAATTTTAACATTAAATAAATTCAAATTGGTGTAATAATCATGGAAACTGAATTTGAAATGAATTCTGTTTTCCAAAAAAAAAAAAAAAGTTGTACTTCTTTGTGCAGTTCCAAGGTGTCAGTTACGTCTGAAAGAAGTTGTGAAGTTTTCTCTGTTGATGGGTGATCTGATACTAACACCATCAGTTCAGTATAAACTGCTATTAACAGTAAGCTATCATTTTACACCCCACTTTTACAAGAATTAATCTAACAATTAAATATGTGTGCAGAGAAACTGAAATATAAATCATGGTTTCAAACATGTTCATCTAAATATTTGTATTCTAATTTTTTAAAATGCATATTTTAGACATTTGATTACTTGTCAGTATAGAAATACCAATACCAAACAACCCAGAAATATTTGGAAGAATATATTTTCCCTTGCCTGAGCAGCCAGTCCTTTTTACATTCTGTTAGAATTCAGAAGTGTCTGTAATGGAACCATAAAGCAAAACAAACCTCCACCCTAACTTGGGACAGTCCAATCACAGCCGCTCATTTGTATCACATGTCTCTCAAGTGCAAAAGACATCTCTCCAAAACTCTGTATCATTCAGAACAAAATCTATCTCTTCTTTTACCTGACATAAATAAGAGGGCACTGCCCGCTCCTCTGCCACCAGGCTGCTTTAGAAGATGGGGCTGGTTTATTTGATAGGACAGTAGAGTGTCATGGGGGGTAAAAAGCACGGAGGATACTCAGCAAACTTAAAAACACATATTGTGCTTGTGTCTGCTCTGTGGTTGTAATCTATGACACCTGTGGATCATTATGGTATCATTTGGACATTTTAAATCACAATATTCATCTAAAGCAAGAGCTGCTGCAGTTGTCGGCCTCCCTACCGATAGCTGTATCACAATAGCGAGTAGCAGATTTTTTTTTTTTTCCTTTGTGCCAAAATGACTATGCAATGCTGCTGAATCTTATGCTTATTACTGATTAAGAAAATAAAACAGGAGATCAAAGTCTGTACCGGTAGTAGTGAAAACTTGGGTTTACTGTCAAAACATGCACAAATCATCCCCAATACAACTTCGAGATGGTAAATGAGAAAGGAACAACTGTAACATGGTTAAAAGCTCTAAAAAAAGTTAATTTTACAGAATAGGTCTGATTTAGCTTATAAATATGAACAGTTTTTTCCCTTTTTATTACCTATTTCAAGAATTTAGCAGACAATTCACATTTTACAGTGGTTAAAAAGACTGTCATTTTTGATTTTGTTGCATTTGCATTTCCATTTCTTCACTGTCTGTTAGCTCAAAGGAGAATCTAAATGTGTTTGTAGCACAAAAGCACAGTAGTGAGCGCACCTTTCAGCTGTGTGCCCGTCTCATGATCTGAACCAAGCTGGAGCCAAAACAATCACACCGGACCTAAAAGAAAACCACAGGCCTCTCAATGAAATGCTACACACCTTTATTCTCTGTGTGTGACGTCTCCTGCAGGTGTTTGCCCAACTACAAGCACAAGCAGCCAATTCAACCATTCGCAAATCACATTTATCTGTTATTTTTGTATGATTCAAATTAAACAAAACACAATTCTAAAAATGCTTATTCTAACTGCTAACACATAACAAATTTAGATCACCATGTCAACTTTTATTCTTTTGAAAATGTTATATTCACCGAAAAATACATATTCATTAATCAATTGTTAAGTTTTGTGACTCTTTGAGTTCCCTCTCCCTTTGCTCTCAGTGCTCACTCCCCTGTCACAAGTCACTTCCCCTTCAAAGCACAATCACACTAATATCGGTGTGCATCTCGCAAATGAAACTACTGCTTTGTGAAGTTGTAGTTGTTTTGTATATGTTTGTATATTTACGGAAAATTATCGCGTGGGAACATGGGTGACACAGGCTTATGGGCTGGGCATTGGACAGAATCTTCAGCTAACTGTAAGAAGGGTTGAAATATGGCCCTAGAAAGATTGCTAAATTACTCAAACATGCATGGATGACATCTAAAACCTCTTGATGAAGGAACAATGTTCTATAATATGGTAGAAAGTCGATTTTGCATAATACTCCCTCTTTAAAGTAGGGTATGTAGCCTCCTGGTTTAAAAAAGAAAATACAATCACAGTTGTACCTGTGTTGCCAGAGCCTTAACCTGCAGATAGAGAACACAGCCAGATTTTTGTCATTCTCAGGATATGGACAGGCCATGCCTCATATGAATGCTCAGAACCCGATAGGTACCAGTTTGTAAATGTAAACCAGAGCTCCTCACAGTGCTCTAAAGTAGCCTACGGTGTGCCACAGGGTTCAGTTCTGGGTCCAGTTCTGTTTACCCTTTACATGCTACCGTTAGGTAATATCATCTGAAAGCATGGTATCGATTTCCACTGTTATGCAGATGACACCCAGCTGTACCTATCAATGAAACCTGATCAGACTAATCAAATCGAAAGGCTTAGTGACTGTGTGAGGGACATAAAAACATGGATGACCTTTAATTATTTACTTCTTAACCCTGAAAAAACTGAAGTCATTCTATTAGGCCCTAAACACCTACGAGACTCTATTGTGGTTTTGTCCCGGCCTGCAGCTGGGCTCAATGTAAAGTTTGACTCTCTAACTGAGCAGATAATCACATTGGACAATGTCAGTGTAGCCTCCAGCTCCACTGTAAGAAACCTTGGAGTCCTATTTGATCAAGAGCTCTCATTTAAAGCACACATAAGCCATGCCTGTAAAACGGCTTATTTTCATTTACGCAATATAGCCAAAATTAGAAATGTACTGCCAAAAAATGATGCTGAAAAACTTGTCCATGCTTTTGTCACTTCGATGTTAGACTATTGTAACTCCCTGCTTGCAGCTTGCCCTAAAAGCTCTATAAAAAGCCTTCAATTGGTTCAAAATGCAGCAGCAAGAATACTAACAGGTACTAAAAAACGAGAGCACATTACTCCAGTATTAAAAAATCTTCATTAGCTTCCGGTTGAGTTTAGAGTAAAATTTAAAATTCTTCTTCTAACCTGTAAAGCTGTAAATGACATGGCCCCTTCCTACATTAAAGATGAAATAGTACCTTATCATCCTAACCGTTCACTCCGCTCTCAAAATGCTGCACTATTGGTGGTTCCTAGAGTCGCTAAAAGTACTTTAGGAGGTAGAGCTTTTAGGTACCAAGCACCCTTGTTGTGGAATCAGCTCCCTGCTCATGTCAAAGAAGCTGACACAGTCTCTACATTTAAGATTAGGCTCAAAATGTTCCTCTTTGAATTAGCTTATGGTCAGGTCAGTTAGGAACAGAAACTAAACCCATAGGCCTAGTTAAGCTGCTCTAGGAGATATATTACTGGGGAAACTATGGCATCTTGAGCACTGTCCTCTGGTTTCTCCTACTTTTTCTCCTCCTACTGTTAAGAATATTCAATTACTAGTTCATTCGTAGTCTGTTCTTTGCTATTCACATGTTGTCCCTGTCCCACTCCCCTTTTGGGGAGTGTAACTGTTTCAGATGCTGCTGTTCCAGTTTGGACCGCTGCTGTCCCCTAGTGTCGAGGACCTGGACCCCTCCTCTCCTTCCCTGTCCTGGATTAACTGTCCTTGTCCTGCTAGATTAGTAGTTTCATCTGCCTGTCCGTCCATAGGAGTGGATCTCTCCTTCACTGTGGTTCTCCTCGAGGTTTCTCCGTTTTCCCATTGGGTTTTTCTGAGTTTTTCCTTGCCGAGAAGGAGGGTCTAAGGACAGGAGATGCTGGGACAATTATCCATTTGCCTGCTTGTTGTTGGACATTCTGTATTTTTGATTTATGAATGTTTCTTATTCTGCTTTATTAATCAACAATTTTGTGAAGTCCGCCGAGATAACTCTTGTTGTAATTTTGGGCTATACAAAAATAAATTGAATTGAATTGAACCCCTAAAATTCACTGAGCGAAGGGTGCACTAGCACTGACTCAAAATCAATGTTTTGGAACTTTCTACCATGTAATAATGTTGTTCCCTCATCAAAAACGTGCCTGAAACCCTCAAACCCTTACAGTGAGTTTTTGTATTGATAATGTGACTGTGGAAAAGAACATTCTGGTTTACCCAAACAAGAAACCATGGATGACTAGTCAGGTCCGCTCACTCCTCAGAGTGCGCGATTCTGCCTTCAGATCAGGGGACAGAGACCTATATAGGGCTGCCCGCGCTGACCTGAAAAGAGGCATCAAAAAAGCCAAGATGGACCATAGGAGGAGCATAGAATCACACCTGTCCAGCCATAACACACGACAGGTGTGGCAAGGAATACAAGAAATCAAACTACAAAGGCTGTCAAGCGACAACAGAGGACTTGAGTGCGCAGCTGGCAGAGGAGCTAAACTGCTTCTTTGCTCGCTTCGAGAAAACACACACACAACAGCAGCACTCAGTGGCTCCAGCCCTGTACTTACCTCCTTCCTCCACCATCACCACTCCACTCACTGTATCTGAGCACGATGTCAGACGAGTAAATCTGGCAGTGAACCCTAAGAAGGCTGCTGGCCCAGACAGAGTACCCGGCAGAGTGCTCAGAGAGTGTGCCCACCAGCTTGACTTCATCTTCACCAGGATCTTCAACCTATCTCTAGCCCAGGCAGTTATCCCATCCTGTCTAAAATCAGCCACCATCATACCAGTGCCTAAAAAGTCTCCTGTCACCAGCCTCAATGACTACCATCCTGTGGCCCTCACACCGGTGATCATGAAGTGCTTTGAGAGACTGGTCCTACAACATATCAAGGATTTCCTCCTTGCAGATCTCGACCTATACCAGTTTGCATATCGGGCGAACAGATCCACAGAGGACGCCATTGCCACAGCTCTCCACTCGGTGCTGAGCCACCTGGAACAACCGCAGAGCTATGTCCGTATGCTCTTTGTGGATTACAGTTCAGCTTTTAACACAATCATCCCGGACATTCTCATCACCAAACTGGACGCCCCTGGTCTCCCCCTTCCAACATGCACCTGGATAAAAGACTTTTTAACAAACCGACCCCAGACTGTTAGACTTGGCCCTCACCTCTCTCACACCCGCACGCTGAGTACCGGCTCCCCACAGGGCTGTGTGCTGAGCCCCCTCCTGTACTGTCTCTATACACATGACTGCAGCCCGGACAGCAACAGCAACCTCATTGTGAAGTTTGCTGACGATACAACTGTGGTTGGGCTCATTTCAAAGGGAGACGAGACGGCCTACAGTGAGGAGGTCCTGAAGTTGGCTGCTTGGTGCTCGGAGAACAACCTTGCTCTGAATACCAAGAAAACCAAGGAAATAATCATCAACTTCAGGAGGCACAGCACAAACCTCGCCCCCCTCTACATCAATGGCGAGTGTGTGGAGAGGGTCCACACTTTCCGGTTTCTTGGTGTTCTCATCTCAGAAAACATATCCTGGACTGAGAACATAACAGCTATCACCAAGAAGGTCCAGCAGCGACTACACTTTCTGAGGGTGCTCAGGAAGTACGACCTGGACCCCAGCCTGCTGCTCATGTTCTACCGTGCATCCATCGAGAGCCTGCTGACGTACTGCATTACAGTGTGGTACGGCAGCTGCACCATAGCGGACAGGGAGAGGCTCCAGAGAGTGGTCAAGACAGCCCAAAAGATCATCGACTGCCCTCTCCCCTCCCTGATGGACATTTACACCTCCCGCTGCCTCAGCAGGGCCAAAAACATTATTAAGGACAACTCCCACCCTGGCTTCAACCTGTTTCACCTGCTGCCCTCAGGTGCATCAAAGCAAGGACCACCAGACTCAAAAACAGTTTTTTCCCTAGAGCGATAACCTTTTTGAATTCATGTATGCACTGATTTTTCACTTGTGCAATATTTAATATAGTGCAATATTTTTAGAGTGCAATATTTAACAGTGCAATATTTAACAGTGCAATATCTAACAGTGCAATATTTAATAGTGCAATATTTAACAGTGCAATATTTGACAGTGCAATAGTTAATACAGTGCAATATTTTGATCAAATGCAGTATTTGACTCAGTGCAGTATTTACTACCGTGTAATAGTTGTGTGCAATCTTGGTTGACTGAGAGTTGTAGTCTTGGGTGTCCTAGTCCTTTTTCTTAATGTTTTGCACTAGCACTTTTATATTTTATTTTAGACTATTTTATACTATTTTATACTGTGTGGTAAGTGTCCCACACACATGTCTGTATTGGAGGGTGAGTTGCTTTTAATCTCGTTGTGCATGTGTATGGTGTTGTACATGTGTATAGTGACAATAAAAGGCATTCTGATTCTGATTCTGATAATTTTGTGCAATGCTCCGCCCACAAGCCTACAACACCCATGCTCCCACATGACAATTCTCCATAAATATACAAGAACATGATACAAAACTGTACACAGAAACTTAACAAACATTAACAAACATCACGTTGATGTGATGTGCAGTAGTTTCATTAGTGGGATGCACGCTGATTGGGTTGTGAGCACTCTGAAGGGCGTGTGACTTAGTGTGAGGAGCAAAAAGAGGAGAAACTGAGCATCATAAATGAAAGTGAAACTAATTAAAATCTGAATGAGTGTTTTTGGTGGATATAGCATTTTCAAAAAAATAAAAAGTAACATGGTGATCTAAATATGTTAAGTGTTAGCAGGCAATACCCTATAGCAGTAAAATAAACCCTCTTGAAACCAACTGGATTTCAGCATTCAAACTGGCAACCCAAATGGCAGATTCATATGAGGCTCATTCTGATTTTCATTCTAATTGTCTATACCTTGGTCCCATGTTTTATAATTATAAATAAATAACCATTACATTTGTCATCAGTAAAAGCTTTGTTTACCTTTGTACCTGGGGACACAAATGGGCCAAGTTTATGAAATGTAAAATGTAAGCTCTACATAGACTGGCCCTCTCTTTAAAGCAAAGGGTAAAAACGCAATAAGAAGAATTCAATAGCAGAATCTCAGCCAGAGCACAGATGTCAGGCTGTGAAATCAAAATGTAATAGAGGAGCGGAGGTATGGAGAGGTGAGTGGACAGCGCACCTCATCAGATCACACCTTTTCAATAAGAGCCATGTGTCCCTGCTGTCCCCATCTTCACCAGAACAAACTTAATATCAAATACTCAGCCCTGTATTGTCTCTGTTCCACAGAAATCAGACATGTTTAACACGTTTGTTTTATGATGAAACTGCTCCCTGCAGATTTGTCTTGTGCCCCTGATGCTGGTATCCCCCCACCCCCTCCTCCCACACAAGCCCCCACTGGAGCTCATACTAAAAATGCTTGTTTCATGTTTGATTTAAACTAAACAGGTGATATTACATTTATCGTCTTCAGTTTCTGTTATTATGGAGACAATTAGGTGGCAAACGCTCTACCTGAAAAGTTTTGTAGTGCTTTAAATAGTTTCATGAGACAGATTTTTTTATGTAATATATTCATGTATTCATCAGTTTTATTGTATTTAATGGTATCACTTCAATCTTTGTCCAACCATTTTTCATGAAGGGACACATGTTTAACATATTCAGTTGGGGGTCACATAAGATGAGTCACCCTTTTTAAATCACATTTCAATCCCTTAATTCACATAAATGTTTATTCACTTGATTACGGTAAGATATGATCATCTTTTATTGTCTCCCATGGGAGAAATTTGTCTTGGGACAGGGGCCACATGATTTAACACAGAGAAAAGACGAAGATGGAAACTTAGCCGCACAGGCCTGCACTGGACCGGAGAGGACACAGGTGGACAAAGACAAAAATAATCCCATCATGCTGCTGGTTGATAGCCTCATACCAGAGGAGCACAGTAAAGCATCACTGCACTAGCTCCAAGCATGAGCTTCAAGCTAAAACAAAGACAATAGTGTAACTCGGGGAAAGTGTATGTTTGTGTGATATGTCTCGGCTTGTTTTATTATTTATTTGTGTGTGTAGATTTTGCTGTTTTTACCTGTTTGTTGCTGTCGAGTTTTATTACACTTTTTTAAGCCTACATCAGTGCCGACCTATAACTCCCAATGCACATCACACTTTTCAGCCAATGAGCAACCTGGAACAATTAACGCACCTGAAACAGGGCAGCTAGAGACCAGAAATAAAAGGGAGAACAGGAGATTGACAAGGGAGAGTGGGCCTGGAGTCAAGAGCACACCGCTGCAGCAGAGCCACCACCATAAGTCAGATCACAAGCCGGAACGGAGCACCACAATACCTGAGCAACGCAGAGGTGGAGTGAGAAACTCCGCCTTGTGTGTAAGTGTTCTACACTTGTTAGTGGTGCCCCAGTTCGATAGTCTTTGGCTATAGGCTATAATGTGTGTTGCGCTAGGCGTTGCTGAGGTATTTTCTCGTATGTCCAGGATGCTGCGGTGGTGATAGTGGTGTGGCAATGGCACCAAGGGGACAGAGCGATAGGACGAAGGCTGATCACAAGCAGCCAAAGAAGGGCATCACGACGCTGAGTCCATGCAACGGCGGAGTGAGGAGCTCCGCTTTGCCCCATAAGTGACAGGAGATAGTTGTGCCCCCCCACATGGATAAACTGATCAAATAGCGATCTGTTGTGCGTGGGTTTTGCTGCTGGTCTGTTTTTGTTGGACCCCCCTACATCGCATTACGAACTGCCCCCTCATTCTAACCTGGCCCACCTAGTGTTTTAACCCCTTTTAAACTATTTTCATCCAGGATCCCTTTTTAAATTGTAATTCATTTTTTAACCTTGTAATAAATTATTTATACTTTTATTGTCTGCTTCCTTTGTTGGTTCTGGAGTGGCTCTCTCCCCTTGATTTTAACAGTTTACAGACATTTTAACTGAATTTGGCTTTTTATTTACATTTTTTTAATAATAACAACCAAACTACTTGACAGTTGTCCAGCATTAAGTGTCTTTTGCATCCTCAATCCTCAATGCAGTACCCTGGCATAGATAGGGGCAGTGCCATGGCATAGACTGGGGCAGTATCCTGGCATAGACTGGGGCAGAAGCCTTTAGCTTCATGGTAAAACTAAAAACTAAACTAAACCTAAAACTAAACTAAAAAAAAAAAAAAAAAAAAAAAATCTATAACATTACAGTTTTATGATTCTGATTAAGAACACTTTTGAACACGACACAAAATGTATGCAGCAAACTTCTATGTAACTGAAAAAGTAGACTGTGCACAATGTGCTCTCTGCAGGATTAGTGGTGTCAGTCAGATGACCCCCATAACCCACACCCAGTTATCCACTCAAACACTTAGATGGAAACGGGCATAAAGTCACACTTGTTATGTGTATTTCTAATGCAAATTTTGAAAATATGCACATTTTATATGGGTTGAAACACAGTTATAAACTGGTCAATACAGTGAATATTTCTAATATCTTCAAACCAGGCCACAGCTTTACTGAGCATGGAACCTCTACATGAGGTCTGCCTCACGCCTGTATGAGACTGTGATGGTCGAGGAATGTATACAGGTAATGTGTAAACAACAGGGAGCAGTGTTACACTGTTTTAACACACTCACACTGAACATGTTGTTGCAACAGTGTAACTCTGAGTTGTTTAATTCACTTATTCCATGGTCCCACCAACTATAGTTCACTTTTAAATCTGAACCTTTTGTCTGTCTATGGTTGTTCAAAACATTAGTTATTTCTGTTTTAGTTGAAGTAAATCCCTCCTCACAGTAGTTAATTTGTTTACCAGTTGCTATGATGATAATCACTGTTCAATATCACTACACTTTGAGCAACTCTTGCAGGACTACCTGTGCGGTTATACAGAAATTAAGCACAACAGTCAACCTTAGACTTCTCACCAACCATGGTATAAATCCCCTTAAAAGTTCTACGGGTAGTAATTTAGGCCAATTCAGCTGGAAGTCAAAGGGCCAAAGAATGTATCTAAGGGCTCTTTTTGTCTCCTGGGCACAGTCACATGCCTGAATTAAAAACAGGGAATAACTCTTGGGAATATAAGAGCAAATCGTGATCTCATTCCTGTGAAAATCTGGTGATTTCTGCATAGTTTTTCACTGCTTCTCCTTTGAATGCAGCTTTAGAATATCAAATATATACACATTTGCCCACCCACTCTCCCCATTCACCCATTCAGTCTATTACACGTCCCTATCTCAAAGTATAGCCCACAGCAACATTCTTTGTACCCTTTGGTTTCCTGTACCTCTGAACAAACCAAGCAACTGCATGCCATATGTGCATGTGGAAGGCTACTATCTGTTTCAGTCACTGTGTTTACATGCACACCAGGAAAATCAGCTGGTCTTGTCTCATTTAAGCCCATTTAGCAAATTGCATATAACCAGCGAGCTAGAACTGAAGTGTTGAACTGTAAATCTCAGCTCCCAATAACACATCTGAGGTCTGTATGTACTCAGACACATATTAGACATGTGTTTGGATGTGTACTCACTTGTTTTAGATAAGCAGCGATCACAAACTACAGTTCCTCCACCGCATACTATATGCTGTTGTTTTGGTCCGCTATGTGAAAGTAGATAATCAGTGTAAATGAGGTTTTTGTTTTACCCTTATTCAGCCAAAAGTTTGGTTATGTGCATGATAGCTATTTATTAGCAATTTATTACTTTTTATTAGCAATTTATTACTGCAAAGATTTAGAGGTAATGGTAAACTACTAGCACCTGTTTGCACCTGTGGGGTTCTTTGACCTGCAGTATAATGGGACAGTGGTCTGACAGGGCAAAGACAATTTGAATTTAGTTGTTTAGGGCAGTGGTGTAGTTTTATTATTATTATGTTGCCATGATGGAGAATGATAGGGAGCCAAGGAGTTCCCAGCTTCATGAAGTTTGAGGTCCCACTTGGATGTCTCTGTGTGTGTAAACGCAGTGACTGTGTCAGATAACTTAATTGTCTTACAAATTGTAAAATGGCTCTAAATTCTGTTATAAACTTGAACATTTTTTTCAGTGATAGTCCTTTCCAGCAAAGCAGTGCATTTGCTACACCAGCAGTCCCTCCAGCGCGACCCCGGATACAACTCTGTTTTTTGTCAACAAACAGCTCTGCGATGGAAATATTTTGCCTTGGTCCCAGTTTGACTAACACTATAGCCTTTACACAAAGCCTCAGCTGAACCCCCAACCTCACAATTTGCACTCCAAACCAACCAGAGCTGGACTTGAAGAAATGCAACTAAAACAGGCATATACTCAGAGGGGAGCGAGTATATTTCTTCATTTTGTAAAATACATACTTTGCCTTCCTGATATTGTCGACCAATTACAAACCTTTTCCTCTTGATTACCGCTTCAGCCAATCACTTTCTCGTGTCCATCAATATGTCATTTCAGCTACTAAACTATAACTCAGATCTAGATCAAAACAAAGAAAACAATAGTGATAGCCTGTATGCTCAGAGGTGTGAAAGCACCCATCAGGGGTCTGAATAATTATGCTAATATGACTCAGCACAGTTCACACTTGCAATTCAGTTGAATAGGCCAAGCTAAAAAAACAGAAAGTGTAAACAAGTAGGTGTGTTAGATTCAGTGCAGTTAGCTCCTCCCTTTAAGTAGATATAAGGCAATATCCACCAGGGTCTGACCAGAATTGAAGAATCAACTTGGATGAACTGTAAACGTCTTCACTCAAAAAACTTTTCACCAATTGACAGAATTTCTTGTTTGCTCTGGATCATACCTGGATGACTGAGGGATTACACATACAGCTAACATACTCTTCATCAAACATATAGCAGTACAACCATCAACCACACTACCACAATCTAAACCAGCTGAGTTTGTCAGAGGCATTGTAGTGGACCTCCAAAAGGTTGCTCCCAACCAAAAGAATAAAAGAAAATTTGATTGGAAATCCATTTTGCATAACTGACTACTTTAAATAGCCCTTACCATAAGGAGACTCCGAGGGATCTTCTGATGGATAAGGGGCACGATATGCAGAGTTTGGGACTGGCTGGTTTAGACCATAACCTCCTCAGTGTGGTCAATGTTTTGTTGTAAATGATCAGTCACATTACTTTTTTGTATTTAAGCCTAAAACCTTTCATGTGTGAAAAAAAATGTTTCCAAAACTATAAGAGAAGTGATGGTAGATGGATTTCAGAATGAAGATGGAGACTTTGGTTCACTCCAGGTGAAGAGGTTAAAATACTTATCTTTAACCAACAAGGATTCGAATTATAGGCACTATAGATATAGAATATAGATGCAGAATTCTTCCAGTCTTTTTCTAATCTCCATCTGACACTTTTTTTTCAGTAGCGCATGGGAAACAGGAGGTCTTTGGTCTTCTGTCATTTTGAGCTAAATCAAGTTTCTCTCACAGATTAAACCATTACATGACTTTATAAATAACTGGGCCCCATTCACACACAGATCCTATAGACTTGCCAGCACAAAATGCCAAACACTCAGCAGTGTCCCCTCTTCACACATGCACCAGTCCCAGAACACTCAGCAGTGTCCTCCATTCACACATGCACAGTCCCAGAACATTGCCGGGATCTGCTCTGTTCACACTTAATCTGCACTGAAATTAAATGAAATGGACTCTGACCATACAGCGTAACCAGGAAACCAAGCTTGTAAGATAAGATAAGATAAGATAAGATAAGATAATCCTTTATTTGTCCCACAATGGGGAAATTGCAGTGTCACAATGCAAGTTTCAGAAACAGTAGGAAAATAAGAGCATGCATCAAAATCAAGACAGATAATAATAAGTATTTACAATCAACTAAAAAACACAACACTGTAAAGCTAAAGGCACAGGAACGTTGCACAATAAGTGTCTTTGATTCTGAGCAGTGAACAAACAGCAGTTAAAGTGACTCCAGTATAGTAATATATAATATTACTACAATAAAGTGAATGTGTACAGTGCAGTGATGGACAGTGGTGGTTAAATAAATAGGTAGCAGGTAGTGACTTTAAATAGTATTGCACATTGTTATTATTGTTATTATTACTATGGCGATGACACATGACTAGCATTGTTCATTATACAGTCTGACAGCAGCAGGAAGGAAAGACCTGCGAAATCTCTCCTTCACACAGCGAGGGTGAATCAGTCTGTCACTGATGCTGCTCTCCAGAGCAGACAGGGCATCCTGCAGGGGGTGACACTCATGGTCCAGCATAGACATGAGTTTAGCCAGGACCCTCTTGTCCCCCACCTGCTGCACCGAGTCCAGAGGACAGCCCAGGACGGAGCTGAACTTCTTGATGACCTTATCCAGTTTCTTCTTCTCCCTCTCTGTGATGCTGCTGCTCCAGCAGACCACACCGTACAGGATGGCTGATGCCACCACAGAGTCATAGAAGGTCCTCAGGAGTGGCCCTCTCACTCCAAAGGACCGCAGTCTCCTCAGGAGATAGAGCCGACTCTGGCCCTTCCTGTACAGTGCATCTGTGTTATGAGTCCAGTCCAGTTTATTGTTCAGATGAACACCCAGGTACTTGTAAGAGTCCACTCTCTCAATGTCTCTTCCCTGGATGTTCACTGGTGGTGGGGCAGTAGAGTGGCGTCTGCGGAAGTCCACCACCATCTCCTTGGTCTTCCCTGCGCTGATGAGAAGGTGTTTCCGGTGACACCAGTCCACAAAGTCCTGCGTTAGTCCTCTGTACTCCGCGTCATCATCATCCGTGATGAGACCGATGATGGCGGAGTCATCGGAGAACTTCTGCAGGACACAGCTGTCCGTGTTATGTCTGAAGTCTGCAGTGTAGAGTGTGAAGAGGAAGGGCGCGAGGACCATGCCCTGGGGCGCCCCCACACTGCAGGTCAGGAGGTCAGACACACAGTCCCGGGCTCTCACAAACTGGGGCCGGTTTGTGAGGTAGTCCAGGATCCACTCAGCCAGGTCACAGTCCACTCCTGCCCACTCCAGCTTGTCCCTCAGGAGCAGCGGCTGGATGGTGTTGAAAGCACTGGAGAAGTCGAAAAACAAGATTCTCACAGTGCTGCCGGGCCTTTCCAGGTAGGACAACGAGCGGTGCATCAGAGAGATGATGGCGTCTTCCACTCCGATGCCGGGCCGATACGTGAACTGCAGCGTGTCCATCGCTGAGCTCACCATGGAGCGGAGGTGACCCAGGACGAGCCTCTCCAGAGTCTTCATCAGACGAGATGTGAGAGCCACTGGCCTGAAGCTGTTGAGGTCTTTGGCGTGCGGTGTCTTGGGCACAGGTACCACACAGGAGGTCTTCCACAGCTGTGGCACCACCTTCAGCTTCAGGCTCAGGTTGGCGGCGTCCACGGCGTGTCGTCCGTAGGATCTCATCGAGGATAACATGCCTGTCCCGGGGGAACACAACAGCGCTGCGCAGCGCCATCAGCTGATCCCTTGTGTAGACGAGCGGAGGACGGGGTCCCTTACACATCTTAAGCCGAGACAGGTAAATAATCCACCAAAAGTGCATTAAAATGCAGCGTCAAGTGCAGCCCAAGCTTAATGAACAATGTTGAGAAAAATATTTACAAAAGTGAGGCGGTTTAAGGGCAAAAAGTTAGAAAAGTTACGAAAAGTGCGGGAGCGTTGTGACGGGCAGCTAGCTAGCGCTAGCGCCGGAAACCTAGCTAGCAGGTAGTGGTACCGGCATTTTTTTGGCTTTATTCACACATAAATCTTCCCTTATATTCTTGGTATATTCCTGCTAATTTAATTGGGGAAGCGCCATGTGAACAGGGCTTTGGAGAAGTGAGTACTCTAGGCTGGACCTAGTGTCAGAAGTGATGGATTTTGTGGAGCAGAGGAGTAGAAAGGCTTGGTGGTGAGCATATGACAGATGAAGAGGGTCTACAGAGTGAAGAGGAGGGCCCAAGAACAATGACATGATTAGCTGAATCTCTTCAGTCACTGGTCTGATTTCACCAGAGCCCAGTTATGTCTGTATGTGCAGAGATTCTAGCAGATAGGCCGAAAAGTATAAACCTCTTCTTATAAATTATCAGATTTTCCTCCTTCAAAGCTCAAAGCTTTTTACATTAAGGAACCACACACACACACACACACACACACACACACACACACACACACACACACACACACACACACACACACACACCAATGTGCGCACACACACTCAAACACCATTGGGAGCAGACACTCATCACAAAATCAAATAAATAAATACACTGAAACAAGCTAAACAATAAAAGGTAACACAGTGATCTAAGTATGTTATGTGTAAACTGAAATGTTATACCCCCTCTTTTTACATCGCATTTGGCAGAAGACATTCAGAGGGAATACTTTGAAGGAATGAATACAAGGGCTTGTTGGATTGTGTGAAATTAACTGTTGTTTTTCCCTTATCCATGGAGACCTTGCAAGAGCCTCGCTAAGGAGCTAGCTATGGACATTTGAGATGCTACAGGCTTTTTACACCATATGTGGCAGCACATGTGACAGAAGACCTTCAAGAGGAAATAGTTGGAGCTAATTAACCATTTCGTCACCAACCGAAACACCAGAGTGGACTAAGAACAAGGTCTTTCCTGTTGTGTTCACCTGGGTTCCCCCAGGACACTGCTGTGATGCTGGAGAACACAGAGGAAAGACACTTTTGGCTCTTCCACAGGATCTGCTGACCCTCCCTGACTAGTCCTCCTGTTAAACTGCACTGAGACCTTTGACTGAGACACAAAGGCGACTAAGAAGCGCAGTGTCTGGATCAATAAAGTATGTCTTTTTCTCTCTAAGAAAAGCAACTCCTATAATACAACTTCATGTACAGGAGAACTGAACTGAAAACTGACAGTAAAGAAACTGAATGTAGTCTTCAGTTTACTTCATTTGTCACATAGGAACAATGCTTGCGTTTCATTGTTTTGATCCATTATGGAAGAGCTTCACTGTTTTGAACTTAAAGACATGCTATAGATATGTTAGTAACTAGTGAGACACACATTCTCTTACATGTCTAAATGACAATTAATTAATTAATTAATCAATTAATGTTGCCACCTACACATGTCATACTTGTCAAACATAAGTGAGAATGGAAGTCGTCACAGTGGGGGCAGGAGTGGCTCCAGTGAAAATGGTCTACAAGTGCGTGCGAATGGCACTATTACAACACAACTATCACAACACAATCAGTGTGCATCCCACTAATGAAACTTTTTACAACAAAACATGTTTTGTATTCTACATTTGTATATTTACGGAGAGTTGTTGTACGGTAGTGTGGGTGATGTATGCTTGTGGGTTGAGCATTGCATGGAATGTTAATGCAAAAAATAGATTTCACATAAGAACCCCTCTTTAACTAGCATTTGGAGTAATAGTGTTTTAGTGTTAATGCTATATTAGAAGATGCTTCTGAGCACCTCAGCTTGGTGCCCAGTAGTCAGGCTTTATGGCCTGCACATAGACAGGGACTGTCTCTGGAAACATGTGACCATAAACAGACACTGAGCATATTGTCAGTAATAGTGTCATAGTGTCAGTAATCTGCATGTAAACACAGAGACTGTGAGAGGCTAAATACTGGGTCTGATGGTGTTAAACAGGATTTAAATACTTTCTCGCTGTAGACTGTGGTAATGCGTTCATAAAGCACAGGAGCTGCAGTCTGAATAGACGTGGCTTCATTGGCATTCACTGTGGTCCTGTGGCCGGTGCAAAGAGCTGAAGTGTGCATTAGCAGTGGTCACTCTGGCCGGTCCATAATTCCTCCCACAAATCACCTCTCACAGCAGATGGATCCTCCTGTGAAGCGCCGCAGCATATGACTGCTTAGAAATGAACTGGGATATTAACTAGCCCCGCTGTAAGCATCCCAGAGACTGCCCAGCATGCATCACCCCGGCACGCGCCACACTGCTGTAATAGAATGTGATAACAAATCCAAATTATACCGAGAGAAAGCGCCTTCATTTGTCAAACAGAGTGGGCGAGGGGGAGGGAGGTGAGGAGGAGCAGGGAGGGGACTTTTTTTTTCACTGTAGAAAATAGATCATTATGAAAATCCATGTGTCGCATTTTGCCTTGGAAAAGATGGATGATTTTGTGTCCCTTCTGCCAGCCGTTATTGCCTCAAACAAAGACGAAGGAGCGGGCCTCAAAATGGATGCTGCTCGGGGTGGCTGCAGTGTAGAGTTTGGAGAAAGAGCGATTGTTGTAAATAAAGCTCCAGCCTGTGTGGGCAACTAGAGGTACGCTGCTATGGACTGTGCTTACTTTGAACAAATGCAAATGCATGGACTTGGACGAGTAAGAGGCTTTAAAAGATGGTTCAACTCATTTGACCGAGGTAGACGATTTAAGAGGAAAAAAGCAGTCTAAACTTTAGTAAATGGTCACATTTTTATATAGCACTTTTCCACCTTCAAGGCACTCAAAGCGCTTTACATCACTCACCACCAGTGGATCTGATCGCTCAACAAATGTTTATGTCAAGAGGTGGGATTTGAACTGCCAACCTTCAGACCAATGCCCTACTGAGCTACTGCCGCCCCCACTTTCATCTGGTTTAGAATGGCCCTCATTTATAAAAGTCTCATATGGAAAAGGTGTACGACCAAAACAAGGCACTCTTCTGGATTTATCAGTGTTGATGTGAGTGCACTGTGGACACAAACGGTATGGCAGGTCAGGAACCAGAGCTGCTGTCTGCTGGGTCAGATGTCTTGGTTTGGATGTAGTCCAACTGTGGCACATTTCTCACACTGCATGTATGCTTGAATATTGTATTTGTTCAGATGAGTATCATGTATTGTCGAGAGTCTGGAGTCATGTAGGCATCTATATTTTTATGCAATATAGAAGTTCAACTGCCAACATTTCTTTATGTAAATGATTCAGTTTCCATTGAAATAAATAAATACATAAAATTCTCATGAAAATATTATGTGCTCTGTCGCCTTCAGACCCTCATCAGGGAGTATAACGTATAATGTTGAAAACCTCCAATTGGTGGTTTTCAGATTCTAGAATCTGGCAGAGCTATTTTTTTCCCTACACAGCAAATCCGCCAGTGTTAATATTCCAGTGTAACTTATATTTAACACTACCCAGTGTTAATTTACCACTGAACTAGGTAGAATTAACACTACCACATTAAGTTAGTGTAAGTGTTAGTGTGGATTTTGCGTGTTAAACTCTGCCTACACTGTCAGTGCTAAACTTGACCCACCCTTCAGTTCCGGAGTTTGAAGAAGGAGAAGCTGCATGGCCGCCATTTTTCTGTTCGCTTCGGTAAGGTCTGCTTTTTCAAATACTGCATTTTAGACAGTTAAACTGTCAGAATTAAACGACTTTGCTACATGGTCTCTGCATAAAATGACAGGAAATGTTCAAAAGGTTAACTTTTTTTTAAATAATTGTTCTATTGCTCACAAGTTAGTATCAAACTGTACTGTACAGACTGTACAGAAAAACACAGTGAAAAACGCGGTCCTTTTATACTATTTCTCAGCTACAGCTGCTAAAGGAAACCCTCAAGTGACGGACGGACAGGGACAGGGACAGGCGGGACAGGCTGCGGAGAAGCTCCCGTCTGTAGGAGCTGGAGCCCAGAGCCGAGTGGTGACCGGAGCAGAGGACAGAGCTCAGGGAGAACGGTCATATTTTCAACATTTCCGCTTAATAATGTTAATACTGGGGTTTTAGGACTCACTTTATACAACGGCAATGAGCAAATCCTTCGCGCAATGAGTGAAACCGATTAAGCTAAAAGCCGCTAACATTAGCTGCGTCTTGTTAGCCGCTGTTCAGTGAGGGGGTGTGTGCCTTTTACAGGCTGCAGGTGAACCACAGTGGTGCAGGGAGTTTGTACCGAGGTCCGCAACGTGTGGGAACGGTACCGAGCCCGGTCTTACACGATTAAGCTAAAAGCCGCTAGCCGCTAACATTAGCTGCGTCCTGTTAGCCGCTGGTTAGTGAGGGGGTGTGTGCCTTTTACAGGCTGCAGGTGAATCACAGTGGTGCAGGGAGTTTGTTCCGAGGTCCGCAACGTGTGGGAAGCCCCACGGTACGCGACTGATCCTGTGTTGGACGGGAGCAGCTCCTCAAGCGCGCGCAGAGCCAATATGAGGAATGAGCGGCTCGCAGTGAGTCTTTAACACCGTGTGGACGGGAAGTCCCCGCCAGACCGACCCAAATTTTTAAGAAAAAAGTCATAATTTCTCGGACATGAGCGGATTTTTAAGCGAGGACATGGTTAGCTGCCACGCCGATTCTTGAGAAATGAGTGGGTAGCGGCTGTTCCAAGAGCCGTGAGAGTGCGGACCGGACGAGTGCGGGTTTGACAGGGCAGTACCAGGGCAGCACCAGGGCAAATGTACAGGATTTTATGCAGGTAATGTCTGTAGTAGTCTGGGTACATATTCATCAATAATTATTGTCATACTGCATGCTTTTATGCTTCTTTATGAACCATTTCCAGTTACTATAAAGTGAACATGTTAACACAGTTTTGGTGATGTTCAAAAGTTCATTTGCCATATATATAATTTATTCTGTACATTACTACAGGTGCCTGTCAACACCATCAAAGCAAACCATGGTAGGCAATTTATTTTGACTTTTAATCTTAATTAATGTACAATATGATTGATTGGTGACTGAAACAGTTAATTTAAACTTACTATATCTTCATTGTTTATTATTTCCAAGGATTTTTCCAAACACAGATAGCAAGTGGAAGGGCAATTTGGGAGCATGATGACAAATGTAAGTAATTTTGTGTAATTGATGTTTTACCTTGCCTGTTAGTCCTTATTATGATGATGTTTAAGTTGAACTCCTTGCATTTTAAAGCAGGTGAGGTATCTAGTGGTACAAGAAGAAAGTGAACACTTCTGGCAGACATGCAGAAATTTGAGGGTAAATCAACTTGTGTTTACAAAGTTTTCTGTGTGTAAAGCATTTTGTTTTGATTAATATTGTTATTATTATTGATTACAGTAGGTTTCCTCTCAAAAAGGCTCAAGTGAAGTTCATAACTGCTCTTGAGGGAGGATTCTTGAATAATTTATGTAAGTATTGACATTGACACAAATCCTTTTTTTTTAGCTTTTTATTGATCATATTTATATATTCACGTAGATCATCATTTTAAGACCTTCGTTCTACACAATACTGTACTGAGTGGTAAGTGTAAATCATCTATTTTGTGTGATTATTTTCCACTGTGGGACTTTTAACAAATCTTAATTTGTTCTATTGTCATTACCCAATGTCTAGTTTGGGACCCAAGATGGCTGCCCCTGGTTTCTTCACCTGGTCCCTCTACAATCCACCATTGGAAAGCTTCAGCGGGGATTAGAATGACTTTGTTTGTTCGGTATGATACATATATAAATATATACGTATTTATTTTTCTCTCAATTTTGGCCTGGTGTTTAATTTGTTGTATAAAGCTTTTACTGTATGTAGGTCCATGGATTGCATTTTGTGTTTTCTCAAATGTCCTATATTACGCAAAATTGACTCTTGTGAGCTTTAAGCCATGTTAGACTATTTTTACCTCATCAAAAATATAACCAGAATTGTTTTGTTTCATTCACACGTTTGAGTAATGCTGCATTATTAGTCTGTGTATCTCTTCAAAGCTCAGAATGCTCTGTTCCACCTTGTGATGTCATGAAGCAGTAGTTTTCAAGTTAACAGCGCTTTTTACCTTTTGTTCAGTAGAAATTCCAGAGCTAAATTAACCAAATGATTCTAGCGAAAGTGTATTGAGTTTAAAAACACAGTGGAGCACTTCCTGGCATCACAAGGTGGAACAGAGTGTTTTCTGTTTGAGAGAAGAACTCAGACTAAATATGTTGGGTTTTTGTGTTAAACATGTGTGAATGAAACCAAAGGTAACTCCAGGTCTGTTTTTAATGAGGAAACAACATTATAGCATAGATTATAAAATAGCGTAATATAGGCCCTTAATAATGTTCTTTGTTACTCATATAGAATTTTTATTTTATAGGTGTTCCAAAGGATGGAGATCTTCCTCAAAGATGGTGGGCTTGTTCAACCCTTCTGCACACCAATGGGAAAGAGTGCGTTCATCATTTCTACAACATCTGCAATGATATTCGTGTTTGAATCCTGACCAGAGGTGCTGCCTTCACTGAGCTTGTCAAGATTAGACTGTGAGCAACTTTAAAATGATCACTATGGCTTTTGGAAGAACGTCAAGATTAGCAGGAGACTCTGTTTAAGAACTTAGTTTCAAAGGTACTGTTTAGCTCAGTTTACAATATTTGTCAAAAAGGACATTTCTTGTGTTCTACAAATTAACGTGTTAAGACTATGGAAACTGCAGTTTGACTTTGGGTTGTTTGCATGATGCGTGATCAAAAGGCCTTTTGACTGGCCTGTATTTTTTACATGTCTTTAATGTATTTTGATTACTACTGCAGCTGGAAAATCAAGTCGTAAGAATTGAGTAAGTTATATTTTTGTAAATCTGTTTTGCAGGTTCATGGGGTTGGCTCTGGTGGAGTAGTTTAAGACTATGGAAACTGGAGTTTGACTTTGGGTTGTTTGCATGATGCGTGATCAAAAGGCCTTTTGACTGGCCTGTATTTTTTACATGTCTTTAATGTATTTTGATTGTTAATTTAACACTGGCGACTTTGCTGTGTATTGTACTTTACCATGAAATCTCCAAAATGTAAAGTCATAATGTTGAACCTGTCATTTCTATTAGTGACTAAAGCCATGAACTCACTGTATTACAAATTAAATCTGTATTTTTTACTAGCTTCATTTTAACAGCCCCCATCTTTATTAAATAGTACTGGCCTATAGAATGTGTGACACCACAACATGTAGAATGCCTTTAGTTTAAAACTGAGATGGAGGACTGGTCAGAATTCCATGGTGGCACTGGTAATTACTGGGCATTAATTCCTGGGTAGTATAAAAGACATTTAGTGCAGTTTGGTTGAACCAATCCCAAACAAATGATGATGAGGTTCAACATTTGTGGATTTCTATTTTAGATATTTTTTTCAGTAAATCTTACATAGTTATATAGACCCTTGCCTACGAAATGAGATGTTCAAATTCTGGTGTGGTCCATCTCCAAATCTCAGTAGTAAATTATTTTCAACATTTCTCTAAAGTGCAACCTTACTTCATGAAGGAAGTTAACAAATGGAGAAAATGAAATAAACAGGTGCTATTGTTTTAACATTGCTCAGATCAGGTTCAGCTCTCCAAAATCTGCACTACTCTGACTTTTCTGACAAACTTCAGACAGTCAATCAAACTCTATCACACTGGATATAGACATGTAAGAAGGACCATTATTAAAAACCTGCATTTTTTATACTTGATATGATCCATTATAGTTATGTAAAAAGGGTTTTGAAGTATTTTTTACGCATTCCCTAAAAATAGCAATGGAAAAATACAGGACTACAGGACTCAGAAGCAAATGTCATTTCCTAGCGTTTCCTTTCATAGCATTCCATGTCAATCAAAGTTAACCAACTTCTGCGTGCTGTGTTTACCCTGGAGACTGAGCTCATTTCATAATCCGGAGATGTAATTACAGCAAATATTAACATTCAGCACCACTGACAGTATTTTTTGTGATCCGTTAAATACAAACCAAACCTTTTGTCTAAAAAAATTCCAGCTCAGGTTTGCCAAGACCTCTTTAGCAGACCTGTTCCTAAACCTATACCTTGCCCTATCCTTAACCTGATAACCATATTATCAAAAAACATCTGCAGCATAACCGCTAACTCTAAGTGTGTGTTGTTTGGGGGAAAATGGTGTCACCCTGATGGGTTACATGCTGCCATTCCGACATATCGCCACTCTGACACTGACGTCTAATTGTTGGAGTGGAGGCATTTCCATTTTTTATCAAACGTCCCTGCACTCCAGCTTTTTTTTTTTCCTTGGTCGGAGCGACGGCACTTAAGCATTTTTTTCAACATTCCACCATTCCAACAAACAAGGTAATTATTAAAAATACAAGGGCCTACTAGAATGAGCTGTATGTATGGAATACGAAAGGTTTCAGAAATATTTGTGTGCACAGGATAGAAATCCGTGCATATTTGGGAAATCCATGCATAATTGGCTGTAGTTGAGCATATAATAAATATTCATAAACTCTCGAATGAGTCCAGCCGTACATAAAATGTATTGTATGTATTTTATCCATCAGAATACAAACTGAAAAGTTACGCCATCAAGAATTACAATCACAAAATAAAAAAAAAATCCAATTACGCTTTCTTCAGTACGAATACAAAGACACGACTCTACTGTCAAAAATTCATCTCTTCAGTTCACAGGCATTATTTATTGAGCAGAAGAAACATCAATCAGATGCCAGACTTTTGAGCCGTATACGGACTGAACCAGGACTAAAACAGGACTGATCCCAGGACTGAACTTAGAGAGAGAGAGAGAGAGAGAGAGAGAGAGAGAGAGAGAGAGAGAGAGAGAGAGAGAGAGAGAGAGAGAGAGAGAGAGAGAGAGAGAGAGAGAGAGAGAGAGAGAGAGAGAGAGAGAGAGAGAGAGAGAGAGAGAGAGAGAGAGAGAGAGAGAGAGAGAACCCTGAGCGCGAGGGGCACGGAGCTCTGTGTTGGTACTTTCGCCTGCGATCACCCCAAAGTCTGCACGGACCCGTCCCAACACTCAGTTCTGGTGTAGTTTTTGTTTAGACCTGGTTTAGTTCGGGTTTAGTCTTGGTTCAGGCAAGCTCCAAACTAGGTCATCTACGAGCTTAAAGACGTGAAGATGGCGGCGGTGGGTAAGACGGGAGTTTTTGCTGTGCTCCTTGTCTACGTTCTACTTCTGGACACTATAAAATACAGACTAAACGACACTGGTTTTCGGCAACCATGCTACTACAACCACAACGTAACTAAAAACTACAACGAAGCGCTTGACAAACAAGCTCCAACCACAATCAATGCCAGTGTACTGTCGAAATGGGCTGCTTCATCGAAATGAGCTACCAGTATCCTAAATCGACGGTGGCGTCTATCGATTTACGCTAGCCCGTCGAAATAAGCTACCTTACGTTTTTCGTTTACAGTTGTATAGATTCAAAGCTAACCTCCGCAGTTTTACAAGATATGTCTTTGGATTAGAGAGTTGTATGCCTTTAGCATACGGTAATCATACTTAGTTATGTAAAATTTCAACTCATTTATATATGCGTAGGCAGTTCATTTCGGCAGTCGTATTACGCTATCAAATAAGGCTCCGACTGAAGGTAGCGCAGAGGTAGCACATTCTGACAGCCCACTTGACCCATCAAATAGTGCTCCCACTGTACAATCACAACCATTCACTCATTTATATGAATATGGGTAAAGGTAGGTCATTTCGACAGGCTTATATTTTCTATCAAATAAGGCTCCCTCTAAAGGTAGCACATTCTGACAGCCCACTTGACCCATCAAATAATGCTCCCACTGTAGAATCATCACTGTTCACTCATTTATATGAATATGTGTAGAGGTAGCTCATTTCAACAGGCTTATATTTTCTATCAAATAAGGCTCCCACTAAAGGTAGTACATTCTGACAGCCCACTTGACCCATCAAATAGTGCTCCCACTGTACAATCACAACCATTCACTCTTTCATATGAACATAGGTAAAGGTAGCTAATTTCGACAGGCGTGTATCTTATCAAGTAAGACTCCCACTAAAGGTAGCACATTCTGACAGCCCACTTAACCCATCAAATAATGCTCCCACTGTAGAATCACCACTGTTCACTCATTTATATGAATACAGGTAAAGGTAGCTCATTTCGACAGGCTTATATTTTCTATCAAATAAGGCTCCCACTAAAAGTAGCACATTCTGACAGCCCACTTGACCCATCAAATAATGCTCCCACTGTAGAATCATCACTGTTCACTCATTTATATGAATATGTACACATATGTGCACAGAAGGCACAGAAGGAGCTGAGGAGGAAAATCAGGACGAGCCAAGCCAGCCAAAAGAGAAGGATGGAGCAACAGCTGCAGCAGAAGAACATCCAGGGGGTGTGGAGAAGCCTCAAGACGATCTCAGGCTTCAAAGCGCCTCCTGCCCAGACGGAGGGGGATCTGCGGTGGGTAAACGAGCTCAATTCTCACTTCCTGAGATTTGATCAATCACCCACCACTCCCCCCACCCAGCTGCCAGCTCTCACCTCCCCAGCTGGACAATGGGGAACTCCTGCACCTCTTCACACCTCTGCCTCTGCTCTTCAGCCCACCACTACACATGGACTCACCCATCCCCCCAGCCTGCCACTGTCATTTTCTACAGCCCAGGTGAGACTGGAGCTCAAGAAGATCAGACCCAGGAAGGCAGCAGGACCAGACGGCATCAGCTCCAGGCTCCTTAAGTCCTGTGCAGACGAACTGTGCGGAGTTATGGAGCATGTCTTCAACATGAGCCTTAAGCTGAGGGTGGTACCACAACTCTGGAAGACCTCCTGCGTGGTACCAGTGCCTAAGACACCGCACGCTAAAGACCCCAGCAGCTTCAGGCCGGTGGCTCTAACATCGCACCTGATGAAGACACTGGAGAGACTGGTCCTTGGCCACCTCCGCTCCACCGTGAGCTCAGCGATGGACCCGCTGCAGTTTGCATACCGGCCTGGCATCGGAGTGGAGGACGCCGTCATCTACCTGCTGCACCGCTCACTGTCTCACCTGGAGAACCCCGGCAGCACTGTGAGGATTCTCTTCTTTGACTTCTCCAGTGCTTTCAACACCATCCAGCCACTGCTCCTGAGGGACAAACTGGAGACCGCCGGTGTGGACTGTGACCTGGCAGACTGGATCCTGGACTACCTCACAAACCGGCCCCAGTTTGTGAGAGCCAAGAACTGCGTGTCTGACCTACTGACCTGCAGTGTGGGGGCGCCCCAGGGCACGGTCCTCGCGCCCTTTCTTTTCACACTTTACACTGCAGACTTCAGACACAACACGGACAGCTGCGTCCTGCAGAAGTTCTCTGATGACTCTGCCATCATTGGCTTCATTAAGGATGATGACGATGTGGAGTACAGAGGACTAGCGCAGGACTTTGTGGACTGGTGTCAGCAGAACCACCTCATCATCAATGCAGGGAAGACCAAGGAGATGGTGGTGGACTTCCGCAGACGCCACTCTACTGTCACCTCAGTGAACATCCAGGGAAGGGACATTGAGAGAGTGGACTCTTACAAGTACCTGGGTGTTCATCTGAACAACAAACTGGACTGGACTCACAACACAGATGCACTGTACAGGAAGGGCCAGAGTCGGCTCTATCTCCTGAGGAGACTCAGGTCTTTTGGAGTGAGGGGGCCACTCCTGAAGACCTTCTATGACTCTGTGGTGGCATCAGCCATCCTGTACGGTGTGGTCTGCTGGAGCAGCAGCATCACAGAGAGGGAGAGGAAGAAGCTGGACAAGGTCATCAAGAAGTCCAGCTCCGTCCTGGGCTGTCCTCTGGACTCAGTGCAGCAGGTGGGGGACAAGAGGGTCCTGGCTAAGGTCATCTCTATGCTGGACCATGAGTGTCACCCCCTGCAGGACGCCCTGTCTGCTCTGGAGAGCAGCTTCAGTGATAGACTGATTCACCCTCGCTGTGTGAAGGAGAGGTTTCGCAGGTCTTTCCTTCCTGCTGCTGTTAGACTGTACAATGAACACTGTTAACACTGAACACGTGTCATTCAACTCTATCTATGTGCAATACTGAAGACCTCTGGTACAATTCACTTATGTCATTTACTGATATTTATCCTGTCTGTACATAAACATAGTCATTACTGTAAATAACATAATATACTGAAGTCACTTTACTGAGATTTACTCTGTTCATATGCTGCACTGTTACTTTTATTGTACATAATAGTATTTTTTTATTTTTTGGTATTTTATATTTTGTATTTTATATTTTTGCTCCACCAAAACAAAATTAGAGTCTATCTTTAAGTCTATTTCTAAATTATTCTTTTTTTAGCTATTATCTATTATCTTGTTTTATTGCATGTTCCATTTTCCTGCTGTTCTTGAACTGTGCGTTGCAACACTGGAATTTCCCCACTGTGGGACTAATAAAGTTATATCTTATCTTATCTTATCTTATGTGTAGAGGTAGCAAATCTTGACAGACATATATCTTCACCCAAATAATGCATCCACTAAAAGTAGTATACCTCACCTTTGTGATACAGGGGACACTGAAGATGGGACAATTTCATGCAATTCAATTTATAACAATGGCTTGTCTCTTATTTATGATGGATGAGGACAGGAAAAGGGATAACAGAAGAAACATTATAACAAGTATTTATTTACAAAAATATATAATCTTCATCCAAGGAGGGAAATTTATCCCAACTGTGATGCCTCTAGGAGGGCACATGCGACCTCCAATCGAGCCTTCAAGACCTCTTCAGGGTGTGTCTTGATCGACGTGATGTCGCCGTTTTTCAGAATCTCTTCTGCAAACTTCAAAATGCAATTTTAGGCATTCAGTTACATATAACTGGATAGATATAAGAGAAAGAAATTACTGGAAACACTGAAATCTTTACCTTTAAAACCAAAATGCCACAGCTACTGCTGTCTTGCTGCTGGTCATGAACAACAGTTTGAACAGTGAAAAGCATAACAAGCATATGCCATACATGAGACGCATTATCACATACAAAGATAAGATAATCCTTTATTTGTCCCACAATGGGGAAATTGCAGTGTCACAACGCAAGTTACAGAAACAGTAGGAAAATAAGAGCATGCATCAAAATCAAGATAAATAATAATAAGTATTTACAATCAACTAAAAAACACAACACTGTAAAGCTAAAAGGCACAGGAACATTGCACAATAAGTGTCTTTGATTCTGAGCAGTGAACAAACAGCAGTTAAAGTGACTCCAGTATAGTAATATAAAGTAATAAAAAGACCAAGGACTTCAATTTTTTCTAAAACTTTACCTCCAATTTCGTAGGATCGTGCGCACATACTTCTCTTCATTACCCAGTGGATCAACAAGAAGCAGAGTCTTTTCTGACATGTTGACAATCTATAAATGTTTACCACATTCATGTTATTTCATCACACTGACATATTTATGTACCAAACCCCTTAATAAAAATTGACCTCTGTTGCATGAGGTCAGCAGAAATCCCCATATATTATACATGCCAGAAATAGGTCTGAAGAAAATAAAAGGCACTTACCACTAAAATCCAGTGAGCACCTACATTTACTGGACAAATCCACATTTCTTCTGCTGGGAATTTCATCTGAATAATGGCATTCATACCAAAGTATTGTTAATTCAGGTTACATAATACTACATAATCCCTTTACTGTAAACTTCTGACAATACCTCCTTAAGCTCAACTTCTGAGACTTGGTATACCCTTCTGGGTATTCCCCCCTAGTCAGGTACTCAAAAACCTCCTTGCATCTCTCCATATTTGCGTTCACAAATGTAACAAACTGTAAAACACAAAACAAAACATTTTTTACTATGTAGGTAGCCCATTTTACAGTAAGGTAGCCTAGTTCTTTAGTCTTCCAAACCTATCCTACTCGTTTATAGAACCATAACTTAATTCATACAAGTGTAGACCTAGTAGATAGGCTTACAGGAATTGTTAGATTTAGTCATTCTAATCATAGGCTAAATATAGGCTAATTATACAGCGCCTTTCTAAATAAAATTACAACGTTTTCTACGTTCACATGGAAAAAAATAACAAAATACGATGTAATGAAAACGATTAGCTACCCGAGGCAGAAACTATTACCATCTGACGTAGGTATTCTGCCGCAAATCTAACATGCACATATCGTTCCTTACATGCTTAATTGTTTAAAACATACAATAAAACCAATACACTGTTAAAATGTTACTTACTTACGTTGTCACAGCTGAAAACAACTCCACTTCTGCCTCGGGTAGCTGAAATCGACGGACATTTAAACTGTAACAGCGCTTAGGGGTGGTGCGCATGCGTGCTCATGCGCAGTAGCACTTGGGAGCTCAGATCGACGGGTAGGCCATATCGATAGGACACCAGCAAACATTTCGGATTTGGGAGACACGCTGTCGCTGCTACTTTTGTTTTTTCAACTCTCTTTCACTGCCCCACCAAAAGCAGTAAAAGCAGCACACGGACATTGAAAATACCACAAAGCTGCACGCTTCTAATCGCCATCTGCCTGCTTCGGGAGACATCCATCAGTGCCCAGGGCCTCCCAAAAGACTGACCGTTTCCGAACCCCCAACCATCACCACCAGGGCGGCTGAAAACAACCATCCTGTCAACTACGATGCCGATACAGACTTACCTGTGGGCCGTGGTGAGCCGGTGTGGGCTCCCCATTTGGCTTACCGGGTGCCGCCCGTGCCTGTCGGCCTACGTGGCTCGTCTGCGGCGGCGGCGGGCTTGACGGGCGGTGAAGTGAGCGGCGGGGCCCGGGGAGCGGAGATCGTGACGTCTCCTTCCACTGGATATAATGTCCTCGTGGATAGCACCGGCGCATCGGCTGCCTTTTCGCCCCCAAGCCCCAGCGGGGAAGCGGGGGCAGTCGCTGGGGATCGGGACGGGCACAGCATGACAGCTCCGGCTACCTCAGCTAGCGGAGCAGCTAGGAGGCTAACAACAACAACAACACGCGCCGGGGGACACGCAACAGCTGATCTGACGCCAGCGCCTGTTGAGGACCTACACGGGTTCGTATTGCAAACACAGCCTGTACAAAATAATTGTCCAGCCCAAACAAAGACTAGAAATCCTATAATGAGAAGGCACCGGGAGACAAAGATTCTATTTATTTTATTTATTTATTTATTTTATTTATTTATTTGAAAGGGACAGTGCACATTAATGAACATATGATACATATGTAAATATGCCAGATTATAGCCACAGGCTAATTTCCATCTGTTGTCCCTGGACAGGTTGATGGTGCCAATTAAAAGGTCACACATACAATAAAACAAGAGAACAATACATTAAAAACACAGATTACACACAGGAGCGATTCACAATCAAAAATAATAAAAAAAGAAAAAAAAAAAAAAACTCAGGAGAGTTACACAATTCATATTGCACTAGTCCTAAAGTGCTAAGTGTATTGCACAAGTCCTAAAGTGCTGAGTGCTGAATGTATTGCACAAGTCCTAAAGTGCTGAGTGCTGAATGTATTGCACAAGTCCTAAAGTGCTGAGTGTTGAATGTATTGCACAAGTCCTAAAGTGCTGAGTGCTGAATGTATTGCACAAGTCCTAAAGTGCTGAGTGCTGAATGTATTGTACAAGTCCTAAAGTGCTGAGTGCTGAATGTATTGCACAGGTCCTAAAGTGCTAAGTGCACTGCACCAGTCCTAAAGTGCTGAGTGTATTGCACCTGCCCTAAAGTGCTTAATACATTGCACCAGTCCTAAAGTGCTGAATGTATTGCACCAAGCCCTAAAGTTACTGTTCTTATACATTGTGCTCACATGTTTGAGTTGATCTTAGCCACTCCTTTAGGTAACTTTTAAACATTGTAAAGGTAGGTGCCTCTCTTACAAAAGTGGGCAGACTGTTCCACTGGCCACAACCCTTATATGATAGAACATTTTGACCAAAAGTAGTTTTTCTCACTGGAACCTCACAGTCACCTCTACTTATTGCTCTGGTAGTTCTTAATGAAATGCTCCTGTGTTTAATGTATTCTTTTAAAGGTGGTGGTGCCAGCCCATGTAAGCTCTTGTATATAAGACATACATTTTTAAATTTTATGAAATTTTCAAAACTTAAGAGATTATACTTTAAAAGGATGTTACAGTGATGAAAGGTGAAGGGTTTTTTGTCCATAATTTTCAAGGCTTTTTTATATAGCCCTTCTACTGGTTTTAGAATTGTGACCCCTGTCAGAGACCAGCTTGTTATACAATAGCTTACATGGGAGAAAATCATACAGTGCAAAAACATCATAGCAGCTTTATCTGTTAAAAATCTTCTAATTTGATTAAAATTGGAGATGTTACACTTAATTGTGCGAGATATCATTTTGACATGTTTCTTGAAGGAAAGTGTGGAATCCAACAGGACACCTAAATATTTGAATTCTGTTACCAGTTGCAGTTCATGATCTCCAAAAAATATGTTAGAACGTCTGATGTTTGTAGCTTTTTTGGAAAACATCATACAAACTGTTTTCTGTGTATTCAGGAGAAGGCAAGATTTGTTAAGCCAACTCTGAATATGTCCTAGAGCTAAAGAGAGAATTTGAGCTGCTTCTTCTGTTGATTTTGCACTTGTATAGATCACTGCATCGTCTGCATATAATTGTATGTCCACATCCTTACAAACATCCGGTAAATCATTAATAAACAGGGAAAATAAAATCGGCCCCAGAATTGATCCCTGGGGGACCCCTAGTGGACAATTTGCAAACGATGATTTCACTCCATTGACCACAGTGCACTGTTTTCTGTCGGACAAATATGAGGCCATCCATTTTATAGCCTGGTCAGAGAAATTAAAAGAATGCAACTTTGACAGAAGCACAGCATGATCTACAACATCAAATGCCTTTCTCAGGTCTAAAAATACTGCCCCTACATAATTATTTCTATCTAATTTAATTTTAACTTTTTCCAAAAACATTGTTATTGCAGTTTCAGTCGAATGGTACTGACGAAAGCCAAATTGCATGGGATGCAAAGGAGCCAGGCCACTATTAAGGTGTTCAATTAGCTGCCCTGCAACCCATTTTTCCAGTACCTTGGAAAACACAGGCAATATACTTATTGGTCTATAATTATTCATATCACTTTTATCACCTGCTTTAAAAATCGGTTACAATAGCTCTCTTCCAGGTCTGTGGTACAATGGAGTGTTTTATAGATAGATTAATTCGATGTTTAAGTGGATTTGCTAATGACATTTTATGTGTTTTTAAAAATCCAGAATCAAAACCCAAGTAATCCTTTGCCTTTGAAGTTTTCATAACTGTAATAATATTTATAACTTCTGCGTCTGATATTGGTTTTAATTCAAACATTTCTTCATTTTTTATAGAAACACTTATTGACTCAGGTGTAGTAAAACATGCTGCTACTTCTTCTACAGATCTTAAAAAAAATGAGTTAAGTTCTTCCGCTAATACATTAGGTGCTTGGATAAGCTCATTTCCTATCCTTAGCTCCAAATCACCGCCTTTCCTTTTCTGTTTTACTATAAGTTTGTTAATATTCTGCCAAATTAGTTTTCCATTTCCACGGGCGTTTTCCATTATCGTAATAAAAAAATTTGCTTTTGCCCTTCTCATTTCAGTTATTACCTTATTTCTCATTGTTGTATAATTTAATCTGTCTATGGACAATTTTGAACAGACAAATTTCTTTAACAATAGATCTCTATTTTTCATAAGCTTTAAACAATTTGTATTTAGCCATGGGACAGATTGAGATTTTTTTCCTTTACGGTTTAGTATTTTTGAAAACAACATGTAAACATCCTGTATTTCTTTGAGAAACACCTCAGAGCATATTTCAGTATCATCACACGATATTATACTTTCCCAATTTAAATTTTTAAGAGCATTTTCCAAATTTTGTTGTTCACTTTTAGGGACTCCCCGTATTGGCTGTTGTTTTCCTTTATAATTGGAAACTGCATTATCAAATCGCTGCTTGGTTAGTTTCCTTGTACAAAAGATGGCATTGTGGTCTGAAAGGCCAGTTAGCAAATTGTGTGTTTTTGTAATTCTCTCAGGTTTATTTGAAAAGAGTAAATCAATTCTAGACGCAGAATGATTTGTAATTCTGGTCGGCTTTTCAATTAATTGCGTAAAATTGAACTGATCAGTTATTAATTTTAAATTTTTCCTGTCTTTTTTATCATTCCAATTTATATTGAAATCGCCAAATAATATAATTTCCTTTTCATGATTACACGTTTTAAGAAGATCTTTAAGTTGATCATAGAAATCACTTTTAGTTGTAGGCTTACGATAAAGGCAGATTACAGTTAATGTCATTTCAGCAGAAAGAGAAATATTTACACCAACACATTCTAATGCGTTACTGGGCCATACAATAGGGTTACATTTGAATTTATCTTTGACATATAGTAGTACACCCCCTCCTTTTCCTTGAACCCTGTCCTTTCTAAAAACATTAAAACCCTGTAGGGATATTGCAGATTCAGGAGAGGTACTGGTTAACCAAGTCTCAGACAGTCCAAAAAAATCTATGTTTGAATCATTTAACAAGTGCTCTAATTGTTCGCGTTTTGATACCATACTACGAATATTCAGATGTCCCCCTAGTAAACCTTTCTTCTTATAAATTGAGTCCCAAATTATCCTGGCATTATTAAGTGTGTTAAATATTTTCAAAAGCCTATGCTTTTTAACAACCGGATTTCTGAACTTTGATGATTCTTTAACTTTATGAGCATCTATGTCTGTGATATGAGAGAGTTCATTTACTTGCTGGGTATTTAGTCCTGTTGAGTCCATAACTCCCAATTTGGGCTCCATGGAGCACATAGTCACTGGATCACTGATGGAAGAAGAGGACGCCGCCGTGCAGTCTTTCCCACGGGACCATGTAGACGCCCCCGGTAGAGGCTCCACTGCAGCGCTAGAGCTGGAGAAGGAGGAAGGCATATAACCTATCCCCTTGGGCCACAGAGGCCCCCGGTGCGGACCCGGCCAGTCCCACCACCGCCACGCCACAGCTCGAAGCGGAGGGCACAGCACAGCCGCCCCCCATGAGCCATGGAAAGGCCCCCGGCACTGGCCCCCCCGGGCGCGCAACCGCCACAGCACCAGAGGCCCCCACCGGTAAATGTTGTATCTGTGTTTGTTGATACGATGGTATGATCCCGCTGATTAGTGATTCATTTGGCTGCGGTGGTCCGAGTAGTTGAAGCGACTGTAATGCCCGGAGAAAAGGCAGTGAAAGCAAGTCAGGTAACGGGTGAAATGCCTGGGTTGGTTGTAGCTCTCCTGCTACCTTTTCGCACATGCTAGGCATAATCTGTTGTGCATTGGGTCCGGGATTAATTTCCACGTCCCCTGCCAGAAGTACTATTATAGCTAAATGCAGGAGGTTTCTTGCTGTACTCACAAGTTTAGGCTTCGTGTGCATAGCACTGGGTATTTTTGCATGTCTGTAGTCCAACAGTGTTGAGTACACGAGATGCTGGCTTGAGCTTGTGCCGAGAACCCGACCCGAGTCTAAAAGTGCGAATCGTCTCCTTGTGGATAATAAAAGCAGACAAACAATCAAGATGACGCCAAAAATCCATCTTTTGCTTGATGATGTTATAATTTTGATGGATTTTGATGGTTTATTGGAAACAAACACAGCACCTGTCAGACTGTGCACTTCCTTGGCCGCCATCTTGCTCTATCCCCGAATAAAGTATCTCTAAAGACACTTAACCAGGCTAAACTAATATGGGACTCTGAATATAAACCGAAGGGGCTCCTGTGTGCTCATATAAATATACGCAGTATGCTATCAAAGTGTGAGCAACTGGATCACATATTAAGTGACTCAAATATTGACATTTTAGGACTATCAGAAACTTGGCTCACAAGCTCATCTCCTGACTCTGGTGTTGTCTTTCCAAATTACAAGGTGTTTAGAAGGGACAGAATTGGGGGGAAAGGAGGGGGTGTGTTGCTGTATGCAAAAAATCACTTAGAATGCTCTGAACTTAGTGCACCTAATGAGGTCGAGATAGAGAATATCTCAGTGAAAGTCTCTCTCTCTCCAGAGATGACTTTCACTTTGATCTGTCTGTATCGTCCTCCCTCAGCAAGAATTAACTTCTATGAGCAATTGCAGACATTACTTAAGTACCATATGATACAAAATAAGTCCAATGAAATAATTGTGATTGGTGATTTTAATGTGAACTGGGACTGTAAGAAGGACAGAAAAACGCTTAAACATATTATGGACACCCTCAGTTTTTCTCAACTTATTGAGCAGCCCACAAGAATCACAAGACTTTCAAAAACTAAAATAGACTTGCTCTTTAGTAACAAGCCTGAACGGATAAACAGATCTTATAACTTGCTGACAGGTATTTCAGACCACAATTTTATATTATTCTCTAGAAAACTCATCAGGTCAAGGGTCACTAATGATTTTACTAATCCATTCAATAACACGTCAGTATATGAATTTATACCCAGGAACCAACGACAAAATGTGGCCGAAGCCTTGTCATCCGTAGACTGGGAATCACTGCTGTCCAGTGATGATCCCCAGTCTTGTAGCAGTCAACTCAACAAAACTGTAAAAGATGTAATATCAACTTTCTCCACTAGAGGGAAGCTTAAATTAAAGAAAAAATGTAATTTGCCATGGCTGAACAAAGAATGTAGGGATCAGATGAAAACTAGAGACCAGTTATTGAAACAGTTTTTGAAAACTTGTCTAATTATAGACAGACAGAGATTTACTCATGTACGAAATAAAGTAACTGCAAGTTTAAGACAGGCAAAAGCCAACTTTTTCATAAATGTAATAGAGAATGCAAAAGGCAATGGTAAAATTATTTGGCAACATCTAAATAAATTGCTTGGCCGTCAGTTAAACAAAAATGAAAAGACAATGGAGCTACATGTCAATAACTTCATTGTTAAAGAGCCTCTCTCCTTAGCTACTCATTTAAACAGTTTTTTCATAACCTCCGTAAAGGAGATCGCTCAACACTTCACTCCACCTGCTCGCTCTGATAATATCAGTGACCCTGATCAGACTATGTTCAGGATCACTGATATTTCAGACCATGAAGTTGCCAAATTAATTACAGGCTTAAGAAACTCAAAAGCACTTGATGCCTTTGGTCTAAATACAAATTTCCTGAAAGAATTTAAGGACCCTCTTGTACGACCCATCACCCATCCCCTCAACATGTCCTTCAAACATTCGGTTGTTCCAACTGATTGGAAAATAGCTGTGGTGACACCAATTTTTAAATCGGGTGCTAAAACAGACATGGCTAATTATCGGCCAATAAGCATACTTCCTGTTATATCTAAAATAGCTGAGAAGTGGGTAGTTAAACTCCTAACGGCTCATTTGGAAAACTCCCAACCCTCATTACACCTGCTACAGTTTGGTTTTCGGGCCCATCACTCCACAGACACAGCCCTGTGTATGCTAACAGAAAACATAAAGAGCTTGCTTGACAGGAGTCCCTGTGTTGGGGCTGTCTTCTTAGACAGCCCCAACACAGGGCTGTCTTTGACTCTGTAAACCATCAGATTCTGCTGTCCAGGTTGACTCAGTTTAACATCTCCAGTCAAGCTCTTCAGTGATTTACATCGTATCTGTCCCACAGGAAACAATGTGTGGTAGTTGATAGTGTAAAATCTCAATGTTTACAGTCCCTGACAAAAGTCTTGTCGCATATCCATTTTGTAGAAACAAAAGCTTATAGCCTGACTTTAAATTAATCGATTGGTTTTAGAAATGTCTCATATGAAAGCTAAAACCCTCCCAAATTATGCTCAATATACTAAAATAAATTTGCTTCACTGAAGAAAGATTGATCATTTAATGAACACAGAAAGGTCAGATTTTGGCAAGACAAAAGTCTTGTCGCCTTGTCATATGAGGTACCCAATCCTAGATTACAGCCTCACCTGTGATCAGTTACTGATCAATCAATTAGTGGGTGTGTATAAAAAGAACCCCAGCACACCAGACCTTCACATCAACTGCAACTTGACCTCTGACAACATGCCTAAGATCCACCCTGAGACCAAAGCGTTAATTATCAAGAGGCTGAAGACCAGATCCACTGCTGAGGTGGCTGACACCTTCAATGTGTCTCAGCGTCAAGTACAAAGAATAAGAAAAAGATCTGAAAAGACTGGAGATGTTTTTGACAAGCCCAGGTCCGGCAGACCCCGCAAGACAACTGCTCGGGAGGACCGTTTGTTGATACGAAAATCCAAGGCCAGCCCCTTTTCCACTGCAGCAGAGCTCCACCAGGCCTGGTCACCTCAAGTCCCTGTGTCAACCAGAACAGTTTGTAGAATTCTGTCTCGAAATGGCCTCCATGGTCGAATCAGTGCACAGAAACCAGCACTAAACAAAAGGCAATTAAAAAACCGTGTGGCATTTGCCAAGGCCCACAGCCTGCTAAAAGGATGGACACTGGAAAAGTGGCAGAAGGTGGATTTCTCAGATGAATCCTCGGTTGAATTACATCACAGCCGCCGCAAATATTGCAGGAGACCTACTGGAGCCCGCATGGATCCAAGATTCACCCAGAAAACAGTTAAGTTTGGTGGCGGAAAAATCATGGTCTGGGGTTACATCCAGTATGGGGGTGTGCGAGACATTTGCAGGGTGGAAGGCAATATCAATAGCCTAAAATATCAAGAAGTATTAGCTACCTCTTACATTCCCAACCATAAAAGGGGTCAAATTTTGCAGCAGGATGGTGCTCCATCGCATACTTCTATCTCTACATCAAAGTTCCTCAAGGCTAAGAAGATCAAGGTGCTCCAGGACTGGCCAGCCCAGTCACCAGACATGAACATCATTGAGCATGTCTGGGGTAGAATGAAAGAGGAAGCATGGAAGGCAAAACCAAAGAATCTTGATGAACTCTGGGAGGCATGTAAGACTGCTTTCTTTGTATTCCTGATGACTTCATCAACAAATTGTATGAATCATTGTCGACCCGCATGGATGCAGTCCTTCAAGCTCATGGAAGTCATACAAGATATTAAATATGGATCTCACAGCACCACTACTTAATTCACTGACGTTATGCAACATATTTTTGTATTTGAAGTAAATTATTTGTTCAATTTTCTGTAGGCGACAAGACTTTTGTCTTGCCAAAATCTGACCTTTCTGTGTTCATTAAATGATCAATCTTTCTTCAGTGAAGCAAATTTATTTTAGTATATTGAGCATAATTTGGTAGAGTTTTAGCTTTCATATGAGACATTTCTAAAAACCAAACGATTAATTTAAAGTCAGGTTATAAGCTTTTGTTTCTACAAAATGGATATGCGACAAGACTTTTGTCAGGGACTGTAGATTGTGATGTTGGTGTTCCGCAGGGGTCAATCCTTGGGCCAATATTGTTCTCCCTTTTCATCAATAATTTGCCAAATGTCTGTCCAAATGTATTCTCACAGATGTATGCGGACGACGCAATCATCTACACTCAAGCCAAAAGCCCTCAGGAAGCTGCTAATGATCTCACAGCTGCCCTGTCGTCTGTACATAGCTGGCTCAAGGACTCGTGCCTATTGCTAAACACCAAAAAAACTGTCTGTATGCACTTTTCAAAATGTCACACTGAATTGAAGCAATCAAATGTTTTTCTTAACGGAGTGGAACTTGATCTGGTCCCAGAATATAAATACCTTGGAGTTATTCTAGATCCAATAATGTCCTTCAAAAGTCATGTTAAAAAAGTGTCTCAGATAATTCAATTCAATAATCAAAATTTTCGTCACATCAGGAACAACTTAAACATGAATACTGCCAAAACGTACTTCTACTCCATGATTATTTCTCACATAGATTATTGTTTAACCTCTTGGTCTCTTGCCTGCCCCACAACACTTAAAACCATTGAAAATCTCTATAAAAGAGGTCTAAAAATACTTGATAAAAAACCCATTTCCCACCACTACTGTCACATTCTGAAAAAGCATAGGCTTCTGGACTTTAGCAACATGGTCATCCTTAAAAGGGCATGCCTAATTTACAAGGTTCTACACTCCCTCGCACCACCACCGTTAAAGGTGTACAGTCCATCCGGAAAGTATTCACAGCGCTTAATTTTTTTCACATTTTGTCATGTTACAGCCTCATTCCAAATTGTATTAAATTAATCTCTTACCTCAAAATTCTACACACAATACCCTATTATGACAATGTGAAAAAAGTTTTTTTTTACAGTTTTTGAATTTATTAAAAATAGAAAACTAAGAAATCACATTTACATAAGTATTCACAGCCTGTGCCATGAAACTCAAAATTAAGCTCAGGTGCATCCTTTTTCCACTGATCATCCTTATTCATTGGAGTCCACCTGCAGTAAATTCAGTTGACTGGACATGATTTGGAAAGGCACACACCTGTCTATATAAGGTCCCACAGTTGACCGTGCATGTCAGAGCACAAACACCAAGCATGAAGTCAAAGGAATTGTCTGTAGACCTGCGAGACAGGATTGTCTTGAGGCACAAATCTGGGGAAGGATACAGAAAAATTTCTGCTGCTTTGAAGGTCCCAATGAGCACAGTGGCCTCCATTATTTGTAAATGGAAGACGTTTGGAACCACCAGGACTCTTCCTAGAGCTGGCCGGCCGTCTAAACTGAGCGATCGGGGGAGAAGGGCCTTAGTCAGGGAGGTGACCAAGAACCCGATGGTCACTCTGTCAGAGTTCCAGCGTTCCTCTGTGGAGAGAGGAGAGCCTTCCAGAAGGACATCCATCTCTGCAGCAATCCACCAATCAGGCCTGTATGGTAGAGTGGCCAGACGAAAGCCACTCCTTAGTAAAAGGAACATGGCAGCCCGTCTGGAATTTACCAAAAGGCACCTGAATGACTCTCAGACCATGAGAAACAAAATTCTCTGGTCTGATGAGACAAAGATTGAACTCTTTGGTGTGAATGCCAGGCGTCATGTTTGGAGGAAACCAGGCACCGCTCATCACCAGGCCAATACCATCCCTACAGCGAAGCATGGTGGTGGCAGCATCATGCTATGGGCATGTTTTTCAGCAGCAGGAACTGGCAGACTAGTCAGGATAGAAGGAAAAATGAATGCAGCAATATACAGAGATATCCTGGATGAAAACCTGCTCCAGAGCGCTGTTGACCTCAGACTGGGGCGAAGGTTCATTTTTCAGCAGGACAACGACCCGAAGCACACAGCCAAGATCTCAAAGGATTGGCTTCAGAACCACTCTGTGAATGTCCTGGAGTGGCCCAGCCAGAGTCCAGACTTGAATTTGATTGAACATCTCTGGAGAGACCAGAAAATGGCTGTGCACAGACGTCTCCCATCCAACCTGATGGAGCTTGAGAATTACTGCAAAGAAGAATGGGCAAAACTGCCTAAAGATAGGTGTGCTAAGCTTGTGGCATCATATTCAAAAAGAATTGAGGCTGTAATTGCTGCCAAAGGTGGATCAACAAAGTATTAAGCAAAGGCTGTGAATACTTATGTAAATGTGATTTCTTAGTTTTCTATTTTTAATAAATTCAAAAACTGTCAAAAAAAACTTTTTTCACATTGTCATAATGGGGTATTGTGTGTAGAATTTTGAGGTAAGAGATTAATTTAATACAATTTGGAATGAGGCTGTAACATGACAAAATGTGGGAAAAAGGAAGCACTGTGAATACTTTCCGGATGCATTGTACATCAAACGCAAAGACTATTCAGAAAGGACCACGCGAGCCACCACCAGGGGTGACCTGGTCATACCCCACAGACGGACCACTTTTGGTCAGAATGTATTATCTGTCCAAGGTGGGAATTTGTGGAATAATCTTCCACAAGCACTGAAAGAATGCCCTACGTATAGTTCTTTTAAAGCTAAAATGAAAAATTGGTTATGGTCAAACCAAACATGTCCTCATGTATAGTAGCACAGTGATTTTAACTAATCTTTTATGGACACGTATTTGCATGTATTGAAGCTGTGGCCAAATTGACTGCAAAATAATGGGAATTGTGCAATGATTGGACTGTGCAATATTTTGGACTGTGCAATGTTTTGGACTGTGTAGTGACGGGAACTGTGCAATGAACAGTGTGCAATAATGGGAACTGTGCAATGTATGGAGTGTGCAATAATGGGAACTATGCATTGAGTGGGTGTGTAATAATGGGAACTGTGCAATGAGTGGGTGTGCAATATTTTATTTGTTGTTTTTATTGTTGTGACCCCAACCCTTTGGGACAACGGATGGAAATTAGCCTTAGGCTACAATCCGGTGTGTTTACATTCATGTTGTGTCATGTTTGTCCATTAACATGCTCTGTCCCAATCAAATAAATAAATAAATAAATAAATAAATAAATAAATAAATAAATAAATAAAAATGGCGGCATCAAAAAGTGTCGGAATGGGGGCATGTTGGAATGACAGAATGTCAGGGTGGGGCTCTGTCAGACTGGTGGTATGTTGGAATAAGGGTTGTACCCCCCTGATGTATGAACATTTAAATTTTGCTTTGCCTTGTCAACAAGTCTCATTTTTTTACTTGGTAGCTCAGGTGAATGGTGAAAAGCTGGGTTGCCATGGTTGCAATAGAATGTGAAGTCCCGCCCCCAGACGAAATGCAAAACTTTTGGGAGTAACACAAAAATACATGAGCATCTCTATGCATGTAGCTAAGTAATTGAAGCAGTTCGGTTGTGCCTTGTTGAAAGTGTAAATGCATGAGAACTGTGGTGTATTATACGGAACGGGGAACTTATAGAAACCTGCATGAGTTAAAGGATTGGTGTAGATTAAGGCCCTGTTCCCAAATGTGGCAGTTTAAAAAATGTGAAAACATATCTAGTTCACGTAAAAGCGCCAACAATGTTCTGAACATCCTAATTCTACACTGCACTGAGTTTCTAGCCACGTCTCACAACTTTGATAGTGTCACAGCTGCTGGTCAGCTAACAGTGCCCAGGTGCCGCTTGCTGGCTTACACTTGAAAAAATTATAATTAAATGCAGTCAGCCTACTGCTTTTACATTGTGGTTGGCCTCTAAAGCTACATCTTCAAATAGCATGAAGTAGGTATTTAAATCAATGTAACTATTTTCATGCTCTCACAAACTCTTTGGCAGATGGCCTTCGCCTGCATGGACTACTGGTTGTGTGCTCTTCAGAGCAGCTTTTTCAGGGTGGACTGCTAACCCTCAGTCAATCCCAAAAATGCTTATGGCTCTGGTTTTATGATGATCAAACTAGTCTGGTATAATTATGTTCCCCAGCTTTTAACCCAAATAGCCTATGAAGAAGTGTTTGCTTTGAGAACTCTCCCCAGTCTTCTCCCTGACTTGTTGTCTCCTGTCTGTAGGATGCACTACCTGATGGAGCTGAGCTAATTGCTGCTAATTACACATTCTATCAGTGGTCTGCACCTGCTCAGTCTGTGGTCTGAGGCCTGTACCTGCTCAGTCTGTGGTCTGAGGCCTGTACCTGCTCAGTCTGTGGTCTGCACATGCTGAGTCGGTGGTGTGCAGTCTGCACATTCTCAATCTGTCACACATATCACTCTGTCTTCATACACACAAGGAAGAGTGACACTCTCCATTATGTCAGTCCCATGAACAGTGGAATAATGGAGAGCTTCAGGAGCTCTCTATTCTCCTTGCACTCTCCTCGCCGTACACTCTCCTGGCTGCACACTCTCCTCGCTGTACACTCTCCTGGCTGCACACTCTCCTCGCTGTACACTCTCCTGACTGTAAACTCTCCTCGCTGTACACTCTCCTGGCTGCACACTCTCCTCGCTGTACACTCTCCTAGCTGCACACTCTCCTCGCCGTACACTCTCCTGGCTGCACACTCTTCTAGTCGTACACTCTCCTGGCTTCACACTCTCCTCGCTGTACACTCTCCTGGCTGCACACTCTCCTTGCCGTACACTCTCCTGGCTGCACACTCTTCTCGCCGTACACTCTCCTGGCTGTGCGCTCTTCACACTGTGCTCTGCTTGCACTTTGACAGATCTAATTAGAAGCTGTTTTCCCACTCACAAACTAAATGTGTCCAGTGGGAATTGGTTAAATAAACCAACATTTCAGTTTGAGTTTCTTGTTTGAATTCTACATATTCTGATTTTGTTTTATTCTAAATAACTAACTAGAAAAGCACTCAGAGAGCGCAGACCTCCGCCAAGCAGCTCAGTCTTCAAAGTGATCCAGAATCCAGGATTTCTTCTGGATCATCACCAAAATTTAATCATCTGTTGGATTTACCATTAGGAGCATTTCCTGAAAATTTCATCAAGATCCGTCCATAACTTTTTGAGTTATCTTGCTAACTAACAAACTAACAAACAAACAAACAAACAAACAAACAAACAAACAGACAGACTCAGGCGAAAACATAACCTCCTTGGCGGAGGTAATAATGTCTCTTTGAATAAGTGACCCTGTAACTGACGTGTATGTCAGCCTCAGAACAACTGATCTGCAACAGCCTAATGCACTTACAGTCGGTCTTTGTGATTGGGTCCACCCACCAGCTCCTTGTGTATACTATCAGCACTTCAGCTCGATTTCCTCTTTGGGCAGGGGGGAATCAATTACACAACTAAGACTTAACAACTGATGTTAGACTTGTTACTTTTTGGCTAATTTTAACACAAATTCTGTTTGAACCTTATGGATGAAAGCTTTTCAGTGATAAGTATTATGTTGTTATGATGAATAGATAGGTTGGCTTGCATTCCCCATGTCCACAGAGAGAGAGAAAGCATTTGGCACTTCACATAGATCCCACTCTACAGCCACAGTGCAGCCACCAATCACTGTAATCAACCCTGTTACCCATCATTAAATAGTGTGAATGCCAAAAGGGGATCAGGCAAATGTTATTCGTGGACAAACAGACCCCTCATACAGATGAGTCAGTCCACTGTGTTTTTGGTGGAGGGTGTTTGGACACTGTAGGTTTGACAAAGTTCACACACAGCCCTGTTCCACATCTGTTTTCAGATTCTCAATCAGACACATTACTGTAAATGGAGTAGGCCATTCATGTGACACAAGTGTCTTGTGTAAGAACCGCCAACCATTTCCATACACATAACCCATTGCACCACTTCACATTCAGGCATACTTTATGTGTAGTCAATGTTAGCATTTCTATAGTGTATATTAACTAATCTCTAATTACTCCCTAACCATAAGGTTAGGCTTTGGTTGTTGCAAAGAGGTCATTACTAGTATAGTGGGACTGCACCATGCATCCAAGCTTACAATAATACTGATAACCTATTACTCTTCTGAATGATTCTGTTGGCCTCCATATGAGCAGAGTTGGAGCAGTGTCTTGTGCCTCTCGCACAGTCTGAGCTCTATTGTTTATGGCACACAAATGCTCCATTCCACACTTGAACACTGACACAATAAAGTTGGCAGTCTGCAGTAATCAAACTGTTAGGAGAAAGTTGTGCTACAGAGCGGCCGTTTCGCCGGATGGAGGGGATTAGTGAAGCTGGCTCCAGTGTGCAGGAAGCAGACGGCAAAATCAATTAAGATCAGCCTGTGGTGCCTGTGCTAAAGCTATGGCAAATATTTGATAAATGTCACATGTTTGATGAGGCAGTGTGTCCGTGCAGGCTCACATCCGCCGTAATCACCACACAAATACACAAACACACACACAAACACATTCTAACAGCCTGGTACCCACCAATTGCCTGCAGTACTAACTCTGCACCCACTACCCCTCTACAGTACTGACTATGCAACCACCTAATCTTGCACAAGGTGGATTCTTGTGATGTTTGTAAATTCACAAACTCATGAGACTCCATCGTGACAGACCAATCATGTCGCAGCACTGAGGTTTGTGTGAAAGCCAAAGGTGAAAACAAAGATGGCGATGCTGACAAACGTACTTCAGCCTATTTTAGCATCAATACTGACTTTTGATTTTGCTTATGAAAAACATGCAGAAGGTAAGCACTTTGTGCATTTGTGGACAGGGAAGATGTCTGTGCTTTTCTCTCAACTGGATGTAACAAGGTGACACTTTGACCTGTCAGATTCAAATATTAGTCATGACATTATGCCTTTTCCTTATCTTCCTTTCAGTGAGACCCTATACCCACAAACCCTAAAACCTGCATAATCCATAAAATTCTCCAGTTAAGCCTAGATCTGGAGATCGGTCCAGTGGGCACCACAGTGCTCCTGACAGGTTTAACCCATCCAGAGATACTGAAGGATAGGTCAAATGCAGAGGAGAAATTTCTCTACGGGGACAGTAAAGTGTGTCTTAAACTTAACCACCCTGCTGCGGTACCTCTCTGCTGAATCACTCTTTCATTGTCATGAAACGCAAACTTGGCTCCAAATTAGCCGCTATAACTGTTAGCCTCGATTGGCTTCATTGGCTGGAGCACAACAGTATGGGGTGCCTCAGTCCACTTCTATATACAGTCTATGGCCTACACTCACCAGCCCTGGGCGGTACTGACTAGGGATGCAACAATACTGTTTTCCCACGATTCAATATATATAATGTATGACATTAATGAAACATTACATACATTACATACAATACATTACAGTATAACTGCTCTACAGTTGTAGTTTATATGTGAAGTGTTAATTCCTTTGGTTCAGTAATTTACAGCTCAGCATTTTTATTCAGTGAAAATAAGAACAGTGCTTTCTCAGGCTATTTTATATTTTATAATATAGCCTACTCTTAATATAGACTGTAGGAGAGTTACACTATCAGACTTTTCCTTTTTTGATGATGATTTGATGATTTCTTTCCTTTTCCTCCTGAGTCTGTCTCTCCTCTCATTGCTTTCACATAGGCTCCTTGTGTCTGTGCTGCTCTGCCTCGTCTCTAGCAGCAGCAGAGACAGACAGTAGTTCCTCCCACACTGCCCTGTTCTTTATACGCACACTGCGCTCTTCCATCTTCTTTCTGAACACTAAAACTGTTCTATTACATAGAAATGTCTCAACAGACCATTTTCTGAGTAAAACTTAAGCGACAGAGTCTAAGAAAAAGATGCAAGTCGCGTCACAGGTGCATACAAGATTTGATTAAAGCCAATGTAAAGCCAAAAGCGATTCTAAAGTATTTAAAAGTTAATATCTTTGTCATTCCTGGGTCTATCAAAGTAAAATAAAAAGTGACTTAAAGATAAAACCCACCTCTGTTAGAATATTTCAGCTGTAAGTTCCTACGGAGGTGTTTTCTTGCTGCATCTGAGAAGGACGCCGCGATAACCGTTTCTCTTTCAGACTCTTTAACACAGTGCGCATAGAGGGACATGTGCAGATCGACCGAACATGTGTATCGAACCGTGTCACCAGTATTGATTCGATTTGATATTATATTGAATATTGTTGCATCCCTAGTACTGACCCAACGCCTACATGTGCTCCTGACATTTCAGTAATTATCTGTGATCACATAACATGCTGCTAATTAGTCTTTGTTTTTGACTGTGATAATCCAGTTGTTTCCAGAGAACAATGATCATTTAAAAGCCCACAACTCCACAGGAAGCTCTAGCTCTATATGTGTGTGGGGGGTGGAGGGGCATCACCCAAACTATTAGCTGGCATTATTTTGACAATGGAACAGGAGTATCCATGTCTTTGTGGGAACCCTTCAAGACACTACTATAAGAGTCTGCACCTGATCTCTAAGCATGAGCCAGGAACATGTTTTAGTTTCAACTTCAAGCCCCGCCCATTTAGTGTCAGGCAGTTGTCTCCTTATAGTTCTCATATGTCTGCTACCATTTGATTTTTGCCACTACTGAAGATGCACCAAGTGTCAGGGATAGTGTCAGGCAGTTGCTTCCCCATGACTCTTGGCAACACTGACCTGTTAGTAGATTCTGTAGTTACCTGAGCAAATGTTGTAAAATGAACATATTTTACTTCACAGTCAATGTTTTGTTTTGTTTTGTTTTGTTTTATTTTATTTTATTTTATTTTATTTTATTTTATTTTATTTTATTTTATTTTATTTTATTTTATTTTATTTATTTGTTTTATTTTGTTTTGTTTTGTTTTATTTTATTTTATTTGTTTTATTTGTTTTATTTTGTTTTGTTTTGTTTATTATTTAGCAGCTTTTACCACAATGAATGAATTAAAATCAGGCAGGCCTTTTTATGGAAAAACTTATTGGCAACAAGGCTATAATTTGATATGGTTACCTAAAGGAGACACACTAGTTTCTTTAGTAATCTTCACTTTTGAGATGGAGGACCCGTCAATTGTGTTGTTTTTAATTTACAGATAATAGCTTGGGAAACATCTAGTCTTATTGTCTAGTCTCATAACAATACTCATTTTACTGGATTTAAGTGCAGCTTTTGACACAATCACTCACACCACCCTCATTGACAGACTTATTTCTATTGGCATCTCACACACACCTCTCCTCTGGTTCATCTCATATCTTTCCACCCGCTTTCAGTACATCCAACTTGGCACATATTCCTCCCAGCACTACCCTCTTTCCTCAGGTGTTCCCCAAGGCTCAGTCCTTGGCCCCCTTCTATTCATCATCTATCTCCTTCCCCTTGGTCACATTTTCAGAAAACACAATATACATTTCCACTGTTATGCAGATGACACCCAGCTCTATATCTCCTCCAAACCATCCAACATCCTCCCACCCTCCTCCCTCACCCACTGCCGTCAGGAAATCAAATCCTGGTTCTCCTCCAATTTTCTAAAACTAAACAGTAATAAAACTGAAGTCCTACTAATTGGCACAAAATCTACATTACACAAAATAGACAGCCTTTCAATCACTATTGACAATTCCTCCATCTCTCCCTCCCCTCAGATAAAGAGCTTGGGTGTCACCCTGGACAGCACTCTTTCATTCCAGTCACACATCAACAATATCACACGCACTGCTTACTTTCACCTCAGAAACATCAACCGTCTCCGTCCCTCACTCACTCCTCACACAGCCGCCATCCTTGTCAATAGTCTGGTCACTTCACGTCTCCATTACTGTAATTCTCTGTTGTATGGTCTCCCCCAAAAAAGTATTCACAAACTACAACTTCTCCAAAACTCTGCAGCTCGGATTATCACCAAAACCCCCTCTATTCACCATATCACCCCGGTCTTGCAGCAACTTCACTGGCTCCCTGTTCAATATCGCATTCAATTCAAAACCTTACTCCTCACTTTCAAGTCCATCCATAACCTGGCTCCTCCTTATCTCACAGAACTCCTTCATGTCACCACACACACCCGCTCACTCAGGTCCTCCTTCTCCATCCACCTCACAGTCCCTTCTGCTTGGCTCAGCACCATGGGGAGCAGGGCCTTCAGCCGCTCTGCTCCCCATCTATGGAACTCACTCCCCCCAGACCTCCGGAACATTGAATCATTACCCATTTTTAAATCCAGACTCAAAACTCATCTTTTTAAAATAGCTTACCCCACTTGCTGATTGTTATACTTTACTTGTATTTGCATTGTCCATTTTCTCTGTTTTATTTAGTATTTATTGCCTGTTTTATTGTTTGTCTTTGTACGGTGACCTTGAGTGTTAAGAAAGGCGCCTTGAAATAAAATGTATTATTATTATTATTATTATTATTATTATTATTATTATTATTATTATTATTATTATTATTATTGTCAAGTGGACATATCAAATGTCACACTGTGGAACATTCTTTTTTGACTTTGACTTTAGACTTTCATTGTCCCCAAGGGGAAATTCATTTTCACGCACACAAAGCTTGTTTGACATATACAGCAACAACACAACAAACACAGACACATTACAACTGACATTACAGTTCACTCAGCGGGGCCTGTTGTTCAGAAATGTGATGGCTGAGGGGATCAGGCTTCTGCCAAAGTGGGACCTCCTGCACCTGAGCGCGCTGTACCTCCATCCTGAGGGCAGCCCAGGTGTTCCTGTAGTGGGTGAGTGGGGTTGTGTTCTATGAAGAGTGCAATGCATCCAATGGCCCTGATTTTAGCAGCTGTATGTGTTACCTTTGTGAGTTTAGACTGGTTTTTAACAGTGAGCATATTGTAAATTCTTTTGTAAATGTCCGTGATATGCTGATCAAATGTAAGTGCATTGTCTATTGTGATCCCAAGATATTTGAAAGTGTCCACCGTCTCTACTGTCTGGTTGCTAATGATGATGGGTGGCTGTGGTGAGTTCCTTTGTTTTTCTGATGTTGAGGTGGAGATGGTTGTCACTGCACCACTTGGTGAATTTCATGATTGTGTTGTAATAGTCCATAACTGAATTACTGTCTTTGAGCAGGGCAAGGATAGCAGTGTCATCTGAGTATTTGAGGTATGTTATGTTTGTGGAGAGGCTAATATTGTCATTTGTGTAGAGAGTGTAAAGAAATGGGCTGAGCACACATCCCTGCGGTGCACCGGTGTTTATGGTGAGGGCAGAGGATGTGGTCGCACCCAACCATATAACCTGCTGTCTGTTGCTCAGGAAGGAGAACATATTGAGTTGTTGCAGTTTCTGGAATCATCAGGTGCCTCTGGATGGAGTTGAAGGCTGAGCTGAAGTCCACGAAGAGGATCTAGGTGAAGTGTCCTGGAGAGTCTAGGTGCTGGAGGAGGAGATGCAGCAGACAGATTACAGCATCCACCATGCCCCTCCTTCCTTTATAGGCAAATTGGAGTGGGTCTAGTTGCAGGCTAAGAACTGGCAAGATGATGTTCAGCAGCAGTTTCTCCAGGCACTTCATTATGATGGAGGTGAGTGCCACAGGTCAGTAATGATTGAGCTCCATAGGCCTGGGCTTCTTTGGTACAGGGATTATTATGGATGTTTTCCAGATGGTTGGAATGGTGGCTGTGAAAAAGGATTCCTTGAACAGGGAGTGAAGAACAGGAGATAGCTCCTGTATGCAGTTCTTCAGCACCTTAACTGAGATGCCATCTGGTCTGGGGGCTTTGAGCTGGAGCCTCACGTCCTCCACAGTAAAAGGGAGTAATGCTTCCTGGTCATCTGCAGGAAGTTCTCTCAGGAGTCTCTCACATTCATCAGAATAATCCACCTCATCAAAATGAGCATAGACTGTATTGAGCTCTCCCACAAACTGTGCTGTGTCTGTAACTGTCTGTGCATTGGGTTTGGGTTCGCAGCCTCCTAATGTGCGTACCTTATGGAATGCTTGTTTTGTGTTTATATTAGAGAATTCCCTTTCCAATCTGTCCTTATATTTCAGTTTTGCCTTCAGTACCATATTTTTTACCTCACAATTTGCCAGTTTCTTATCAGCCAATTTATTTTCCTTGAATGCTTTGTATTTCTTTTTCAAATTTTGTCTAAGTTGAGGAGTAACCCAAGGATTGGTATTGGGAAATTTCTTAATTGTTTTGACCAGAATGCAAGTACCAATGCAGAAGTTTATAATCAGTGGTCACAGAGGCCTTGTAATCAATATCCCCCTAAAAATATCCCCCAGTCTGTGTAAGCCAGGAAACCCTGAAGACATGCAATGGCCTCCCCAGACCACTGCGGGATGCTGTAGCACTCCAGGCAGAGTCTCTTCAGTTGTTGTCTGTACAGCGGAAGTAGTGAAATTATGTTATGATCCGCAGTTCCAAGCGATGGATACGAACAGGCACGGAAAGCATCGACAGTGTTACTGTAACATAAATCCAAGATGTTTGCCTGTCTCGTCGGAATGTCCACATTACTGTTGGAAAGATTGTAAAATACTGTCCAGTCGGCAGTTGTTAAAATCACTCATAATGAACAGCGGAGCACTGGGATACTTAGCTAGCATGTTATTAGCTTCTCTGGCAATTAGCATGGCTGCCGTGATGATGTTCACGCTGGGAGGGACATACACACAGCTGATCACGATAGCAGGGAATGCCCTAGGCAGGTAAAAAGGATGGAGGGACACAGTCAGTATTTCTTGGTCAGGTGTGCATGACTTATGATGGACTTTGATTCTAGGCAGAGTAATAACATCTCCTGGGAGACAAGCAGGTGCATCTGTAGTGTTTGTGACAGTGTGTGACAGATTTTTTTGATTTTCAAATTGTGATTTTTTGCTGGGATAATACCTATTGTAAAACTAAATGATAGTTTTACACCAATCAGTTGTCAGTATGATGAACAGAAGTTAAAACAAATGTTGAAAATGACAGGAAGTAGAGCAGAGTTCAAAAACATGGCTTCACTCTAGGGAGATGCAAAATTCCATCCAAATGTTAGGCACAATTTCCAACCAAGAATTTGTTTGACCCTTTGAACATTAACTAAACGAAATTATGGTGTTTTCTTATATTTTATTTGTAAAATAATACAATTTTAACCTATGTAAAACATGGTTGCTCTACCAGTGATGGGCTTACCTAGTGTGATGTCATGATTTTCAATCAGGAAGTAAAATTTGCAACTTAACATATAGCCAAACTGTGAAGAAAATTCTAGAAGCATTTTTTGTTTGCAAAAATCTTCATAATAATGAATAATGATTTTCAGTGTGTTTCAGTAACAGTAGTCCAGCATGTCATAGGCACTTTAGGTGACAAGAAAAGGCAGTAACAGCCCAGTGCTACACAAAGCAAACATTTGTTTCTGGAGATATAAAGGCTATAATTTGAATCATTTTGAATCTCATGTGTATTAAGTGACAATAATCCTGGGCTCAGAGGTTAACAGGAAAAAAGTCAACCATCATAGGAATACTGCAGCATAAACATGAGGCTGAAGGAGCGTGAAAACAACTGTGGCAAGTTATGGGGGATGGCTTAATTTCCATTTCTAAAATACTGTGTTTTAATGCCTTCCTTTGATGTTGTCATGGTAACCACCAAGTCAGAGAATTTGGCCTCGTCAGACCACAAACATATTCTTCATGCTCGGTGTCAGAAAGCTTAGCTAACACTAGGCTCCGCAATGGGGTCTGGTGGGAGAGAGGTATTTAAGTCATGGGTGTCAAACCTGAAGCTGAGTGATCACTTGATTTTATTATAGACTGCAGTTTGATCACATTTGTGCAACTTTTCTACCACCAATGAGCTCAAACACTTTACATCAACTGAGCCACTGCTCCCCCATGGACTTATTTGTATTATTAAGCTGTTTTAGATCCACACTGCTGTTTGTAATGACCATACTGTTAAACTATTATAACTTTGGACTACAGCAAACCGTTTAAAGTTAAGTTCAGTTCAGTTGTTCGTGTTTTTAAAACAGTAAAAATCAAGTCCAGAGCCATAAATGTAAAATATTAATGAGGCTTAGCTTTGCTGATGGAAAAGCCCCAAGCTAATTATTCTAATCTACCTTCTCCCAGTTGGATTAAAACATAATTAATTGCACAGCCCTACAACATAGCATGATCAAAGGCAACAAAGCAAATCCAAACAAGTGTTTGGCACCTGCAGGAATCAAACATCTTATCTGATTTGACTACACCCTTTATGAGAGGGGATCAGCCCATGGCTAAGATGTAGTCTTTACCTGTACTGTGATCATTAGCACATACTGTTCCAACCAAAAATAAATACATAAATAAATCTTGATCCGTGAAACAAAAAGATGATTGGTTTATAGAGGTCTAACCTACACGTTCAACAACTATACCTGAATAATTTCAGCCTTTTTGATTGGCCAATTACAGTTTTAAATGCATTTTTTTTTTTTGTGAGAAAAGGAGGGGTGTACAGAGTGAGGTAGGCGTGAGGAGAGAAAAATGGAGATGAATAAGGTAACTAACCTTAACCAGGAGAGAAAGAGAGAGTGAGAAAAGGAGAGTTATTTTCCTACAATATTCTTTGTGGCCATCAAAACCTTGAATTGTGGTTAAAATAAGATTTTGTTAAAAAAAAACTGTAAAGATAAAACCTAGACAGATTTGACTGACAGATTGTTGCCACTCAGAAATAACATTATCAGTATTTTTTATTTTATTTTCAGTTTTTTTCACATGTCCATGACAGGCATGTTTTCTTTTTTTAATTAAACTTTAAGAGGACGCTAAATACCTATTTTCTTAGATAGCAGCTCAATTTGCGTAACACAGCACTCAGCTCACAAATCTGCACATGTGCTTCATTGGGTGCATTCAATCTGATGAAAAAAAAAAAAATCACAGTGACCATGTTCAACATTCCAGCATTCAAACATCATTCAACAACACCGTTTACAGAGTAAACCTTACAGTGTAAATCTTACAGTGTAAACTTTACAGTGTAAATCTTCCAGTGTAAACCTTACAGTTTAAATCTTACACTGTAACCCATAAAGTGTAAATCTTACAGTGTAACCCTTATAGTGTAATCCTTGCAGTGTAAATCTTACTGTGCACCTGGAAAGAGTGGAAATGTAGTCAGCCGGTGGAGAGAACACTAAGAGGATTTCTTCAGGTCTTCTGATGAAGCAGCAGAGACTGAAACTTTTTCATCCAACCCAAGTCTTTATGGGGCACATAAACATAACAAATAAACCTAAAACATGACACATAAAAATAGTATCATTGGACATTCAATTTTACCTTTTTCTTGCTGCTTTTTTTTCTTCCTGTTGTATCTTCTTCTTTCTTTTCTCTGCTCCAGACAGACGTTTTTGAGACATGGCTTCACAGCCAACTAGTCTACACCTATCTTCCGACATTAAAAGTCAATCACTCCTGTCATCTGCGCCTAGTTGCGCAGCAGTGCAGTGGCAGCAACCATTAGCAAGAATTGGTTAACCTACATTGTATAAAAATGATACAAAAAACGTTGTTTTTGTTTCTGCAATATTATATCATTGATATTATGATATTATGCTTTTTAATTACCTCCGCCAAGGAGGTTATGTTTTCGCCTGAGTCTGTCTGTTTGTTTGTTTGTTTGTTTGTTTGTTTGTTTGTTTGTTAGCAAGATAACTCAAAAAGTTATGGACGGATCTTGATGAAATTTTCAGGAAATGTTCCTAATGGTAATTCCAACAGATGATTAGATTTTCGTGATGATCTAGAAGAAATCCTGGATTCTGGATCACTTTGAAAACTGAGCTGCTTGGCGGAGGTCTGCGCTCTCTGAGTGCTTTTCTAGTTTAAAAATATTTTAGCAGGTGGGCATTCCAACTGGTCTTGGGGGGCCCCTGGTGGCGTGGGGGCCCTAAGCGGCCACTTAGTTCGCTTATGCCTTGGGTCGGCCCTGTCACCAGAACTGATTTTTTTTTTTTTTTTTTTTTAATTTGTTTATTTATATACCAGGACAGTGCATATTAACAACGGTAAAACCTGTAACATGCCAGAATTAGCCAGAGGCTAGTTTTCATCTGTAGTCCTGTGCCAGTTGTACAGTAGGCATCCTAGGGAAGGCAATAAAATATTATCAACAATACACAAACACAGCAATATAACACAACTGTAAAACTGTTAGTCCATAGCAAAGTAAAAGCAGCATAGTAAGAGTAAAGTCAAAACGTTAAAACTGAGTAAAATAGTGAATGAATGAATGAATGAATGAAAAGCAGCACAGTCATTAGCACAGGCAGCAGCAACATTACAGAGGGTTTAGTAAAAACATAAAAGCAGTAAAGCTGGTTAAAATAAGATGCAAGCTACTAAAAGCAGTGAAAAAAAACCAAAAAAAAAAACAAAGAGCACTGTTAATATTATCAGCAAGGTCATAAAAGGTGCGGTTTACTGAGACGATCTCCTTTGTGGCTCATCTGGATGAGTTCCTATCTCATCTGACCTCAGTCCCTGTGTGAGTTATCAGATTATTCAAATGTCATGTACATTTTTCTGAAAGAGAAAATGTTAAATACTGAAAGAGTTATTAAGGCCTGTGCTGTACTAAATGTACAAATGAAGTAACATTTCAAAAGATGATTCTGTTCAGTTTGAGATTTTTAATCAGATTTTTCCCATATAAACACATTCAAATCAGATGTAATTATCTATTTACTTTATTTAAAGTGCCTATGACAAGTTAAACTTCTAATTTAACTAAAATACATATTACATTCACAATTTTGCTAAAAGTTTTACGATTTCATTTGCTATTACACTAGGGAATGCTATATTGTTATGTATACTTTTTTTTTTTTTTTTTTTTCTTGCTTGTAAATTGTGCAAAACTTTTGGATAGAATTCTCCCTAGTGTGATATCGTGGATGTGTGAGAATTTTCTACTCTAATTCTTGATTGGTGAGAACGTATTTATTTCACAACAGGTATTATCCCACCAAATTAAGTCAAAAGTAGAGGATCGTCAAAACCTGTTATACACAGTGAAGGGCACATGGCGGAGCAGTGTGTGTGTGGAGCAGTGTCTGTGTGGAGTGGTGTGTGGACTAGTGTGTGTGGAACAGTGTGTGTGAAGCAATGTGTGTGGAGCAGTGTGTGTGGAACAGTGTGTGGAGTAGTGTGTGTGTGGAGCAGTGTGTGGAGTAGTGTGTCTGAAGCGGTGTGTCGAGTAATGTGTCTGGAGTGGTGTGTGGAGTAGTTTGTGTGGAGCAGTGTGTGGAACAGTGTGTGTGGAGCTGGGTGGATGTAAGAGCACACAGACAGTGCAGGTGTGGCCCTGATCCAGCTGAACGTGGTGGAGAGCCATGGCCTCTCTCCAGAGACAGTGAGCCGAGAGAGCCATCCGAGTGGGATATGGGCGGATCACACACAGCCTCTGGTTGTTCCCACGCTGATCCTGCCCGCTGCACACAGGAGCAGAGGGCACATGAGAAGGAAGAGCTCCCCCTAGTGCTCACGAACTGGTTTAAATGTATTTGATTACAGCAGTCATTAGAATCATCATGTTTCTGTATATTTAGAATAGTTGTGTGGGAGCATGGGTGATGTAGACTTGTGGGCGTAGCACTGTATAGAATCTTACAGCTAACCATAAGGAGGGTGTGAATAGGGCCTGGGAGAGAGCACTAAATGACTGAAACATGCATGGATGACACTGTGTTATAACAAGGTAACATAAAAAAAAAAAAAAAAAAATATGCCGTGTGTGTGTGTGTGTGTGTGTGTGTGTGTGTGTGTGTGTGTGTGTGTGTGTGTGTGTGTGCGTGTGTGTGTGTGTGTGTGTGTGTGTGTGTGTCTGTGTGCGCTATAGTCCCTGCAGGCATTCAGTCCCATCTTGAGCATGATGGCTGCAGAGCCTCACATCCCTCTCTCTGTCATTCTCTGCTTATAATCACTTTATTTTTATTGCACTTTTTTCATCATTCGGTTTGCAAAATCACCTGCAGTAGTTTATGTATTTTTGTATCGTTATTCCGCCCACACATGGGAAATAATCCAGTAGGCTGAGGTCACTCAAAAACACAATTTATTTACTTAGAATTCACACTTTCAGCTGTTTCTATAACTCGGTAAGTCACTCCAAAACAATGTCTCTGCCGTAGTGTGTCTGACTGTCTGTAGGAGCAAAGCACTTTTTACACGTTCAGACCAACCCATGAAACTGAATCTTGTGTGTTTTATTATTTGGTTTGTTTAGTCTCTAATGCATTTTATTTATCACAGACACTGTTTAAAGGGCCTATATTATGCTACTTTCTGATCTCTGTTATAATGGTGTTTCCTCATCACAAACAGACCTGGAGTTGTGTTTTGTTTCATTCAGACATGTTTAACACCCAGACCCTGCATATTTAGGCTGAGTTCTTCTCTCAAACAGAAAACATTCGGTTCCATCTTGTGATGTCATGGGTTGCTGTCACTGTGTTTTTAAACTCCATTCACCTTCACTAGAATAATATGGATGATATGATATGGATTCAGCCCTAGTATTGCCAATCACTACTGAACTAAAGAAGGGTTGCTGCCAACTACCATTACATGACATCACAAGGTGAAAGAGAGAATTTTGAGCTTTGGAAATGTAGACAGACTAATAATAAAGGATTACTCAAACGTGTGAAACAAAGCACAAAAAGTATGAGGTAACAGCATTCTAACATGGCTTAAAGCTCACAAGAATCAGTGTGTAATATAGGCCCATTAAACACATTGAGCAGTAAAAGGTATATCCAGGAGGAGAGTAATAGTCCTCACGACAAAGATGTCTCTTCTCTGTCTCCTGCAGCATCACAGCAGCCTCCAGGAGGAGCCAGGTGAAGTCTGCTTGTCCCTTATTGGTTAATCCACCAGTCAATCATGCCCACGTGAACTCGGGGGGATTCGCCAGTGACCAGACTCACTTCTTTGTAAAATACTAGAGAAGTGTGTATTCTGGATCTCAAATTAAAATTAAATACATTATTTTATATATGTATGTTGTTGTGGAATTTCTAAACTGCAAAGGATAAACTGGAGAGTTGTCTTGAATCAAAGAGTCTGATTTATTAAAGCAATTGTGCACAATTACACCCTATTGTCCCTAACAGAGGCATCTGTCCCTGGACCGGGAAATCACAGAGCTAACTTACACTCAACCTATAAAATTGATTACGTAAATAGTTATGTAAAGATTTCCATTACAGTGTATTTATTGGTTGATTGCTTTGATATATTTTTATTAGTGCTGTCAAAAATATCACACTATTAATGCGTTAACGCAAAACAATTTTAACGCCATTAATTTTGTTATTGCGAGATTTACGCTCTTTGTGACATAGTGAACTAGTTTTTTCATAAGCTGTGGCCACTGCTAGTAATGTTAGAAAAACTACAGGATCCGGCGGTAAACAGGAAGGAAAACAATTTGTAAGAAACTGAGAAGTCCCAGCTGGAGGAGGTGGACAAGCACATGCCCGCACACGCACAACTTCACCACACAAGCCCTGCGCGCTCTGATGCCACCCACACACGGAAAACACAAAACAAAGTCTGCTCCAATACATACGACGAACTCGTGCCCACCCCCGACAAAGACCATGGACAGCGACAGAAGCCCCGCAGCCTCTCTCCCCCGGCCACCCCCACGCCGTAACCACATCCACAAACCCACGGAGGAGTGCGCATCGCAGCAGGACCCACATCGGTCCCATCACTCAATAGACACCCCATGCCGTTGGACCCACCCTCTCCGCCATAAGCACCAGCTCTGCTCCGTTTGACATGCAAACAAATAGCACCGTGCAACCACGCCATCGGCCACAGCCCAGCCCAGCCGCGCAGGTGCAAACGCAGGCCACAGAACCCCAGGCAACCGCGTCCTAGCACGGCACGGCCCAAAAGTCACAAAGCGAGTGCGTCCCTAGTACAGCAGGTGTTATGTTACACAGTCGCGCTAACTGGAGATTACTGGACGTCCTTCTGTAATGAGAACTACCTCAGGGTCACATCATATTATTTCACCCACAGTGGGAACTTCAGTCGCTTTGACTGTTCTGAAGACAGAAGAGAGGCACTTCATTCACACTGTTGCAGAGCACTTCATGAAAGTGGAACATGAGAGTGGAACATCGAACACAAAGTGTCTCACTGACAATTGTTATGGTTTGCAATAAAAAAAAAACATTTGCACAAAGCAAGGATATCTACTTTTCTATGTTGATAAGAGTATTAAAATGATGATTCAAGGGACAAAAATGTGCGATTAATTTGCGATTAATTTCGAGTCAACGATGACATTCATGAGGTTAATCAAGATTAAATATTTTAATTGATTGACAGCACTAATTTTTATTATATATATTTTTTTTTTCTTTTTATTCCTTTCACTTGCTTTAACTCCACTGCACATGAACACAGGCTACTCTGGTCCTTTGCTGGTTTATGGCCCTAGTCCCTTGTATGTTATAAGTCTCCTTTATGATTATTGAATATTCACTGAGCACATCTGACCCAGCTCCTCTGGAGGTCTGCCTTTGTCACGGGACTGCAGAATTGAATCACACTCACTGTATTTCCTGATGTGTGTGTGTGTGTGTGTGTGTGTGTGTGTGTGTGTGTGTGTGTGTGTGTGTGTGTGTGTGTGTGTGTGTGTGTGTGTGAGCTGCTTTTCATCACACTGTGGGGACTGAAATCTGTAGTCACTCCATGGGTCCATTGCTTTATGGGGATCTACTGTATATATTAGATCAACAACATGGTTTAGTTAAAGCACACGTTTTGTGCTTGTGTGTGTTATATCGTTAAGATAAGATATGCCTTTATTAGTCCCACAGTGGGGAAATTCCAGTTATAGTCTCTGATACCCGTTTATCATCATGATATAATTTATACATTTTAAATCTCAATATTTAACTAAAACAACTTAATAAAAGAAACAAGTCCACTGACTTCCGTGTTAGAAAACTGTGGTCTATCGTTGCCGTAAACATCTTCACAATAAAGTGCTGTGAAGTACAATATCATTGATTAAGAAAATAAAATTGGAGAATGAAGTGCATCACAGTGGGTGTGTACAGGTGGAGGTGAAAATGGGGGTTGATCATGTTACACATTGGGATACAGTGGGATAGAGCGGACACACAATCATTCACTACCACCCAACCACGTCCACACAACCATACAAAAACCTCCACCCTACCAACTCCAGCCAACCTCATCTGCCCTACCAACTTCAGCCAACCACATCCGCACTATCAACTTCACCCAAACACACAACCAGCCCCAACAGTCAGGCATTTGCCATTGTACAGACAGATTACAGCGGCTTACAATGACACACAAACATCCACCCTGCCTCCTCCACCTAAACCACACAACCACACCGCCCAGAAGCTGCAGCAGCAGTTGATGTGGGATTACAGTGTAAAACTCAGAGCTACTTCCCCCTCAAAACATCTGAAAATCCTGACAAGAACGTCTTTAAACACACAGACTCCACACAAACACTGTAATCATGTGTCCACACTCCCACACACAACTATTGTTCAATGACGGGGCGATCTGTGAGCGACCGCCCCCTCACACACACACACACACACATACACACACAGAGCACACAAACACAGATCATACACAGCACAGGCTTCTCTGAGCTGTGCAGGGCCAGAGGGCTTTTGCACTGGCATTTGGTTTCTCGGAGTGGTCCAGTACGGTAGGGGGTAATGGTGGAGCTTAAGGTACACTTCAGGTACATTTCAGTTAGGGGTTGGCAATATGAATAAAAAAAAAAGATCATGGATATTTTTTATTACCTTTTAAGTATCTTCTCCTATGTATTTAAGCAAAATGTGTATATTGTACAAGCAGCTCTAATGTGTGTGTTAGCATGACAGTCAGTGGATGGGATGCACCAATATGAAACTGGTATTAGATATTGACGCCGATAATTAGGATGCTCTGAATGTATAGGGTTTTAAGGTATGTAGTTTTTAAAAAAAAATAGTTCTGTTTTTCACATATATATATATATATATATATATATATATACACACACACACACACACACACACACACACACATATATATATATATGTATATATATATGTGTGTGTGTGTGTGTATATATATATATATATATATATATATATATATATATATATATATATATATATATATGTGTGTGTGTGTGTGTGTGTGTGTGTCCCACAATTTCCCCATTGTGGGACAAATAAAGGATTATCTTATCTTATATATAGGTATATCAGGTGTAGTGCCTTTAAAGGTGAACTGTTTCCCTTTGATGACATGTATCTTCATTGAGATAAACAGGGTCACACAAGCCTGTTACTGTAACAATGTGTGTTATTCAGTTATTTGTATTTATTTATTAGTTTTAACTATGGAAATACCTGTCATTGGATCAATGCAAGAAAGGTTCAGTGCTAGAGCAAGTGGAGGGCATCCCAACACCTTTTCAGAAAAGTTAGACAGAGCATCTTTAATTTCAACCAACCTAATGGTAATTGCCATGATGACATACTCGAAGTTAATCCTCAATTTAAATATTTAGGTCCTTACTGACATTTAAACTAGAGTATAGTATGTTATTTACCTAAAAAACATGCACCAGGGACTACAGGTGGAAATTAGCTCTGGTGCTACAACCTGCACAATGCATCTCTCCTGTTAAGGTTAATGTATATTGTGCACTGTCCCTGTCTCATAAATAAACTAAATAAATAATAATAAATGCAGTGAGCGTCTGTGTCCTGCAGGGGTCACTGTTTGCCTACTCTATCACAGGCGCGCGTGAAAAAGGTGCAGTGACACTTTCCACCTGCAGATGTCACCCTCGCTCTGGGCTGCGTGCAGAGTCAGATCTGTGAGAGAACATATCAAGATATCAGAATGGACTTGTCAAGAGAAAGGGGGAGAGATAAAGAAGAAAAGACGGGGTGAACAGGAAAGAAAGAGAAGAGGGTTGTGTTCTGCCCAAATAATGTCCATGAGTTCTAGTGCTACCTTCACAAAACATGCATTTCAAAATATCTAAACAAGGGCCAAATAAATAAAAAAATACATGTTAAAGGGCCCATACTGTGTACTTTCTGATCTATGTTAAAATGTTGTTTCCTCATCACAAACAGACCTGCAGTTGTGTTGTGATGTCATGTGGTAATACATGAAGTTCTATGTTTTAAACTCCATCCTTGACTAGAATCCTTTGGATTTACCAGTCTCTACTCTACTCTACTCTACTCTACTCTACTCTACTCTACTGAAAGTAAAAGGAGCTGTTAACTTGAAAACTACCACTTCATGACATCACAAGGTGGAACAGAGCATTTTGAGCTTTGGAGATGTAGACAAACTAATAATAAAGGGTTAGTCAAATGTATGAATGAAACAAAGCACAACTACAGGTCTGTTTTAGAGGAGGTAACAGCATTATAACATGGTTTAAAGCTCACAAGAGGCAATTTTGTGCAATATAAGACATTTAAAAAAATAAGATGAGACTAAACCCAGAACCAAATCTGGAATAAACCAGGACTGGAACAGGACAAGTTCCATCCCAAGTCTGACCCAACAAGAGTGATGGGAAGAATTTAGGAACAGAATACCTGTGTTGAGGCGGCACGGTGGCTGAGTGGCAACACTCATGCCTCACAGCAAGAAGGATACGGATACCTAGGATACCTTTCTGTGTGGAGTTTGCATGTTTCCTCCCTGTGTCTGGATGGGTTTCCTCCGGGTACTCCGGTTTCCCCCCATCAACCAAAAACATGCAACACCCCTATGAACAGTTTACAATCAAGGACCGTCAAGGAATTCCTCCCTCCTGTGGGCTCACCACCTGCAGAGGGGTTCATAGGGGTCTGGTTCTGGTGCACAGAGTAATGGGCAGCGTGCTGCCGGATTAAGCGGGAGAAAATGGATGGATACCTGTGTTGAGTGTTACACTGTAAAATACATTTCTTTGTCACAACAGAGCAGCCTAACACACTGCTAGAGCTGTTGCCATGTTCTTCATACTGTCATGTATTTAAACAGAAATGTTACACCACTACTGTACCAGAATACAGCTGCTCAGAATGTGTATTCTCAATATGTATTTTCAGTACATGTACAATGCCAAAGTTGTACTCATGTACTGAAAAGTACTACTCAAGTAAGAGTAACTTAAAAAGTAGCTGTTCAAATAACTCACTTAATTCTTATTATTAAGTGAGTTATTTGAACAACAAAACATGAAATAAATAATTTTCTATTTTCACAGGACAGGCACAACAATGAGACAAACTAAATCATGAAGGAGCACTGCAAGAAACACAAATCTTCAAATCATTTCAGATTGTCACATAAAGCTTTTGTCACTTTAGACATACTCACAGTGGGAAGATGAAGGACAACTTTAAGAGTACTGTTACACTGTATATTATATTGTTCATGTAAGAGTACTGTCACACTGTACTGTCAAGTTAAAGTACACTGTACATTATATTACTCACTACCCTACCCACTACTTCACTATCCTATATTACTCACTATCCTACCCACTGCCCACCTCAGTATAGTGAAATACAATGAAAGGCTTAAGGACATTGTGATGGTTTTATTAGTGCATGGTCTGCGGCCCACACTGTACCACAAAGACATGTGTATACTCATATTACTGCAGGATATCATAGAGACAGATACAAAAGAATGACAATACAAAACAGCACAGCGAATGTCGTCTGCTCTCGAAGTTCATCCACCTGAGCCACATGCTCCATAGAAAAATAGACTCTATATACACTTTTATAAATATACGTTTACAAATGTATTTTTAAAATACAAAGATAAATACAGTCACAGAGTGTACATTGTGTACAAAACAACAATTACAAACAGTTTTTGGATAGTAGCATTCACAAAACACATTACATCAGAAATGCAACTTTATTGACAATTGCAGGTCACATTTGAGTCTTTTTCCGCAAGGCCCAGTCCACTCTCATGGATTTATTTAAAACGTCTTCCTTCCCACATGGAGTCCGTGCTGTTAGCATAGCTCACAGTGCATTAAAAGAGTCTGCTGCATTCATGTGCCCTCCTCAAAGTAAAACAATCACATAGTGTGTCCAGCAGGGGGCACCAGGACTGACTGGGATCATACTAATGGGGAATACATGTCTCTAAGTGGTTTGGTTAAGTTTTAAAAACACATTCAGAGTCATTGTCTATGCTATTTAATAAAATATAGAAATGAACAAAAGAATTATAAATAACTTATAAATAACATTCAAAACAATCACGTCTGCAAATAAAGATTATACATCAAATAATAAATGATTATCTAACACAATAAGAATGCTGGGGAGTACGAGGGGCACCTGAATGCAGCGTTACCTCTGACACGTCACTAAATATCATTTCATAAATATAATCCTATAAACCTTTATTCTTTAAAGTTTTAAATTAAAACCCATGAGGCGGACATGCTAGAGATATGTCCTTTTCCCTCACTAACGTAGAGGAGCATTTAGGAAGTGTGGCTAGGGGCGGGACTAGTTCTGCTGGGGGCGGGGCCAGTGGCTCTGGGGTGGGGCTAGCTCTGGCGCACATCCTGTAAGAGTTTGTTGATCTCAGCCACCAGCTCGCTGGCATCCACCAGCTCATGCCTGCTGTCGCTGCGTTTGCCCTGCAGGTGGCCAAGCACTGAGTCAAAGTCGTCCTCCTCGTAGTTCTCTGGGATCTCCTCCATGGCCGGCAACCATTTGGCGGGGGGTCCGGGCAGGGGCACGGGGATGGGCACCACAGAGGGAGTGGGGGTGGGCTGCAGAGAGGGGCTCAGAGCCGTGAGCAGGGGTGTGCTGTGGGCCTTGGAGCCGCTGTTGTTCGGAGGACAGTGTTTGGGCTGGGAGCCCAGCTTGGTGCTTGGTTTGAGGGTGTGGTAGGCCCCAGGCTGGGGGTGGCTCATACTGGGGTTCTGGAAGTGTGTGTTGGCGGCCCAGGCCGCCACCCCCTGCTGGTGCACAGAGGGACTGGGTTTGCCCGGGAGGTGCCCCCTCCTCCGGTCCAGGGACCCGGTCAGAGGCACCCCAACTCCGCTCAGGCTGGTGCCTCGTTGGGTCTCGTTCACCTGGACATAGGCGTCCAGGCCCTGGGGCAGCAGTCTCTGGAACACACTGCTCATCTCCGAGAGCAGAGAGGAAGTACCACACACATCCTCGTCCCGAAGAGCCACTGCACTGCCCTCGCCCTCCTCCTCGCCCTCCTCCCCGCTCATATCTTTACCGAAGGTGGAGAAGCTTTGGTTTCGGGGTCCGCTGTCAGTACAGGGTACAGGGGCAGAGTCCTGTGTCAGGTCTGTGGGCTGGCGAGCCTCCTCTCCGGGGATGTACAAGTTACTCCTGTAATCAGAGGAGGAGGCAGGGGAGGCCAGGGGTGGCATCCAGCACTGGTCCGAGTGTCCCAGGACCCTGCACTCCTCTGTGCACAGCCTCATGCCTGTGGAGACAACACAGATACAGACTGTGAAGTAATGAACCACAAGCTGCCTGTTCTAAAAGCTCACATTTCTTTCTCTTTCAAGTTGCTCTTTTCAATATTAAATCTTCAAATAGAAAGCCTCTGAAGAATAAATTAGTCAAATCAAATATGCCATCTTAAAGCGTTCATTAGAGCGACTGCACTTGGCCTGTGCTGGGACTTCATTAGGAGCTCATTATCATGAAAGGAGCATTTATAATACATGTGAGAGCAGTTGAAGGCTGTGCGGGGGCACACGGATAAAAGCACCAAAATAAAAGATTTAAGTCTGAGGATTTGTGGTGTACGGGTCTCCGAGACACGCTCCTGCTGCAGCTTCAGCTCCATCGCACTACAATCCCCCGTGGAACATTTGTGAAGTTTGAATCAAATTTGACAGGACTGTGACATCATCAAAGTGCGCCGGTCCAGAGCCACAGGAGTGAAGTGACCCTGGTGTGATGTGCTGTCTTATCTGGTCAGAGTGAAGCTGTTCTGTGGGGCCCTGGCAGGTTCCTCCTTTTCTATGTACCGAACTGGGACAAGCTCTGAACACTGGCTTTATCTGGCTCATCTGATCAGAATTAAACTGCCCTGGTTCCACTGTACACATCAAAAAGTTGAGACTAAACCCCAAAACTAAACTAGATCTTAAAGGGCCACTAAGAACTTTTCTGGTCGGGGTTCACTACCTGCTTGCCTCCATAGAGATGTTTTTGCATGACCAATTACCCAAAACTATACACAGGCTACAACAGCGGTTTTAAAGGTCCTATATTACACAAAATTTACTCTTGTGTCCTCTAAGTCTTGTTAGAATGTTACCCCTGTGTTACCTCCTCACAAACACACCTGGAGTTGTGTTTTCTTTCATTCACACATGTTTCGAGTAACTCTTTAGTCTGTTTACTGTGTTCCACCTTGTGATGTCATGTAGTGGTAGTTCTCAAGTTAACATCTACCTTTTACATTTCATTCAATATCAGCAAGTCCAGGGCTGATATCATGCAGCATATGGAGTTTAAACACATAGTGGAGCACTTCCTGTATTACAACGAGACATCACATGGTGGTGTTTTCTGCAACTCCAGGTATGTTTTTCATGAGATAACAACATTATAACATAGCTCAGACAATAGTGTAATATGGGCCCTTTAAACAAACTGGCTGCAGGTTGAACACTGCTTTGGATGGAGACAGGTGACACGTCCCTGGCCCCTCCCCTGCTCACCCGGTTCCTGATCTGACACGTAATGACGGGCTGTGGCTAAGCTCTGGTGGGAGGCAGAGGCTGCAGCAAAAAGGTGAGCACCAGATGTAATTACGCTCTCCAGGCTTTAATCAACCGCACAATCTGGAGCCCCGTCGCCCCGGCAACCGCTCGGCACATGGCAATTAAGCGGCTCCTTTTCATCAGAGTGGAGTTTGCAGAGTGACAGCTAAAAAGGTAGAAAACGCAAAGTGCCTAACGAGCCCTGCGCCGATGCCAACACCAGGGCTATAATTGGAGCACGCCGCGGTGACGAGAGATGCCACAGACGCTTCAGCTGGACACCTGCATGGTCTGGAGCTGTGGAGGGTTTCACAGCCAATCCCTGATCAGAATATGAAGCAGCCAGACTCCACACACACACACACACACACACACACGCACACACACACACACACACACACACACACACACACACAGTCTGCCCAGAGACAAAGCCAGGGAGAGGCTCAGGGTACACTGTGAATGTGTCAGCCATGTTTCTGTGTCTCTATTTGACCATGATCTGACAAGGAGGAGGAGTTGGAAATGGGTAGTAGTTTGGTGACATCATGGTACTATTATGCACAATAATGCTCTCACTGCATTAATAACATACCTGCAGTTGTGTTTTGTTTCATTCACATGTTTGAGCACTTCCTGTATTACCACATGACATCATAAGGTGGAACAGAGTGTTTTCTGTCTGAGAGAAAAACTGAGAGAATCTGCAGGATTTGTGTGTTAAACATGTGTGAATGAAACAAAACACAACTCCAGGTATGTTTGTGATGAGGAATTAACATTATAACCGACCAGAAAAAGCATAATATGGGCCTTTTTGACTTTTACTTGCTAATTAGCAGATATAGTAGTATTAGTAGTAGAAGTAGTATTAGTAGTAGTATTCTGTAGTGTACACCACCTTGTTTCCATGGATTTATTGCTTTGCCTTATGTGCCTTAGTATCTCAGGAGATAATAAGTTATCTCCTGAGACACAAGCAGGTGGCGCCACCATGTTACATGTCAGATCTGTGGAGAGGTGGGCAATGGTCTGTACCTGCATGTGGTCTGTGGGGTCCATCGTGCCCATAGGCCTCTGTGAAGCCCTCCCCAAGCAGCCTCTCCATGGGCGACTCTCTGCCTGGCTCGTAGTCACTGTCCCCGGCCTCACTGTCCCCACGCCCGCTGTCCTTCAGGCTGAACTTATCCATCTCGTTCAGGGCGTACCTGCATACACACACACACACACACACACACACACACAGACGCATTAGAACACACACGGGTCTTCGGGCGTCGGAATGGGAGGGTGCAGTTTACCCAGGGCCCAGTGCAGGTAGGGGCTCCTCACAAAGACTGTTATGTGCATTTTTCATCAGAAAACATGTAGTGGGACCCCACCAACATGATGATTTAGACCTGGTTTAGTCTGGTGGTAGTCCCAGTTTAGACCTGGTTAATCTTGTATTAGCCCTGGTTTTGTCTTGTGGGTTTAGTCTTAAGAGAGTTCTAGTTTAACCTGTTTTATCCTTGTGATAGTCCTAGTTTAGACTTGGTTTAATCTTGTGGTAGTCCTGGTTTAGTCTTGTGTTAGTCCTGATTTAGTAGTGGGGCCACACCAGCATGTTTTACACCCAGGGCCCAGGTTTTGGAGCTACAGCCCCGCTCATCTTATCAGAGCAGAGCAGCAGACACAGAGCAGAGAGGGTTTTACATATGATTATGCAAATGTGTGAAGGAGCGCGTGCAACTCTCACTGTTTACTCTGCTCTTGTGCTTCTCAAAGTGTGGGCCGCAGGTCACTGGGGCTATTAGGGGCTAGTTCTGGTTTAGACCTAGTTAAGTCCTGGTTTAGACCTGGTTTAGACCTGGTTCTGACTTGGTTTAGTCATGTAATAGTCCTGATTTAGACAGTATTTAGTTTTGTGGTAATCCTCCTAACTTGGAACTGGTTTAGTCTTGTGGTTTAGAACTGGTTAAATCTTGTGGTTGTCCTGGTTTAGACCTAGTTAAGTCCTGGTTATATGAGTAGCCTTTATTACCTCTGCCAAGGAGGTTATGTTTTCGCCTGAGTCTGTCTGTTTGTTTGTTTGTTTGTTTGTTTGTTTGTTAGCAAGATAACGCAAAAAGTTATGGACGGATCTTGATGAAATTTTCAGGAAATGTTCCTAATGGTAATTCCAACAGATGATTAGATTTTGGTGATGATCCAGAAGAAATCCTGGATTCTGGATCACTTTGAAAACTGAGCTGCTTGGCGGAGGTCTGCGCTCTCTGAGTGCTTTTCTAATTTGTCAATTCTTTCACATGTACAAGACATACAAAGTAATCGAAACTGGACCTGGTTTGAACCTGGTACTGGTTTAGTCCTGGTTTAAACCTGGTTTAGTCTTGTAGTATCCTTGGTATGTTTATTGTTTATTGGGTATGTGTCTATATGTGTATGAGTTGGTAGTTTTGTGTGTGTTCTTACCGGTAGCTGCGTGTGTACTTGTTGCCGCGGAAACTCGGCCGGGGCTGGTACTGGCCCTGATGGAGCATGGACAGAAGCTGTGAGACTTGCTACAGTCCAGAAACAGACATACAAACACAGGGACAAAAATAAAGGGAGAAAATGAGGAGGGGATGAATGGAGCACACGGCACACTGCACAGGACAATGGGGGGAGGGTGGTGTGAGCATGACACAGCAAACAGTAACTCAAAACACACAAAAAAACATACACACAAATACTACAAATACTACAATACTACCAACTCTACAACTCTGCTTCATCAGTACTGCTAGGCTTGTCACAATAACACATTTTGCTACAGAGAAATATTGCAATAGATGATAACATTGAAACTACTTTATGACTCTGACACAAAGCAGGATAATCCCAGTAAAAAGTTTTTTTTGTTTGTTTTTTTTAATAGACAGTATCCATGATGGGCTTCAATAGCCTAATGAGGCAATAATTAGCCACAGAAGTTTATTCAACTCTCCCCATCTGAAATCTTACTTTATCACTATTGCAAATAAATTGTACATGCAATAAAAATGAAACCCCAAAATATTATTTCATAATATTATTTTTGATAAATCTGTATAGTAATTACTGTGACAGGCCTAAGTACTGGTATTTTATAAATCAGTGCATGTTCTAGTGCCTGCCAGTCTATGTTGTGTTATAGTAAACAAAGCATGTTACAGTCAACAGTTTATGATCTAGGGACTAGAGTAAAGCATTAATCACATCACAGTGTTTTGTCCCTATTCAAATCTTCTCCATGCATTGTTCAAACTCAGAATAAAGCCATCTTAAATGTTTTCTTACCTCCACTGGGGGCGTGGCGTGGGCCAGCTCCAGAGTGAAGTTCTCTGGGACATGATTGGAGGAGATGGTGACCAGGCTGTTGAGTGACTGTCGGCTGTGATGGCTCTGGCGGCTCCCCAGGGTGCCGCGGTCAGGTGTGGGTGAGGCAGAGGGGGAGCGTGGGTGGGCTCTGACGGGCAGGGTGCTGTTAACCGTGGGCACGAGGGTGATGTCCATCTTGTGGATCTGTCGGGCTGGTTTCTTGGGGTGGTTCTGGTAGCTGCTCTCAGCCATGCGGCAGTTGTAATTGTGGCGGGGGTCCTTCTTCTCGCGGCTGCACCGGGCTGTAGCGAACATGACCATGACCACCAGCAGCAGAGCGCACACGGCCCCCAGAGAGATGATGACGATGAGGGACAGGTCCAGAGAGGTCTGCCCAGAGCCAGGGGGATAGAGCGGAGAGAGGACCTCCATGGTCTCTTGCAGCCCCAGTCTCAGCAGTGCCCCTGTGGTCAGCCTGGCCGTGCCTCTGTCCTGGACCTCCACCCGGATCTCCACCACATCCCGGGTGACCTGCTCCAGGCTGGCGTTGGTGCGGAGCTCACAGCGGCGGGGATCCATGATGAACAGCCCTTCCTCGTTGCCGGACACAATGGAGCAGCTGAGCTCTCCATTGGCGCCCGCGTCCCGGTCGCTCACCTTCATGGCGGTGACCAGCTGACCCGGTGAGGCGTACCTCCAGACTGCCAGCTCGGCCGTGTGGTTTCTGAGGGTAGGAGACAGGATGACCGGGGCGTTGTCGTTCTCGTCCAGAACAGTGAGGAGCACAGTGGTGTTGGTGGACAGTGGGGGATTCCCTCCGTCCTTGGCCTGCACAGTGAAGGCGATACGGCTCACGTCCTCATGGTCAAAGCTCCTCAGAGCGTAGATGGCTCCATTGGAGGGATCAATGGTAACGTAGGTGGAGAGGGGACTTCCCTGGATGAGCACATCGATCACACTGTAGGTCACCTGTCCGTTTGTCCCCAAGTCTGGGTCTGAGGCCACCACAGTCATGAGGTAGGCTCCTGGGGAGTTGTTCTCTGACTTGAACACCTCGTATCTGTTCTTCTCAAAGTGCGGGGGATTGTCGTTCTCATCCAGCACCTGCACCGTGAAGTGTTTGATGGTCGACAGACTGGGGGAGCCCCTGTCCTCTGCGATCACCGTCAGGCTGTACTCAGACCTCTTCTCCCGGTCGAGAGACACGTTGGTGAGGATCATGTAGTTCTTCTCGTAAGTCTTCTGGAGCCTGAAGTGTCCGTGCCCGTGGAGCCTGCACACCACTTCCCCATTCAGCCCCGCGTCACTGTCATCCACTCGGACCAGCGCAATGAACGTGTCCACGGGAGCGCCCTCCGAGATGTACGCCACCTCCTCCTTCCCTGGGGTCATCAGGTTTATGTTGATCTCCGGTTTGTTGTCATTCACGTCCGCAACTTTCACCACAATTTTGCACAACCCCGGGATGGAATTCGGTCCCATGTCCTGTGCCTGTACGTCCAGTTCGTAGGACGCAGTGGTTTCATAGTCCACCTTTTTGATCAGAGTGATGTGTCCTGTCTCTGGGTTGATTTTAAACGTCTCCAGGATCTTTGGGGAGACGTGACTGCTGAACGAGTAGACTATTTTTCCGTTCGTGCCCTCGTCTGGGTCCGTAGCGTTTAGGTCAATTATAAGCGTCCCGAGGGGGGAGTTCTCCAGCAAGTTTACGACATAGGCTTGCTCCTCGAAAGCGGGACTGTTATCGTTGGAGTCGGAGATGCTGATTTTGAGCAGAGTCGATCCAGACTTAGGGGGCACGCCGTTGTCAGAGGCCGTGAGGAGCAGCTGATAACCGGGTTGCGACTCCCGGTCAAGCTCCCTCATCACCACCAGCTCCGCGTACTTGGCGCCGTCCGTTCGCGTCCGCACTTCGATCTTGAAGAAGTTGTTGGGCGCCAGGGAGTAGGTGTGCAGCGCGTTGTCCCCCACGTCCGCGTCCACGGCACCGTCCAGCGGCATGCGCGTGCCCACCGACGCGCTCTCGGAAATCTCGATGGGCACGATGGCGCGTGAGAAGTGCGGGGAGTTGTCGTTAATGTCCAGCACCTCCACTTCCACGTGGAACAGCTGCAGGTACTCCGTGGGCAGCGTCACCACGTCGAACTCAATAGTGCAGTTTAGATTTTTCTCGCACAGCTTTTCGCGGTCAATTTTGGCTCCGATGCTGATCTCCCCGTCCTCCTCTCTCACCGAAAGAAACTGCGTGCTCCCTCTTTGCATGGCACGGAAACGAAAGCTCAGCGAACCGGGCAGTTTAGCCAAGACCCCAGCAACATCCTCCTTTAAACGCGCGATCACGGTGCCCACCCTCTGCTCCTCGTAAACTTTATATTTCAAGGTCTTCCCGTGCGCCACTCCGCACACAACAGCCGCGAGGAGCAGTAGTTTGCACAAAAACATATCTCCTCTGGGTTGCTTCGGTGTTGCGCCCATCTTATCCGCTTCTCTTCGCGGCTCCCAGACAGTCCAATCTTTTCACAAGTCTGGCATCGTCACGTTACTCCACTCCGCGTCTCGTTTCAAATACAACAACAAAAAAGCACGCACTACGAAATAAATATGAAATAAATAAATAATCTAACTAAAAGTCCAGTCTTGAGCGGCAGACAGTTGCTCCTCTCCGCGTACCCTGCCGCCTGCTCGTGCGCTGAGCGAGAGTGCGTCTGGAGGAAGAAAAGGCGCTGCTTTCTCCAGCCCTTTGTCGCGCGCGGAGAGAGAGGGAGAGAGAGAGAGCCGAGGGGGAAGGGGTCGCTCTAACCCCCCCCCCCCCCTCTCCCCAGTCCCTGCCCCCGTCTCCCTTTACAAAAAAACACCTCCTCCCCTACCCTCTCCCCATCTTTCCAGAATCTGCCGGGAGCGGGGGGCAGAAGGCGCACGCAGAGAGCGACACCCCGAGCGGCTACAACTCAAAGCGTGGACAACAATGGAGTGATTTGGGTCCAAGGTTTGACCCGAGGCAGACGTGCATTGTTACGGCTTTGAATCCGCAGCGTGTGCCGACGTCTCCTTTGTGCCGCACGTAAAAAGTTTCAGTCCTATAGTTTGATCATCGCCAAGTGGAAGAGCGATGTTGCCAGCCCCCGTTTGACAAAAAAGACAAAAGAAAAGAGAAAAGTTTAACTGGAGCACGGCTTAACAAAGACACTATTTCACATGTTGAATTTATGTGTGGCGGAGGCAGACAGAATTATACTTAAGTAAGAGTAAGGTTACTTCAAAATAATATTACATAAATAGAAATACAAAGTAGTCCACGAAATTACTCAGGCAAGACAACTACTACTTAAGTTAAGAGTAACTTAAAGGTGCATTATGTAACTTTTTGGTCTTGTTTCTATGGATATGTTACTGTTTTTGTCTGGAATGTTCAACAATAAACATTAAACAGCTCTACTTCACATTGATTCAATTACAGGTGGTTTTATAGCTCAAAATACCTAGAAAAATAGGAATTCTGACTGTGAGCACGTTTGCCTCTCCACAGATATGACCTGTAACCTGGTTTGGTCTCCATTATGATAGAAATGTTTAATGCTATACTGTGAACATTCCAGACAAAGCAATCACATTTCCATGGAGAAAAACATTTGATGGGCCCTCCACCTGAAAAGTTACACAATGCACCTTTAAAGAGTAACTGCCGGGACATAACATCTAATTTATAATTTGAAATTAATGTAATGTGAAGGACAAAACATGAAATAAGTCACAGAATCTGCTCTGTAAGAAACACAAATGTTCAAATCATTTCATTGTCACATAAAGCTTTTCACTTTAGACTTACAGTGGAAAGAGGAAGTACAACTTTCACTCAAGCAACAGTCAGTTACGACAATGAAAATATTACTGAAGTAGGAGTAAAAGTATGTTTGCTAGAAAAGTACTCGGAGAAGTGCAATTTCTTTAAAAAGTGACTCAAGTAGATGTAAGTGAGTAAATGTATCTGAGTACCACCCACCTGTGATGAGTGGTTATAGAATTTCAAAGCAGACAGAGGCAATAACAGTTGAAAGAGACGCTTTTCAAAACAGTATTTTATGAAACATGAGCGGGCAAATAATGCCTCGCGCTGTTGTTCCCCGTGTAACCGTTTGCATGCTAGTCTTTTCAGGCCTCTTCTCTGACTCATGATCCAGGTGCAGTTTGAGTCTTGTGGTATATTGTCAGAGCAGAGCTGTAATTAGACCTTTGAGATGTCCACAGATGTAGGAAGCTTTGGCCTTTTGAGCACGGTTTACATACTGCTACAAATGAACACGGCTGTTGTCCAGAGTTAAAAACAGTCCAAAAAAATGCAAAAACAGAACAGAAATGTGTGTAAAATGATCATGTTTTAACAGTGATATTCCTGCACTAGTGTTTAAAGCCACAGTGTGTAACATTTTTATGTTGTGTTTATTGCACTGAAAGACATACAGTGCATCCGGAAAGTATTAACAAAATTCTCTGGTCTGATGAGACAAAGATTGAACTCTTTGGTGTGAATGCCAGGCATCATGTTTGGAGGAAACCAGGCACCGCTCATCACCAGGCCAATACCATCCCTACAGTGAAGCATGGTGGTGGCAGCATCATGCTATGGGCATGTTTTTCAGCAGCAGGAACTGGCAGACTAGTCAGGATAGAAGGAAAAATGAATGTAGCAATATACAGAGATATCCTGGATGAAAACCTGCTCCAGAGCGCTGTTGACCTCAGACTGGGGCGAAGGTTCATTTTTCAGCAGGACAATGACCCGAAGCACACAGCCAAGATCTCAAAGGATTGGCTTCAGAACCACTCTGTGAATGTCCTGGAGTGGCCCAGCCAGAGTCCAGACTTGAATCCGACTGAACATCGCTGGAGAGACCTGAAAATGGCTGTGCACAGACATCTCCCATCCAACCTGATGGAGCTTGAGAATTACTGCAAAGAAGAATGGGCAAAACTGCCTAAAGATAGGTGTGCTAAGCTTGTGGCATCATATTCAAAAAGACTTGAGGCTGTAATTGCTGCCAAAGGTGGATCAACAAAGTATTAAGCAAAGGCTGTGAATACTTATGTAAATGTGATTTATTAGTTTTCTATTTTTAATAAATTCAAAAAATGTCAAAAAAAAACTTTTTTCACATTGTCATAATGGGGTATTGTGTGTAGAATTTTGAGGTAAGAGATGAATTTAATACAATTTGGAATGAGGCTGTAACATGACAAAATGTGGGAAAAAGGAAGCGCTGTGAATACTTTCCGGATGCACTGTAGAAAAAGATGCATCCTTACAGTGAATGGGCTTGCATCTCCACAAACCTGACTCTTATTTGGTCTCCTGCTTGTTTCTATGGAAATGTTCCACAGTATGGCATAAAGCTTTTCTATCTTCATGACATCTCCAGAAAGTGACATACTGTAACTTTTTTTTTTTTTTTTTACTTTGTACTATGTTATAACATTGTTCCCTCATCAAAAAGACACTTACAGGGATGTTTTAACATAGAAAGGATTATTGTTATTGGATAATTCAAATTCATAATACACTCGTATTATGTTTTGTGAATACATCTCCTCCACCTCCATACCATATAGAAAAGTGCATCAGACAGCTGCATATGAGACTATAGCCTCAGAGCCAACAGGTGCTGTGTTTTCACTTCTTAAAATAGTCAGAGCCACAGATCTGCTCAGATCTGGGTCAGTCCTGCACCGCTGACCATTACACCAGTGTTAAACATTGATGACTGACTGTCCCTGTGTAGTCCTGTCGCTCTCGTCCACCACAGGTTGCAGGGACAAGAGCCTGGACTCTGACTGTCCCTGTGTAGTCCTTGTGGAGTTCTGTCTCTGTGTAGTCCTGTCTCTGTGTAGTCCTGTCTCTGTGTAGACTAGTTTCTGTGTAGTCTTGTCTCTGTGTAGTCCTGTCTCTGTGTAGTCCTGTCTCTGTGTAGACTAGTTTCTGTGTAGTCTTGTCTCTGTGTAGTCCTGTCTCTGTGTAGACTAGTTTCTGTGTACTCCTGTCTCTGTGTAGTCTTGTCTCTGTGTAGTCCTGTCTCTGTGAACTCCTGTCTCTGTGTAGTCCTGTCTCTGTTTAGTCCTGTCTCTGTGAACTCCTGTCTCTGTGTAGTCCTGTCTCTGTGTACTCCTGTCTCTATGTACTCCTGTCTCTGTGTAGTCCTGCCTCTGTGTAGTCCTGTCTCTGTGTAGTCCTGTCTCTATGTACTCCTGTCTCTGTGTAGTCCTGTCTCTGTGTACTGTCTCTGTGTAGTCCTGTCTCTGTGAACTCCTGTCTCTTTGTAGTCCTGTCTCTGTGTAGTCCTGTCTCTGTGTAGTCCTGTCTCTGTGTACTCCTCTCTCTGTGTAGTGCTGTCTCTGTGTACTGTCTCTGTGTAGTCCTGTCTCTGTGTAGTCCTGTCTCTGTGTAGTCCTGTCTCTGTGTACTCCTGTCTCTGTGTAGTCCTGTCATTCTTAGCTCTCACTGAAGAGGCTGCAGGGTGTATTACTGAGGAGTATTGCAGTCAGATTTACAGTATTCAGATTTCAAGTATGGGCAGACTACTGATTACTACTTCTAAAAGTAATTTAATTACTACTGTATTACAAAAGTAATCTGACTGCTGCTTACTTTGGAAAAGGAATTATACAGCTCATGAACCAACTTCTAAAAAGCATAAAATTGTCACAAAACAGAATTTTAACTTAAGTGCAGCCGAGGTGACACTGCCCTGCACAAACCACAGTTTTGAGTTTAGGTTCACAACTGACCTGTATCTGTCACCAGAAGATCACATCTCTGCTTCCTGTTTGTCTTTGTACTGTTTTACCACTCAGGCCTGTGGAGTACACATAGTTTTGGCAGAGAAAAGTAACAACAGAGCGCTCAGATCCTCTGACCCAGAGGTTGGCGGTGCAATTCCAGCTCCCACAGATGAACACTGTTGTTATGTCCTTGGGCAAGACACTTAATCTGCCTTGCCAGTGTCTGCATACATACATAACCAAAAGTTGGTGTTGGTGGACAAACGTCTTTGCTTCTACAGTATCGTGAGTGATTGTTGGTAGTCAGAGGTTCTGATGGTGCAGATCGGCAGTGTCGCTCCCAGCAGTCTGCCTCAGGGCAGCTGTGGCTACAGAGGAGGTATTTCTTGTGTGGACAGAATGAATGTAAAGTAAATCTAAGTGTGTAAGAGTTTCTTATGGATACAGGGACATTTGATCCTCTGCAAAGGACTTCATATTAATCAAAGCACTGCTGTGGTCTGCTCATTTTCACTATGCAAATCTGTATCCAGAATAGATTCATCATTCAGCCCTAATCACGCCCAGCCCCTGGCCTCCGGCCCCCGGCCCCCAGCCTGCTCTCCCATACTCCAGCAGTCTGTCCCCAGCAGACTGTCTCCAGCTCAGGAATGTCCCTCAGCTGCAGTGGAGAGATGTGGAGCGTCTGTCAGGGGCCCCACGCAAATATGACTCAGGGATCGGGGGAGGAGAGAGGGGTGGAGAAAGGAGAGAGGGGAGGAGGAGAGAAGAGAGAGGGGTAGGAGAACAGCTGACCAAATACTACCATAAGTCTCCAATATGAACAGGGCATATGGAAATATTAGTCAGTTCAATTTCAGAAAATTTGAACATTTGAAGAAAAGTCTATGTTTATTTTATCCCACATTTGCGATATCTGAATTTTGTGTGACATGTTCAGGTGCATTACAATTTGTGTGAAGACTGAAATCCAAACTGCTAAACTAATCCAAGAATCCCATGCATTTCAAAACATGTTTGTAGAGGTCTAAACTATAAAGATTTTATTTTACACAGAATAAGACCCCATCGAGACACAGGGAGGGCATCTGACACACAGGGAGGACATCTGGCACACAGGGACATTTCAGTGTTTGTGTCACATGTTTGTAGAGCTCTAAACTAAAGGGTTAGCAGTTTTTGTAGCGGTGGACACTTCATATTTAGCACTCTCCAGGGGAGCTTATATCTCCCATGCATTCTCTGTCAGATGAGCTCATTTCCACATTTCTCCACATTTCTGTTTCGATCCAGTTGTGGCTTCATTGTTGATTTGTGTAAGACTAAAGCATTAAACCTGCACACAGCCTGCTCTCCTTCCCTGCTCTGTGCTGATCGGCCCCACGTGCTGATCGGCCCCACATGTCTCATGTGAGGGCCTTCGTGGTTTATCAGACATTCCAGAGCGAACCGTGGGAAGAAGCTCCGCTCGCCGCCGCCATCTGCCCTGAGCAAACACATGGACACGGGCCCCAGATCCACACAGGCCCCAGTGCTGCTCCAGGGGCGGGCTCCAGGGGCCACGCGTCAGACCAATCTGCATACGTCCACATCACCATACTGAGAGCACGGGGAGCAGGGAGACAGAGGACAGATTTTAGGGAGGGGTTACAGCTGGATTCATGTACATCAGATGCCCTCCCAGACTTGCACATATCCCTGTGTCAGATGCTTTCCTATCCTCATACATCCCTTCCATCACTCCCAGTATAACCCTGTGTGTCAAATGCCCTCCCATTCCCTTGTATCCCTGTGTGTCAGATGCCCTCCCATCCCCCAGTATCCCTGTGTGTTAGAGAGATGAGATTACATTGATGGCCTCAGCTTGTTACTATTTCATGTGCTGTGTCTTTCTGTTTGATAACTCTCTTCTTGTGTTTCTGAAAATACCAAAGAGGAAAGGAAATACATGGCCTCCATATACGACAGGGGCATTAGCCTGTCTATAGATTCAATAGATGCAGTGTTTTTATTCAGAGTTACACTGGTGACTGCCACATTTGAGTTTCCAACTGTGCTCTATTTGTCTAATCAATCATCTTGTGCAGTCCTGAGACAGCTGCTGCTGTGACATTTGGCTACACAAAAATAACTGCAATTGAAATCTGAGAATTCTAAGTTGGATTTGAAAAAGCCTGACTTCAAACACATTCCCAGCCCACCACACTAAATGCCCCAAAGAGCTGTCACCACCCTAGCTCCGGCTCCTCATGTCCGGGCTGCATTTGGCTCTGTTCCCCCTCTCCATGCCTGCCCTCTGTCAGCTCTGTCTCCTCTAACTCTCCACATCTGCCATACAGTTGTAACTTATTTAACTCATTAGTGGCTGAAAGGATTGCCACATATGCTGCCAGCTCCTCTCTGCATGCTCACCCTGCTAACCCGCCAACCCCCTCTCGGTGACAGCAACCAGGCTAGAGAGAAGCCTAACTGCCTCCCTGCAGCATGGTCCATGGTCCCTCGGCCGGCACCCACAGCCCAGCGAAGGGGCTGGTGGTGGGGCCAGGCTGCTGTCACCGCTCCCTGGATTAGCTGACACATCTGGTTCTAATCCACTGGAGCTGCGCTGGAGCTAAGAGCAGAAGAGTCTTACAGGGACTCAAATTGTAGCAGCGGAATTAAAGGGACTGAGATAAGAGACAAGAGACAGGGCCGGGCCTGTCAGCGCTGTTACGGTTACTACACTGTAAAAACATTTTGCTACATATATTTATTTATTCAAGTCAAAATATGCTAATTAAAAGGCCCATATTATGCTATTTTCTGATCAATGTTCTAATGCGGTTTCTTCATCACAAACAGACCTGGAGTTGTGTTTTGTTTCATTCACACATTTTTGACACATAAATCCTGCAGATTTAGGCTGTGTTTGTCTTTCAAACTGAAAACACTGTTCCACCTTGTGATGTCATGTGGTAATACAGGAAGTGCTCCTCTCTGTTTTTACACTCCATTTACCATCAGTAGAATCATTTGGATGATTTTAGTCCCTCTACTGAACTAAAGGAGCTGTTGAATTGAAAACTACCGCTTCATGACATCACAAGGTGGAACAGAGCATTTTGTTTTAGAGATGCAGACAGACTAATAAACCAAAATTACTCAAACATGTGTGAATGAAACAAAACACAACCCACGTATGTTTTTGAGGAGGGAATGTACTTACAAGTACTTATGTACTTTAGGACCTTTAAGCCACATCTGGTGCTTCTGTGTAGCCTGACTTATGTTAGTCAAAAGTAGATGCCTATGTCTCTCTGTGGTGTGATTGGAACCTGTCTTTTCTCATTTGCTGAGTGCATGTGGTGTGCTCAGATGGTCAGTGAGCTCCGGACTGCAGCCAGGAGACAGGAGGTGCGGTGGGGGGTGGTCCCGGGCTCTCCCCTCAGGGACCCTAAAATAATTGAAAGGGCCGAGGGTGCGTGGCCAGGGGGCTCGCCAAACTTTGTCATTGTAATGAAGCAGGAGATGTGAGCGACAAAGGCAGCCGGCAGGTGGACAGGGGGTGGACAGGACTGGACCATCCCCCAGACCCCCATTCCCCACCTCGGGCAGCAAACCCCCTCACCAGGTCCCCCCCTCGGGCTGCAGACGTCCTCCTGAGACCTGAGGATACACTGGGGGTGGGGCCCTTCAAAAACCCCACACTGCACAAAGTGACCATGGGTGCATATGGGTGATAGTCTACACTGATGACAATGCAAAACGGGTTAATCACATCAGGAAATGAGTTGTTTTAGTCTCATTTAACTACAAACTAATTTGAGTTAATGGGAAAAAATTAGACTTTTGTTCAGTTAAACTTCACGACAAAGAGCCATGAAGTTGTCGGCACCTCTGATGGATAGCTGCGGATCACGCTAGCAAGGAGCGCCTTTTTCATTTGTACCAAAATGACTACATCCTATGTGTATCACAGATTAAGAAAATAAAATTGAAGAACAAAGTGCATATGTCACAGTGGGCGTGTACAGGTGGCGATGAAGACGGGGTTAGATCAGCATCAGACACTTTGAAAAGTTTTAAGATGACTTTTGTTCTGCTCTTTTTGCAGTGTGTGGATTGATTAAGAGCACATCCAGTAATACAGATGGATATTGTTGGTTCATGAATAGATCACATGTCAGAGAGTCCTAAAATAGTGCCTCTGATTGTGGATGCAGAAATCTGAGTCTGAGGATGGGGAGGGGCAGCTCTTTGTGAAGGCACGCGAGCATCTGCCAGCCTCCCATTAGCATGCTGCTAGCACACACACATTAGCATGATGCGAGCACACACAGATTAGCTTGCTGTTAGCTCCAACACATTAGCATGCTGTTATTAGCTCACCCTATCACCCTGCTCATCTGTTGGCTCAGCCCGGTAGAAGTCAACTACCTAAAAACTACAAAATCATAGTGTCACACACAACTGGGCATTAAAGGTCTTAAAGGTCCTAAAGGAGCTTTAAGCTAAGTTAGAATGTTGTTAAATAAATAAAACATAAATAAGTAACTGGAGTTGTGTCTACATCTCCAAAGCTGAAAATGCTCTGTTCCACCTTGTAATGTCATGAAGTGGCAGTTTTCAAGATAACAGCTCCTTTTAGCTTTTGTTCTGTAGAGATAGAAAATTCCAGGGCGGAAATGATCCAGTTGATTCCAGTGAAGGTGTGTGGACTTTAAAAACACAGTGGAGCACTTCCTTACCATATGACATCACAAAGTGTATGTTGTCTCAATGAAGATAGACTCCTTTAATATTTTACTGGGGTGTGGCAGTGGGTAGAGTGTTTGTCCTCTGATCCAAAGGTTGCTGGTTCGAATCCTGTCCATCATTGGTCGAGCGGTCAGATCCATTGACCCACAGGTTGGTGGGGCGATACCTTAAAGGGTATTATGTAACATTGATTTTGTAAGCTTTCTACAATGTACATTGTTCCCTCATCAACCAGTGTTAATTTTGACAAGGAATTTTAATTTAGTTTTAGTCTTAGTCTTTTGACTAAAATTACTTTTAATTTTAGTGTAGTTTAAGTCATCAGATTTGTTTTAGTTTTAGTCTAGTTTTAGTCGACTAAAATGAAAACAGTTTTAGTCGACTAAAATGAAAATAGATTTAGTCGACTAAAATTACAATAGATTTAGTTGACTAAAAGCTTTTCACACGTATCAATTTTGACCTTTTACATTGAACATAAAACTATACTTTCTTGAAATTGGGATATTAATATGCAAACATTTCACACTTTATATTTAAACACAACTGTTTTTATTGAAAATGTGTTTCAATGTTTAAATGGAAAAGCAGTAGCAAACAAAGCACAAAGACAGTATAAATTATTGCTGTCTGTCTTTATGACACCAGTGTATACCACATCAATAACTGTCAAAATGATAATTCACAGCTAAATCCAAAATATATTTAAAAAAAATTAAAGTGCAGGTGTCAAAGGCCCTTTTGCCCTATACAGTTTATTACTGCAGCTTATTAATGCATAACAAGTACTGTAACAACCTTTGAACTCTACAACTCTAACCCTAACTCTTTTTCCCCTTGATTGACGCGCCACATGGTTTACACGTCGTCTTATTCTCTTTATCAAACGTGAAGTGAGACCACAGGTCAGACCGTCTTTTTCTCCCAATCCCAGTCGCCAACATCTTCTCTTAGCACTTGTTGCTCCTCTGTCCTCCTCATGTTTCTCGGCGGGGCGCGTTAGCTTTTCGGCACTGCGCAACAACGCGCGCTGTGATTGGCTCTTTAGCGCAGCGGCCGCTTGTTCCTCTTTCTCTTCTCCTGAGGAGTCCTGACCACTTATTCGTCACCATGGATCTATTATTCGTCACAGGTTATATTTTCATTTCGTCTTTTATTTGTTGACGAAAATGTCCGTCTATTTCGTCATCGTTTTAGTCATTTAAAAGTAATTTTTATTTAGTTTTCGTCTCGTTTTCGTCCGCAAAAAACCTTCGTTGACGAAATAATTTTGTCATAGTTTTCGTCAACGAAATTAACACTGTCATCAACAAAATGCCTGAAGACGTTTTAGATGTCATCCATGCATGTTCCAGTAATCTAGTGATTACTGTGCATTTTCAAAACAATAAAAGGCAATGGTAAAAGGAGAAATTAAATTTGTCAACTGGACAAAAGTTTATTTGGTCGAATTCAACTGGACAAAAGTTTATTTGGTAAAAATAAACTTTTGTCCAGTTGACAAATTGAATTTCTCCTTTTGGCATGGATTCTACCTGGACGACTGAGGACGACTTCTACACGTAACATGGTGATCTATATATGTTATGTGTTACAGTTAAAACCCCAGAAAAGTGAAATGCCTCATCTTTAATTTCATATTGCTTTATTTTAGCAACTGCTGAAATTTCAACTAGAAATCTACCACAGCGCATGCTGGATTCTTGTTGGTGAACGTACAAATATTGTGAGTATTCATCTCAATTGTTTGTTGGAGATGAGAGCGCTCCACAATGAGTCTTGTGTTGTTGTTTAGCTGCAGAACCTCCTCACTCTGTCTCTGCCTCAAATGGGTTCATCTCTGATCTCCACCAACAGGAGCAGGCGGGTGCAGCTGTGACAGGTGATAATTGGATGTTTGTCAGAAGAGCAGATCTAACTTAGGAAGCACCACCACCAGACACTGCTCAGACTGCACCCCCAAACACGCCTGCTCAGACTGCGCCCCCAAACGCTCCAGCCTTTGTCTGTGAAGAGCTTCTGAAGAACAGCCAAACAATACAACACAGAGTCTACAGACCATAATCAACCCTTCCACACAGCGGCTCCAGCAGGGGGCCGGCCTGCTCTCTGCCCAGGGGCCCCTCACACTCATCACTCACACTGGTGACTGTGAGGGTTCTGAAGGGGGGTCTTCTGGTGGTCTTTTCCATCTGAAGAGCAGCTTTAACTAACCAGAGGCAGACATGTCCTGCTGTGAGGGTGAGGGGTGGGCCATACTCACAAACATGAATATTGTATTTGAGATTATACAGACAAAACATCAGATCATCATCATAGCTGTACAGTCCATCGGAAATGTGCAAAAACATGTTTTGGTTGAAGTTTAAAGCAGACATATTGTGCTTGTGTCTGCTCTATAGTTATAATCTCTGAAAACCCATGGATCATTCTGTTAGAATTTGGACATTTTAAATCACAATATTCATCTAAAATGACTTGATAAAAGAAACAAGTCCGCTGACTTCCATGTTAGAAAACTGCAGTGCGCAATGGGAGCTGATGTTGCTGTAAACATCATCATAACTAAGCGCCGCGTGCTGTGGACACCTCCTATGAATAGCTGCACATCACACTAGAGCAGAGCATTTTTTACATTTGGACCGAAATGACCACACGGTGCCAAATCCTACATGTATCGCAGTTAAAGAAAATAAAATTGGAGAACAAAGTGCATACGTCACAATGTAGGTAAAAACGGGGGTTGTTGGGGACATCTTGACATAAGCAATTAAAGAAGACTCAAATATGCACAAATCACTCCAAATACACCTTCAAAGAGTCAATGACTACTATAACATGGTTCACAGTTCTGAAAAGTCAATTTTGCAGGATACCACTGCATTGTGATTGAATGCACTTGGAGAATTAGCTTCACAAGTGCAGATATACACCTTTACGGCCTTCATTACAAATTATACATTTTGTGGCCAGCTTGTCAAGCCTGATCCTGTCAGATCTCAGAAGCTCAGCAGGGCCGGGCCTGGTTAGTACTTGGATGGGAGACACTGGAAAAATCAGGTGCCACAGTGGGGTGCCAGTGGCAAAAACTGTCATTGTGTCCTTAGGCAAGACACTTCACCCACATTGCCTAGTAAGAAAGTGGTGTGTGCGTGAGTGTTGATGGTGGTCGGAGGGGCCCATGGCACAGATTGGCAGCCTTGCTTCCATCAGTCTGCCCCAGGGCAGCTGTGGCTACAACAGTAGCTTGCCACCACTTGTGTGGAGTGAACAAACAATTAACTGTAAAGCGTCTTTGGTTGTCTTGAAAGGCGCTATTTAAATGCAATGATTAATTAATTAATTCACAAACAGTATAATTTCATCAGTTAAGTTTTTATCACAAACTATATAGAGTAAACTAACTAAATATAATTATAATTATGAATATTCTTAAAACAACTGTTGACATTATCTTGGACACTGGATTCTATTTTATCCCCTGCTTTAGTGTGATGAGGATGGGGGCTGGTGAGTTCTGTTTTGTTTCTGCCTGGTTAATGATTGATTTTAGATGTTCTCTGTTTTCCTCATATTATAGTCAGAATAGTCTTCACAACAACAGTTTAGATCGAAAAGAAAAACTTCTATAGTTGAATTTTTTGGGGGGATTTTGGTTCTCAATATTGAAACAAATCTGGTCTTGCAAAATCCTTTTTTGTTTGCGGATAAAAGCCAGGTGAGTCAGATGAGCCTGGAAAATGTCAAATTTCTGTAAAATGATTCATACACCTTTTAATTGAACTTTTGGCTATTTGAAACCTCTGAACCAGAAACAAAACCAAAACAGAAACTTTAGCCATCAGCCATCAGAACCATCAGGCACAGACATTTATACATATCTCTACATCTTGCAGACAGTGTGCTGTTGTCTGATTTTGTCACAACATGCTGCTACTAAAGAGGGTTTATTATGCAAAATTGACTTTTTGGAGCTTTCATAACCATGTTATGATGTTGTTCCCTCATCAAACACATGCCTGAAGAAGTCATCCATGTATGTTTGCGTAATCTAGTGATCTTACCCAGGTCCTATTTGAACCCTAGTTATGGTTAGCATCACCCTAGTACAATTTGGTGTAACACTCTACCCACAAGGCTACATCATCCACATTCCTACATGGCAATTTTTCATAAATATGCACTCCGAAGGAGGGGTGACTTAGCATGGAGAGCGAAGGGAAGGGGAACTCAAAGCATCAAAATGAAACTGAAACAATTTTTAATATGCTGCTTTCAGCTAATGTAGCATTTTCAAAAGAATAAAAGGTAACATGGTGATCTAAACATGTTATGTGTTAGCAGTTAATATCCCATAGAAGTCAAATATCCCCTGTAAATAAATCTAAAACTATAGTCAATACTACTTCAGTCCCAATGTATACATAGTGATTCCTTTTTTGCTGTGTTATGTCTCAAAGTGGTGGACAAGGTCCATCTCATGTGTTTACTCTTGACTCTTTACTTTCTGCTGTGTCTGAAACATCCCCTGTGTCACAAGTCCCATCTGTCCCCACACACACCAGAGCCTTCAGAGAGGCTCAGTCTGAAACATTGATGAGGGACTAATTGTCAATGTTTTGTGGTTAGCCTGCACTGCTCTGACTGTGGTTGATGGTTCGCTCCCTTTGTTCTAAACACGTCTCAGTTAGCTGTCTTACCACTGAGTCATCAGCACTTTCACTACAAAATGAGAAAACAAGAGTTAAACAGATGTAAAGAGGAGAGTCTTCATACATACACATTACATATTTAGATCACCATGCATTGTCTTGAAAATGCATTATTCACCTAAAACAATGTATTAAAATGTCATTTTTTACACTCTGAGTCTCCCCTCCCTTTGTTCTCTGCACTCCCCCTTCAGAGTGCTATTACAACATACTCAGCGTGCATTCCGCTAACCACTGCACATCGCATCAGGTTTGTAGTAAGTTGTAGTATTATTTAAATTTTTTTATTTTTTTTTTTCTATATTTATGGGGAATTGTATGGATGCTGTAGGTTTGTGGGCAGAGCATTAGACAGATGAAAGCATGAATGCTGTTACTAGGCAGAATAACCTTCACCTGTTCTCACCTACGCTATATTTACAAGGTTGTGTGGTAACCAGTACTTCTAGTGTTTGACCTGTCTCACCTCTGTCTATCATGGAGACAGCAGACACCCATCTCACATGTAGTCAGCAAAACCTCCATGAAGTCAACAAGACTCCATATATGTAACACACTCTGGTTATTTTTTCCTCTCCAACATATATAAATACCGAACTTGACCTCCTAGATGCTTGATTTTTATCCATGCATGTACCGCAGCCTGCTTTGTAACTCCTGCTTCCCTTCATCTGATCAGATAAAGTACTTCTTTTACAACTCTACCTGGTCTATTGTCTCTTAATATTTTCATCCACGATTTCAACAGAGGAGGGTTTGAATAGTGCCTTAGAGAGATCGTTAAATTACTCAAACATGCATGGATCTAAAACCTCTTAGGCATGTTTTTTAATGAGGGAAAATATATAACAAAGCTTAAAAAATTAATTTAGCATAATACCTCCTCTTTAAACATCTGTCCCCATGCAAGTCAGATCTGTGGAGAGGCGATTACTTTCACTGTAAAAATGCATGTTTATCAAGGTATTTTTTGACAAATAAAGGCACCCATGATAAAGCAAATGCAACATGGATACATTTAATATGATACTGTGGAACATTCCAGACAAAGCATTATATCTGCATGGAGACACGTGGGTAGCTGACCCCTTCATTTGAAAAGTTACATAGTGTGGCTTTAAAGGTACAATCTTCATCTTGTTTTGAGTACTCTGGACTATTTACTTGGCAGGTCTAGCTTTTTCTTTTCTTTTCTTCTTTTTTTTTTTACATATTTGTAAGTGATATATTTTTGTAGGTCAAGCCCTGTACTTACCAGTTCATGCTGTTGTTGTGTTCATGGGCAAGGCACTTAATTCACATTCTTAGAGGATAGTCCCTTGAGGGTGGAAAGCATGGAAACAAATACTAGTTTCCATACTACTACATTAGTAGTAATAGTAGTGATGTAGTGATGATGATGGCTTTTTTATTTATTTATTTATTTTACTTAATTTACATAATTTTGCTTGAAAAATTACCAATAAGTTATAGCCACCCAATCAAAATGAGTTGCACATAATCCATAATCATATCATATCAGCATAAAGGGTGGCGTCGGGCTCAGTGGTTAGAACATTTACCTGCCAACCCTACTGACTAGTGCATGCTGCCATTGTTTCCATGGGCAAGACACATATTCCACTTTCTCAGACCTCAAATTATTCATGTGGACCTGCTGCTGTTGACTGTGTCTTGACAGATTCAAAGCCCATAGAGTCTGCAGTGTGTGTACAGACTGGACTATAGAGTCTGGAGCTGTGGAGGAGGATCACAGAGCCCCAAGCAGCTCCAGAAACAGCCCCAGAAACAGCCCCACAAACAGTCCCAAACAGCCCCACAAACAGCTCCACAAGCAGTCCTAAACAGCCCCAGCCACAGAACAGCCCCAGAAAGAATCCCAGAAATAGCCCCAGAAAGAGGCCTAGAACAGGTCTCTCTGATGGACACACGTCTGGCATATGCTGTGCTGACACCTGATCCTTGTTTTTCACCTGCACAAAGGCTGCGGGTTCTACGCCCAGGTTTGACACAGTGCGCCTCAGTGTAACTCTACCTGCTGGTGTGTTAGCCCAGACACACCCTCCATTCTCATTCCATTCAGACAACATTCGGAGTCTATTCTCTGAGCTTTCAGAGAGCATTCAGAAGGCTTTCAGAGAGCATTGAGGGCCAGTTCAAAGGAAGCCTGTGATCTGCTCCTCCACGACTGCACCAACTTCAACAATAGACACAGGCCCACAGACTGTTCAGTGCCGGGACTTTGTATCACACACTTTATAGTGTGTGATACAAACCTAACCCTAACCCAGTGAGCAGCTCTGTTAACACAATTTGTCCAGCACTCTGAATCAACTTATAGCAGCGACAGTGGCCCACACCGAAGGTTGGAAGATCGATTCCCACTCAGACCAAGTTCTGTCCTTGTGTCTTTTGGCAAGATCGATCGCACAAATTGGCAGCCTTGGTTCTGTCATTCTGCCCCAGGGCAGCTGTGGCTACAGTAGTATCTTACCACTACCCAGTACAATGTAAAGTATAATGACTACAGTGTAGTATTTTGAGGGGCTTTGACAAGCTTGTAAAGTGCATTACAAGTTATTATTATTGTTAAGTTCTACTCATTATAAGTGTAGAATGATTCCTGCTTAGTGTGTGGATGTTGAGTTCCATCAAGGGGGATCACACTCCTTAGTCTTCGTGGTAACATCTATTCCAGGGACTGGAGAGACTCCGACTGATCCTCCTCAGATTGAGGAAGAGCAGTGTGGTTTTGGTCCTGATCACAGAACACTGGACCAGCTCTATACTCTCCATCAGGTGCTCAAGGGCTCATGGGAATTTGCCAAAGTCCACATGTGCCCATGAGCATGTTGTAGATTTGGAGAAGGCATTCCATTGGGGTCCACGGCTCTGTTGAAAAGCAGCACCTCCAAATCTGAGACCATAGTTCTCCACTGAAAAAAAGGGGGTGCCCTCTTCAGGTGGGACTCTCCACCCACCTGAAGAGGGCACCACCTTTTTTCCCTGTTGAAGACCTGGGAAATGCTGGAGGGACTATGTCTCTCAGCTCACTAAGCCCCCGCTCAAACTACTGCCTCTGTGCCCCGGCCCCAGATAAAGCAGAAGATGGATGGACTTCCATCAATATCTTTCAGGAGGAGAGACTCTCAGCCGATTTGGGCACTTAAAATAGTATTGACCTGAGCAGATCAGTCAGGACTGTACAAGATGGATTCTCCAGAGTTTGAAAGCTCAAACCTTACAACAGCACCAGACTACAGCTCTGTAACTTATAAGATACATTTCTCTCTGGAACAATGTCATTTATCTCTCTGATCTTGTCAGATTCTATTGCAAAAATTAGGTTAAGATTTAATTAGTACAAATGATCAGTATATCAATAGTGGGGTTCAATATTATTGATTCTATCCATGTAATACAACAGGCTGGAACATAAAAGAGAAACACGGATGAGAATATAATATTAAAGGGGCTGTACCTGACCTTAACCCTAACCCTGATTTTTGTTCATGTATCTGAGCAAAACATGTCTTGCCCCAGTACAGATATACTGCATAAGCAGCTCTTGAGGTCAAAATAAGTCTGCTGCGTGCTGTCTGTCTGCATCTAATTAAGTGGACATTAGCATGCTAATTGTTGTTACCTTTATTGTCACGGCAAAGCTCTGTTCTGGCCTCTGAAAGTAGTGAAAAGCACTTCTAAACTCATGATGAATAATTAGCATGATCAGAATGCATAAGGTGAGTGAGGAATAACTTCGGGCCACTGTAAACTGTTTAATATGAACTAGTTCTGTTTTGTATGTCTTTGAGTGAAAATCAGGTCCAGCATCTTTAAGACTGTAAATCGACCTCTCCAGCTACCGCCATCTGTCTTAGAAGGACCAGATTTTGACCTTTCGAAGTCCTTTTGTAGCTATTAAAACATTTACAACAGAGAATGTGTGTTTAATGGCCCACACAGTTAGCTAACTTGCTCTTGTTAACCTCATTGTCTTCAAGAGAACCATAAAAATCTGTGCAGTTAACCAGGTTAGCTCCATGATGCATCTCCAGTGTCCCACAGACCTGAGAGCCTGACTTGTCCTTACCCCACTCCCTGCACTCTCCAAAAGCCCAGGACAAAAGCTCCAGAGAGGGGGACAAAAGCCTCCTGTGTGTGGCTGGAGCATGTGCACTCTCAGTGGGTGACAGCTTTGAGGGAGGGTCTTTCATTAGGCTGGAGATTTAAAGCCCCCCACCCCCTCGACCTGCTGCTGTGGGCAGATGTGAGCCTCTTCCCACTACTCTTCCCTCCACTTTTAAACCTGCTGCACCTAAGGGAATTTGGGGCCAGTGTTCCAGCCTGATTTTAGGTTACGTTTTAGGCCTGTACAACACACATAAGCCATACAGAAATAAAGTACTATCAAGTGCTATGGATGTGTGTAGAATCCCTCAGTCGTCCAGGTAGAATCCATGGCAAAAGGAGAAATTCAATTTGTCAACTGGACAAAGTTTATTTGGTTGAATACATTTCGCAGCTCATCCAAGCTGCTTCTTCAGTTCTGGTCAGATGCTGGCGGACACTGCTTTATATCTGCCTGAAGGGAGGAGCTAACTACAATGAAATTACTCTGAGACAACACATATTTGTGAAAACACCCATCATGGCTCTGAATAGTTAAGCTAACTACACCCCACTCCCACCCCACTCCCACTCCATATTGAATAGACCCACCTAACTAACAGAAACTGTAAACAAATATGTGTTGTCTCAGAGTAATTTCATTGTAATTAGCTCCTCCCTTCAGGCAGATATAAAGCAGTGTCCGCCAGCATCTGACCAGAACTGAAGAAGCAGCTTGGATGAGCTGCGAAACGTATTCGACCAAATAAACTTTGTCCAGTTGACAAATTGAATTTCTCCTTTTGCCAAGTGCTAAGGATATTTTTCTTCATAATCATTTAAATTTAATTTTGCTTCTATGGGGTATTAACTCCTAACACATAACATATTTAGATCACCATGTTACCTTTTATTGTTTTGAAAATGTTCCCTCCTCAAAAACAGACCTTTATTATTAGTCTGTCCACATTTCCAAAGCTCAAAATGCTCTGTTCCACCTTGTGATGTCATGAAATGGTAGTTTTCAACACCTCCTTTTACCTTTAGTTCAGTAGAGATCGGCAATTCCATGTCTGAAAGTGTCTAGAAGTAATTCTAGTGAAGTTGTATGGCGTTTAAAAACACAGAGGAGTACTTTCTGTATTATCACATGACATCACAAGGTTGTAGGGTGTTATGCGTATTATACATGATTCTTTTACATGATTTATTTATTTTTTTATTTTTTTATTTTACATTTTTCTTAACGATTTTGAGTACTTCTTTCACCACTGAATAAAAGTGAGAAATCAAGAGGAAATAAAACTGAATAAAAGTAAGAAATCAACAGGAAATAAAACATGCATACTGCAGTCACAGTGTATATTGTTGTAGCCTTTATACAGTTATTTGCAATGTATACAAAATAAAGTGCCCCAAAAATGTGAGGGTCGTGTCTTTTCATGACTGCAGTTGATCATATGCAGCTGGACTGAGGGTCTGATGGAGGAGGAGGGCATTCTTCAGCTCGTGCACGTGGTGTTCATTTGTTCTGTTTGTGTGGAAACTCGAGCTCATATTTGGACTGAGGAAGAGGAGGAGGAGGGAGAGGGGTAGAAGAGTAGGAGATAGAGGGACCAGAAGAAGGAGAAGGAGGGAGGAGGAAGAGGAGGAGGAGGGAGAGGAGGAGAAGGAGGAGAGATGAGGAGAGGAGAAGAGGAAGAGGAGGAGGAAGACAAGGGTTCAACGGAAGAGAAGAGGATGGGAAGAGGAGCGAGGAGGAGAAAAGGAAGAGAAAAGGAGGAGGAAGAGGAGAGAGGAGGAGGAGAAGAGGAAGAGGAGAGGAGGAGGAAGAGGAGGGAATATGAAGAGGAGAAAGAAGATGAGAGGAGAAAGAAGCGGCTGTCCCACTGCTGGGAGGGCATTACACTCTAAATAGGTTTGAATGGAAACAAAAGTATCAGGTGTCATACAAGTCATTACTGAAGTTCACTTATCTTTGTTTTTCTTTGGCGGGGGGTGCTGACAGGCTCTTTTTGGTGCCTAAGTCCACATCCTGCTGTATCCAGTGTAGGTGTGTAAAATGTGTTTCTGTGGGAGGCTCACAGATGTTAACGTGTGTCTTCTCGTGCTCCCTCTGCTCCGAGCTGCAGACTGCTGTAGGCATGCTCCTATTTCACGGCTCATCTGTGGACCAGCCTGTCCAAACACATTCCAGCTCTGCTCCGGAAACTATGACCTCCTCCTCCTCTGGGTCTAAGCCCTCTCATCCACCATCTCATCCACCCTGATCCTCCTGAGATTCGGCTCTATCTCCACCTAAGGCTGTCCAAGCAAAGCAGAGCTCTGACAAAGATCTCCACCCTTATCTGTCCAAGCAAACCCGAGTGGAGGCTCCAGCACACGACCAACAGCACGTGACCCACAGCATGCCCGTGTTTACTCCAGGGAGGTATCATGAAGCTCTGGAGCCCATAACAGTGTTTTTGTTTTTTTTTACTCCAAAAACTCATTTGTATTGTACAGAAAAATGTGCCGGGAAAATCTAGAATGATATAACGATATAGGATCCAGAACACACACTTCTTCAGTACTTCTAAGATGTGAGTCTGGTCACAGGTGAATCTCCCTGTTCCAGGTGGGTGGGCATGTGAATCGTGATGAGCATAGACATTAAAAGCAGCAGAGCCACAGAACACTCAGAAACACAGGCTCCTGAATGTTTAATGAAGAACACGACGAGTGCATTTAAAGCTACTCCCAGTGGTGCGGGCACACAAGGCTCAGGTTACCTCTTCTGCACATCACCACACGCTCTGACTCTAGCACACAATAACAGCAATATGAGCATCAGCTAGATCTTTGTGTGGCTCTAAAGCTTTTGGTCCGAAGTACATCCCAAACTTCATCTCACTCTAAGGATGATACGATCACAGACGTCCTCCTCAGTCACTGATACATAGAACACACCATACAGGTCCCACACACAGGTTTACTAACCAGCTCAAACATGAGTGTGGTGTGTGGATGAAGCTTATGTGAGCGTGTGCAGAGGATGACTGCTTCACTTGGTGAAAACGAGCCTACTCCAGGAATTAACTAAGGAACGAATGTCCCCCGCCTCTGCAAATGAGCCTGTGCCTCTGCTCCTCCCAGCACCTTCTCCTTTCACTTTAATCTGTAAGAGTGTGGCCCAAACAAAACCACAGAGAGGGACAGAAGAGGACCAGCCCTGTCCGTCACAGCCCTGAGTGCATTCAAACTGTGCGGGCACCAGGTTCAGACCTGGTTTACAGCTGGGATACTGACCCGGGTTGGTGTTGCATTAGTCCTCATGTAGACCTCATTGAGTCATCGTATGGACCTGTTTTAAAAGTGGCGTCATCCTGGTTAAAGGCTGGTTAGTTGTGGTTTTGTCATGGGTTGGCCCTTGTTTAGTCTTGATGGTTCACTTCTGTGGAAGTCCTACTTTAAAGCTGCATGGTTCAGTCTTAGTCTTGGTTTGGTTCTGGTTAGCCCTGTGGCAGACAAGACCCTAACAGATGGGACTGACTGCGTCCATGTATGACCGTTCAGCATCCGAAGAACCTGGTTTAGTTCCAATTTAGACCCAGGTTCTCCTTTTAGACCTGGTTTAGTCCTCAGAGCTGGTCCTCGTTTGCCTGATGTGATATGAATATTCAATAAATCAAACCTATATTATTGGACACATTCAGAATATTATAAAGTGAATAATTAATTAAACCTTTTTTTTTAACATGAGGAGGGGTGTACATGGACAGATGATCACACCAGATAACTGCTGCAGATGACCTTTGACCTGGGGCTCCACAATGCACATGCTCCGCAGATGCAGGCATCGCCGGTAAACAGGACAGAGAAGAATAATTATCATTAAGTGCATCTGACAGGTCTCCATGTTTTTCTCATTCTGACTTGGTAGATAGAACCTGTGGTCAAAATTTATCACATTTTTACACCAGTTAAGTGGTAGTTTATGGAAAAAAGTTGAGAATAAATACAGGAAAATAGTGCTAAAACATTAAAATAATAATGTGAGTTAGCGTTGATGACTTTTAAAGGTGGTATCTGTAACATACATACTAGTTTTAATTTGACAAAAAAATAAAAAATAAAAACCTGCTGTATACAGAGGACATATCCTAGCCTACAGAGCCCTTTAGGGTTTACTACAGGCTGGTTTTAGTCATAGGATCTGGCAACCCAAAGTGAGCAATTGTAATTCCTTGTTTGAAAGTCAAATTGTCTTGGGATTTAAATTTAAAAGTTATGTACTCAATTTTACTCATGAATTTGTGCAGAATTGCAGTACAGATAAATTGTATAAGTAGCTCTTGAGGTCAAAATAAATCTGCTGTCTAATTCTAAAGCATTGTATTGTCTGATAATCAGGAAGTGGGTGTTAGCATACTAGTTGTTGTTAGCTTTACCATCCATTCTGATCTCTGAAAGTTGTGAGAAGTACTTATAAACTCATCATGGGGAATAATTAGGATGCTTAGAATGCATAAGATTAGTGAGAAATAACTTTGGACCACTTGTTTTTAACACAGTAAAAATCAGGTAAGTACCTTTAAACAACTAGGAAAATCCCTGGCTAATCATGATCTGGGTCTGAACATGGTGTAAAATATTACTATGAGATTAGTGATCACCGTAATTAGCATATATGGTGAGGTCTGGAGTCATGACCAACAAGTCGCAGTGAGGTGCAGATGGACCACAGCCTTTATCTGCTCACCAACATGCTGTCACATATCTGCAGATGTCCAGACAGACCCCCCCCCCCGTCCCATTCAAGCCCCTGACCCTCCTCTGAACAGGGCAGAGGACCACCAGACCCCCTCCTCTGGCAGGGGGAAGGACCCCCACACACTCTCCCTCTGATTTGCCAAGTCTGCTTTGTTATAGTGATTTTGGACATTTTCTTTTTTCATTTATTTATTTATTTTTTTTAAGGGAGAAAGTCATTTGCAAATTTTGAGTATCAGTGGTTGTGATTTTTTTTTATTTTGTGTCTTCCTGGGGCACATCATTAAAAAGGCAATTTTTTTGTTATTTTTCAGTTGTTTCATAATAGTAGATACAGTCAAGGCTGAAATACAGGCTGATTCATGTCTTGAAGCAGTTTTTGATGTTTTACTGCCATAAAAACAGATCTAGTTCATTTTAAACAGTTTATTCCTCACTTACATTATGCATTCTGAGCATCCTGATTATTCACTACGATGAGTTTATAAGCACTTTTCACAACCCTCAGACATGAGCTTCGTTTACTGTGACAGAAAAGCGAGCAACTACTAGCAAGCTAATGTGCACATCCTCATTATCAACACTTTATAATTAGATGCAGGCAGCACACTGCTGTCATATTTTGACCTCAAGAGCTGATTGTAAAGTAAAGGAGGTGAGTACCAGACCCCTCCCTCTGAGCAGGGCCTTGAGGACCACAGTGTATCTGTGCTCAGAGGCTGCATCCTGGGATAATAAGCCTGATCCTGCTCCCTCCTCCCCTCCTCCCTCGCTCACAACATGTCTTTGTATCACTAGAGGTTTAGGGGTCAGGGGTCAAGCCCTTTGTGAGGACACATGTAACCTCTGACCTCTCTCACCTCAGCTCGAGCACAAAGAGGAACTGCAAAAAGGAATGTCCTCGTCACTCACAATGGATTTAGAATCATCTGTCCACTCTCTAAGCAACGTGAACACATTAAAGAGGGACTGTGTAACTTGTCTGATGGTGTCAATAAGCTGAGCTACGGGTTGGATTTGTGGAGAGACTGCCCTGCTCACAGTGAGGTAGTCAAAGTAATTTTGAGCAATAAAGACCCTATAGTTGAATTAATTTCTTACTATGGAACATTCCATTCATAAAAATAGTATCTCCATGGAGACAAGCAGGTGGCTGACTGCCCGCCTAAAAAGTGACATTATTCATCTTTAAAGGCCAAAGTCAGTTTCCCAATTCTCAACCAGGACAGTAACAAAGGAATGTTGTGTGTGTATGAATTACTGTACTGTGTTTACAATTGTCAGGCTGTAAAATGTACTGTCATAGAAATACAAAAAGTTCCAGCGCAGATTTATGAATTTTGTTTTGGGGGAAAAAAGCAAATAAAGTGACGCAGACAGCACGCAGAGGTCAGTAAAAAAAAACAAAAAACTGTGTCACAAGAAGTCAACATATGATGCCAGTTTTGATTAGCCAGCATACTGAGTGGAGATCATGGGTTTTTTTTGTGCGTTGTGGAGCATTTCTTAGGCCACCCACTGCTGACACACTCTTCCTGTGTGGGAGAGGAGGGGTCTGGTCTGGGGCACATGGGTATGGGGGGTACATGTGGGGGGTGATCAGAGCGTGTCAGATAAACACTGATGTGATTCAGTGAAAACAGTGACACAGCGTTTGTAAAGGCGCACACCCAGAACAGAGCAGATGAACTCCTCTGCTTTCTTATGAGCAGTGTTGGATGAAGTACTCAATTTTGTTACTTAAGTAAAAGTGCAGATACAAAGATAAAAAGTTACTCAAATAACTCATGAAAAAAGTATCACATGAAAAAATCTACTTAAGTAAAAGTATTAAAGTAAAAATTTACTTTAAGAGAATTTTAGAATTAAAACATCAAATGTATTGCAATTACAAGAAAGCCTATGACTCAATGCCACACACATGGATCACTGAGTGCTTGGAGTTGTACAATATCAATCGGGCTCTAAGGGCCTTCATTGCAAACTCAATGCGGTTGTGGAAAACCACTCTTGAAACCAATGGCAAGCCATTTGCATAAGTGTCCATCAAATGTGGCATATACCAAGGACACGCACTGTCCCCACTGCTGTTCTGCATAGGTCTGAACCCCCTCAGCCAAATCATTGACCGCACTGGCTATGGATACCGACTCAGAAACGGGGCCACCATAAGCCACCTCCTCTACATGGATGACATCAAGCTGTACGCTAAGAGTGAGCGGGACATCGACTCACTGATCCACACCACCAGGATCTACAGCACAGACATTGGAATGTCATTCGGGCTCGAGAAATGTAGTAGGATGGTGACAAAGAGAGGGAAGGTAGTCCACACAGAGGGGGTCTCACTCCCAGAGGGAACAATAGCAGACATTGAGGACAGTTACAAGTACCTTGGTATCCAACAAGCAAATGGCAACCTTGAAGAGGCAACAAGGAAAGCGGCTACGACCAAATACCTGCAACGAGTAAGGCAAGTCCTAAGAAGCCAGCTCAATGGCAAGAACAAGGCACAGGCAATAAACAGCTATGCCCTGCCAGTGATCAGATACCCAGCAGGAATCATAAGCTGGCCAAAGGAGGAGATATAGGCCACAGACATTAAGACACAAAAGCTCCTGACCATGCATGGAGGGTTCCATCCCAAATCCAGCACCCTAAGACTGTATGCGAGCCGGAAGGAAGGAGACCGAGGACTAGTGAGTGTGGGAACCACTGTCCAGGATGAAACATCCAAAATCCATAAGTACATCAAGGACAAGGCCCCGACAGATGATGTGCTCATGGAATGCCTCAGACAGTGGAGCTCAGAGGAAGAGGTGCTGGAGGGACCATCATGGCAGGACAATCCCCTACATGGGGCATACCACCAAAACATAACTGAAGTGGCTGATATCAAGAAATCCTACCAAGGGCTGGAGAGGGCTGGTGTGAAGGACAGCACAGAGGCCCTCATCCTGGCTGCACAGGAGCAGGCCCAAATCTACCACACCAGACAAGACCCAAGGTGTAGGCTGTGCAAAGAGGCTCCTGAGACAGTCCAGCACATAACTGCAGGGTGTAAGATGCTGACAGGGAAAGCATACATAGAACGACACAACCAAGTGGCAGGCATAGTGTACAGAAACATCTGTGCAGAGTACGGGCTGGAGACCCGAAGGTCAAGTTGGAAAACACCCTCGAAGGTTGCGGAGAATGAGCAAGCCAAGATCCTGTGGGACTTCCAGATACAGACTGACAGAATGGTGATGGCAAACCAACCAGACATAGTGGTGGTGGATAAGCAACAGAACAAAGCCGTGGTGATGGACATTGCAATACCAAGCGATGGTAATATCAGGAAACTGTCTGGACTGTCTACATGCTTTCAATGAGAAGAAGTGGAATTCATGAGCATAAAAACAGTGTGTCTTGTGTACCTTTAAAATGACCTTTCAGCTTCTTTACCATGTTTAATAGTGATTCCCAGCACAACTGAGCTTTAAATCATGTTATAATACTGTTATCACCTCAAAAACATACCTGGAGTTGTAAATGTAGCTGAAAATTAGTTTACTATTCGTTTGTCTCCAAAATGCTCTGTTCCACCTTGTGATGTCATGAAGTGGTAGTTAGTTCTGTAGAAATGAGCAATTCCAGGGCTGAAATTATCCAAATGACTCTGGCAAACGTGTATGGAGTTTAAAAACACAGTGGATCACCTTCTGTATTACCACATGACATCACAAGGAGTATTTTCTGTTGAAGAGAAGAACTCTAAATATGCAGGGTCTGTGTGTTAAACATGTGAATGAAACAAAACACAACTCCTTTTTTGTGATGAGGAACAACAGTAGAACAGATTAAAACAGTGTTGTACCCCACCTGCTTATCTCTAATGCACTTCCTGATTCTTGGACAATAAAACACTTTATAATTAGATGCAGACAGCACGAAGGCCAAGGACTTGTTTGGGTCATTTAGAGATCAGTCTCTAACACTATGCGGATAATGATGATTCTGGCAGCTACTATCTTTAGCCTGATTTCTGTCCTCTGAGACAGGCAGAGCGCACTCTGTGTGCCTGCAGCTGTAAAATGCTCTTCAATACGGATTCTGTGAGTTTGTTCGAGCTCTATGTGAAATAAGAGTGTTTACTCAACATCAGTGTTATTTTGTATAAACCTAAATGAAGTCAAGTGTTTAACCTCCATCTCCATGTTTGTCAGTTCAAACCATATCTCTATTGATTGATTGATTCATATTTATTTTGAGTTTGTGCCAAGAGAGAAACAATAATCATATACATATTATATATACATTGTAAACAACAGAAAAGCACATTTCTTGAAAAGGAGTGGGAAGAAGAAAAACTTATATTAACCCACCCCTATTCATGACAGTTTCAAAATTAAAATTATGATTATGTGGTTGCTTATGTACATTGATCACACAACTTTACAAATATTTACATATAGCAAAATAAATTACACACTATGCATACTTAATACCATTTTTACCCAAGTTTTTTTGTTTTGTTTTGTTTTGTTTTGTTTTGATCACCCAGTGCTGTCACTTACCCTTATAACACGAAAGCAAAAACTCTTTATAATTTCTTTTGAAGCTGTGAATATTTGGACACTGCTTCAGGTTTTCTCCCAAACCATTCCACAGACTGACCCACACACAGATACACACATGCTCTTCCTGGTGGTTCTCACCTTCTTTGTTTTAAATTTACCCCTTCCCCTTAATTCACAGTGTACTTCTTGTGTACTGAACAGTTTTTGGATATTGAACGGTAGTAAATTTTTGTTTGCTTTATACAAAAGCAAAGCAGTGTAAAATTTTACTAAATCAAAAAATTTTAATAATTTTGATTTGAAAAACAAGTTGTTTGTATGATCCAGGTACCTGACCTTATGCATTATTCTCACAGCACGTTTTTGCAATTTGAAAAGGGGAAGAAGTAAAGTTTGGTAATTGTTGCCCCAAATCTCAATACAATATGTCATATATGGAAGTATGAGTGAGGAGTACAATATGTAAAGAGCCTTTTGATCAAGAATGTATTTCACTTTGTTGATTACTGCTATACTTTTTGAGACCTTAGATTGTGTGTATCTGATGTGAGGTTTCCAGCTTAGCTTTTCGTCTATCATTACACCTAAAAATTTATTATCAGAAACCCACTCAATTTTAACACCATCAATATGAATTGAAACTTCAGAATTTATTTTATAATTACCAAAAAATATAGCCTTTGTCATGTTTAAATTTAGGGATAACTTATTACAATCCATCCATAATTTAATTTTATTTAACTCCATATTCATAGTTGTAATAAGCTGATTATAATAAGATAAGATAAGATAATCCTTTATTTGTCCCACAATGGGGAAATTGCAGTGTCACAACGCAAGTTACAGAAACAGTAGGAAAATAAGAGCATGCATCAAAATCAAGATAAATAATAATAAGTATTTACAATCAACTAAAAAACACAACAGTGTAAGCTAAGCTAAAAGGCACAGGAACATTGCACAATAAGTGTTTTTGATTCTGAGATGATTGTGTACATTGCAGTGATGGACAGTGGTGGGTAAATAAATAATAGCAGGTACAGTGACTTTAAATAATATTGCACATTGTTATTATTACTATGGAGATGACACATGGTTGCTATGGGAATGACATATGACTAGCATTGTTCATTATACAGTCTGACAGCAGCAGGAAGGAAAGACCTGCGAAATCTCTCCTTAACACAGCGAGGGTGAATCAGTCTGTCACTGATGCTGCTCTCCAGAGCAGACAGGGCGTCCTGCAGGGGGTGACCCTCATGGTCCAGCATAGACATGAGTTTAGCCAGGACCCTCTTGTCCCCCACCTGCTGCACCGAGTCCAGAGGACAGCCCAGGACTGAGCTGGACTTCTTGATGATCTTGTCCAGTTTCTTCTTCTCCCTCTCTGTGACGCTGCTGCTCCAGCAGACCACACCGTACAGGATGGCTGATGCCACCACAGAGTCATAGAAGGACCTCAGGAGTGGCCCCCTCACTCCAAAGGACCGCAGTCTCCTCAGGAGATAGAGCCGACTCTGGCCCTTCCTGTACAGTGCATCTGTATTATGAGTCCAGTCCAGTTTATTGTTCAGATGCACACCCAGGTACTTGTAAGAGTCCACTCTCTCAATGTCTCTTCCCTGGATGTTCACTGGTGAGGGGGCAGTAGAGTGGCGTCTGCGGAAGTCCACCACCATCTCCTTGGTCTTCCCCGCATTGATGAGAAGATGGTTCCGGTGACACCAGTCCACAAAGTCCTGCGTTAGTCCTCTGTACTCCGCGTCGTCATCGTCTGTGATGAGACCGATGATGGCGGAGTCATCGGAGAACTTCTGCAGGACGCAGCTGTCCGTGTTGTGTCTGAAGTCTGCAGTATAGAGGGTGAAGAGGAAGGGCGCGAGGACCGTGCCCTGGGGCGCCCCCACACTGCAGGTCAGTAGGTCAGACACGCAGTCCTGGGCTCTCACAAACTGGGGCCGGTTTGTGAGGTAGTCCAGGATCCACTCAGCCAGGTCACAGTCCACTCCTGCCCACTCCAGCTTGTCCCTCAGGAGCAGCGGCTGGATGGTGTTGAAAGCACTGGAGAAGTCAAAGAACAAGATTCTCACAGTGCTGCCGGGCCTCTCCAGGTGGGACAGTGAGCTGTGCATCAGAGAGATGATGGCGTCCTCCACTCCAATGCCGGGCCGATACGCGAACTGCAGCGGGTCCATCGCTGAGCTCACCGTAGAGCGGAGGTGACCCAGGACAAGCCTCTCCAGAGTCTTCATCAGATGAGACGTGAGAGCCACTGGCCTGAAGCTGTTGAGGTCTTTGGCGTGCAGTGTCTTGGGCACAGGTACCACACAGGAGGTCTTCCAGAGCTGTGGCACCACCTTCAGCTTCAGGCTCAGGTTGAAGACATGCTCCATAACTCCACACAGCTCATCTGCACAGGACTTAAGGAGCCTGGGGCTGATCCCGTCTGGTCCAGCAGCTTTCCTACTCCTTATCCGGCTCAGTTCTCTCCTAACCTGAGCTGTTGTGACAGACAAAGAGCAGGGGTGTGTGCTGGAGGTCTGGCTGAGTTCTTGATGTGGATTCGGGGGCTGGGGGGCTGAGGCTGAGGCAGAGGTGTGAAGTGGTGGCAGTCTGGGCCTTTGTGCAGGAGACAAGGTGAGCCCATGCAGCGGTGCGGGGGGAGGAGTGGGTGATTGATCAAACCTCAGGAAGTGAGAATTCAGATCGTTCACCCACTGTTGGTCTCCCTTTGTCTGGACGGGCGGAGGGCTGAAACCAGAGTCATTAGAATAAAATATATTGGTGTCATCTGCAAATAAAATCATTTTTACTATATCAGATGTTTTAAATATGTCATTTACGTACAAATTAAATAATTTGGGTCCCAATATTGAGCCTTGTGGCACTCCACAAGTACTACTCCTAAATCTGGAAATATATCCATTCATTTTCACAAACTGTTGTCTTCCGGTCAGATAGCTTTCAGTCCAATTTAGTGCAATGCCCCTTATGCCATACAGTTTGAGTTTTTTGAGTAGTATGGAGTGGTTAAGAGTGTCAAAAGCTTTCTTTAGATCAATGAATCTATGTAGCGATGTTGTGTCCTTTAGCAAGACATGTGCTCCAAGCACTCCCTATCACAGCTGTTGTATGTGGGCGGGGGTCATTATTTACTGAGAACAATGACACAGACAGACGCACACAGAGCACAGACCCGATTAGCTCAGTTTTAGACCTGGTTGAGACCAATTTAAGTTGAGACCAGTTTGGACTGGGTTTGGAGGACAGTTTCAGACAACTTCAGAGAAGTTAGCTTGCACATAGCTCGAACCAGGCCTTACTGACATTGTGGCCTTGGGCAAGACCTCATATGTGTCTTAGAAAACGAATGGTGGTTGAAGGGGCCAGTGCAACGGATTGGTAACCATTGTCATCATCATCATCATCATCATCATCATCATCATCCTTATTATGTACCTTGTGTCTGTGTATTTTGTATCTGCCCTCATCTATAAGCATCATAGAAGTAAATGTATGAACCATTTTCAAATATTTTGTAAATAAATAAATAATAGAATGTGCAGTTTTATCCCTAATCCTCCCCCAATATCAGACTGTACTCTATTTCGCATCTGTGGTGCAGTGGAAGCAATTCCTTTTTCCATCTGTCTGAGAAAAAAAAGTGCCTTTATGAAATGATGGTCTATGCGTCAGATACTGTACACAAAACCTCTGTGGGCAGAAGTCCGGCTGAACTAATTCCTCTACTGTGAAGTTTATCTGTCCATTTTTCTCCATATACTTCTGCAGTTTTGTTTATATGTTTGGTCAAAAGTTTGGTCTTCTTTTTCAGTGTAGACTACATTCTACATTTTATATACAAGCAGAAGCCATCAAATATATGCAAGCTGTATGGAATTATGTAGCAAAGAAACAAAAGTTAAAACTAAACATTTTTTATATTTTATACTCAAATTTTCAAAGTATCCACCCTTTGCTTTGTGGACAGAGCTGCAAAACCTTGTCCTTCCCTCAGTGAGCTTCATGATGAAGTCTCCTGAAATCGTTTGTACTTCACAGTCAGGGTCAGGGTTACAAAAAGTGAAAAGCAGCGATCAAACTGAAGCTTTTTTTTTTTTTCTTTTTTTTGTTTACTACATCCTGTATGTGTCATTTATAATGTTGATGCGTTCAGTGAGATTGTACAGTGTAAATAACTATGGAAATAAAGAAAAAACAATGTTGTGTTGCATAGGCCCATATCTGTAAAGAATAAGACACATGGTGGATGGCAAATTGACTTATTCTTTAAAAAAGTCGCGTCATTCAGTCAGCTCACAATGTCCTTGGATGCTCACGACCTTCTCCGAAAAAGCCCTGGATATCGGAGAGGACACTTGACATCATCGACCGCCGGCGCGAGGCCCGACTCCGGGGCGACCGTGAGAGGTTCTGGAAGGCAGAAGCTGAACACCTAGAGTCCGCGGCCAACAACAACAACATGTGCCGGGTCTTTAGTCTGCTGCGCCAAGCCCGTAATGGTCCACGCATCAAGACAGCCCTGGTGAAAGATTCTAATGGCCACCTCTTAACAACTGAGGCAACCTGCCTTGAACGCTGGAAAGAGCACTTCAGCCTCCTCCTGCAGCACAGCTCCATCCCGGCTGATCTCATCACCCCAGCCACTGCAAATGTTGCATCCACCAGCAACGCTTGCAGCACAGATCCTGTCACCCCAGAAGAAGTCAGAGCTGCTCTGAACAAAATCAACAACAGGAAGGCCCCCGGCATCTGCGCCATAACCGCTGAGATGCTGAAATCTGGTGGTGACGGCGTTGTCGAGTGGCTCACCCACATATTCAATCAGGTGTGGGAGACAGAGAAGCTTCCCAGCGACTGGACCAGAGGGGTCATCCTACCCTTCTGGAAACGCAAGGGTGACAGGCTAGACTGCTGCAACCTCTCCATCCCCGGCAAGCTCTTTACCAGGATCTTGCTCACCCGTGCTCTCCTAGCCATCAGAAGCAGTCGCCGTCCCCAGCAGGCTGGCTTCATGCCTAACCGCTCCACAACAGACCACATCTCCGCTGTTCGTCTGCTGATAGAGAAGACCTATGAATTCCGCAAAGACCGACATCTCTACATCGGGTTCATAGATCTGAAGGCTGCCTTTGACACCGTCTGCCATGCTTCACTGTGGAGTATCCTACAGGCCCTTGGAGCACCACCCAAGATTGTCGCCCTACTCAAGCTGCTTTACAGCAACGCACAGAGCTGTGTCCGTGTTAACGGCAAAGACTCTGACTGGTTTCCCATCTCCAGTGGCGTTCGTCAGGGCTGTGTGGCTGCTCCCGACCTCTTCAACTGCATCATTGACCACCTGATGCTCAAGGTCTGTGAGCGGGTCCCCGGAGTGTCCTTTGGCGATTACCACCTGACTGACCTGGAGTATGCTGACGATACCACTCTGTTCAGCACATCCTACAGCCAGCTGAGAGACGCTCTGGGCATCTACAGTGAAGAGGCAGGGAAGCTTGGCCTCCAAGTGAGCTGGGCCAAGACCAAATTTATGCATGTCGGTGATGGGCCGGATCCACCCCCCCTGCAGCTTGGCAATGACATTGTAGAGCCTGTCAAGTGCTTTGTGTACCTGGGGTCCATAGTGACCGACAACGGAGACCTAAATCCAGAGATCAACCGCAGAAGAGCCCTGGCAGCATCAGCCCTGCAGTCCCTCTGGAAACCACTCTGGCAACACTCTACCATCTCTCGCACGACGAAGCTCCGGATATACAACTCCGCCGTACTCTCCATCCTGCTGTATGGCTCAGAGACATGGCCCCCTGAACAAGACTCTGGCTGCCAGAGTAGATGGCTTCGACAGCAGAGCTCTCCGCACCATCGAAAACATCAGGTGGCCCCAGCGAGTTTCCAACCAGGTGCTCAGAGCTCGCACGCGCCAGCCCAGAGCATCTTGCCTGGCTGCGCAACGCCGCACCCGCTGGTTTGGTCATGTCCTCCGCCTTCCTGCTGACCATCCCACGAGAGCCATCCTCCAGTTCGATCCAAAGGCAGCAGGCTGGAAACGACCACGAGGCAAGCCCCGCACCCGATGGCTTGACGTCATCGCGGGCGACCTCCAACAACTTGGAGTCACCGTGGAGGACGCAGAGCAGCTGGCCCAAGACCGTCAGCACTGGAAAAAACTGGTTCATCTGGTCGGCTCAACGCACGGGGACGGGACGCCCCCCCCCTTCGCTGGAGCCCTAAGTAAGTAAGTAAGTAAGTTTAAAAAAGTCTCTTATATTTGTGAACCACAATCAGCAGCAAATGTGGATTGTTTTGTCCTGTCAGTCATGCTCCCTGGAACTTCATCAGAATCAGACCAGATACCAGATTATAACTTCTGTGTACAGTCTGGTCTGACCAGGCAAGCAGTCCACAGTGAACCCATTTGAGGCTCCATCCACTCTGCTTTGAATGACAAATGAGTTGAGCTCCAGGCCCCAGGGGCAGTGTGCTTCTCTTAGGGGCAGACGGGAGCTGCTGCCTGGGCTCCATCCCTCCACAGTCTGCCCCTAAATGGCCATGTCTCCAGCCAATATAAATAAACAGTGGAGTCAGTGATGGATGTGTCTGCTAACTTCTATGGATTCAAACCCTCAACCTCAACTTGACTCTTTCTCGCTAACATTTTTCACACTGGTATAGGCAGAGGTGGGTAATATTTACATTTACTCATGTACTAATTTACTTGAGTATGCATTAATTAAAGAGGGGGTATTATGTAAAAGACATACCTGAAGAGGTTTTAGAGTCATCCATGCATGTTTGAGTCATCTAGTGATCTCTCCTGGGCCCTATTCAAACCCTCCTTATGGTTAGCAGTATGAGCCTGTACAAGGCTACGCCCACATGCCTACATCATCCATGCTCCCGCATGACAATTCATGACATGACAACATGACACAAAAACTGTACACAGGAACTTGACAAACCCGATGTGATGTGCAGTAGTTTCATTAGCTGGATGAAGAGGAGTGACTTAGCATGGAGAATAAAAGGAGTGGGGACTCAGGGTGTCAGGAATGAAACTGAAATGTATTAAACATGTTATTGTTTTGCATGAATATGGCATTTTCAAAAAAGTAAAATGTAACATGGTGATGAATGTTTTAGCAGTTAAACCCACAGAAGTAAAATACTCCCCCTTTGCCTTTTTGTCCTTCAAATGATATTCACTTCAAATTAGAAATCAGATGTTATGTCCAGACAGTTACTCTTTAAGTTACTCTTACTCCTCTTAGTTCTCAAATACCTTTTTACTCTTACTGGAGTAATCTTTTGGACCTTTACTTTATGCTTCCACTTGAGTTATATACTTTTGTAGTAACATACTCTTACTCACTTACTCACTTACTCACTCACTCACTCACTCACTCACTCACTCACTTACTTACTTACTTACTTACTTACTTACTTACTTACTATTTTGCCTACTACTACACCGTCTCAGTAAAAGCAATTCACATTTTCCTGGAGGACAAAGAGAGAGACTAGAAAAGCAGATGGAAAATAGTTGAGTAGAATTCCAGAGTGGAGCTGCGACGGAGAAGAGAAGGAAGAAGAGGAGAGAGGAGGAGAGAGAGAAGGAGAGGAGGAGGGAGGAGGAGAAATATTTATTTTGGAAAGAGCAGTGTGCGTCTCTCTCCTCTACACCACTTCACACACACACGCACTCACACATACACCAGCCCCTGTGTCCCTGTGTCATCCAGCTGGTGTCCCGTAACCCAAATGGAGCACTGCACATGGGCTGAAACTCTACACCTCAGCCTCTACTCGGACCAGACAATGGACTCTTTCATGGGACCAATCAGATCCTTCTCTGTCTGGAGATGCCTCACTGTTTATCCGAATACTTATACTTACTAACAGAGAGTATTATACAAAATCTACTTTTCTGAGCTTTCTACCATGCTATATTGTTCATATGTGCTTGTTTGAATAATCTAGTCATCTCTTCTGGGCCCTATTCAAACCCTCCATACTTTTAGCGGTACGATCCTGTGCAATGCTCCGCCCTCAAGTCCACATCACCCATGCTCCCACATGACATTTCTCCATAAATATACAAAAACATGATACAAAACTGTACATAGCAACTTGACAAACCTGATGTGATGTGCAATAGTTTCATTAGTGGGATGTGCGCTGATTGTGTTGTGAAGGAGGAGTGACTTATTGCAAGGAGCAAAGGGAGGAGGGACTTAGAGCATTAGAAATGTATTAAATATTGTCAAAACAATACAAGGTAACAAAAATGTGAAAAAGTGATCTAAATATGTCATGTGTTAGCAGTTAAGACACCATAGAAGTAAAAAAAATGTGTAATATACAGTCCTAAGCAGAAAGTGAAAGCGGTAGTCTTTTCACACACGCAGATCAAATTAAAAGCCCAGTACCTGATGATTTTCCCCATGTGTCTGAGCAAATGTGTTCTGTCTCAGTACAGATATATAAGAAGCTCTGGAGGTCAAAATAAGTCTGCTGTGCTGTCTGCATCTAATTACAAGGAATTTTATTGTCTGATAATCAGGAAGTGCGCATAAGCAAGGAATAACTCTGGACCACTGCAAACTGTTTCAAATGAATTAGTTCTGTTTTTCATGTTTTTTAAGTCGAAATCATGACAGTCAAGACTAAGACAGAACGTGTAAATAAACTTTAGGACTAAACCAGCACAAGAACAATGACCAAACCAAGTCTACATCATATAGATAGATAGCCTCCACAGTGCCCCCCTCAGTGGTCACAGGTTGCAACTGTGGCCTGCTCCTCCTAAAGTCCACCACCATCTCTTTGGACTTTGTAGTGTTCATTTGAAGGTGGTTAGCCATGCCCCACACCACAAAGTCCTCAATGAGCTGCCTGTACTCCCCTTTGTCACCATTCCTGACACCCCACAATGGCTGTGTCATCAGAGTACTTCTGCATGTGACACAGCTCAGACCACAACAGAGTTGTATCTTAAATCCAACGTGTACAGGGTAAACACAACTGATGACAGTACAGTCCCCTGTGGAGCTTCGGTGTTGCAGACAACAGAGTCAGAGATGTTGTCCCCCAATCGGACACACTGAGGTCTCCCAGTGAGGTAATCTGTAATCCAACTAACCAGAGAAGAAGCAAAGGTTGGATGGTGATGTTTTGTCTGGAATGTCCCACTGTGTAACAGATTTATCTTAAATGTTTTCACTTACACATGTTTTACTGCTCAAAAATGCCTTAAATACATGCATTCTTTCAATGAGCGGGGTCTCCTCTCCACAGATCTGAGCCGTAACTTAGTTTGGTTGAGTCACTTGGTTGTCTCCATGGAGATAAATTGGTTCAGTGCTATATTAGAACATTCCAGGCAATGCAATAACATCTGCATGGAGACAAGCAGGTAGCAGACCTCTCTCTCTGTCTCTCACTTTGTCTCTCTTTCTTTCTGCTCCATTGCCCTCTCTCTCAATCTTTCTTTCTCCTCTTTTCTCCTTGAATGACCTCTCTCAGTCTCTCTTTTTTTTCCTTTCCCTCTCTTTCTCTCTCTCTCTCACACACACACACACACACACACACACACACACACACGCACACGCACACGCACACACGCACACACACACACACACACACCCAGTCCAGAGGAGTAAACAGCATCATCTGGTCTTCAGCTCCTCTGCACATGTGGGAGGGCATCTGGTGCACATCAACGAAGAGTGGCTCAGTTTGAAACAAAGCAGCCAAATGACATGCAAATGAGTCTAGAGGAGGAGGGAGGAAAGGCTGGAGGAAGGAGAGGAAGGAAGAGAAGATAAGAAAGATGGGGGAGGGGCTCAACTCTCTCTCTCTCTCGCTCTCTCTCTCTCTCACTCTTTCTACTCCTCTCCTCTCTCTCTGTCTCTCTCCCACTTTCTCCACCCTCTCTCCCTCTCCTCCTCCTTTCCTTCTTGACTTTTAAATGTACACAGTTTTAACTGGAATGTTTGGACCCATCAGAGCTCTGTTTTTTTTTTTTTTTTTCCCCAGTGGATGAACTTATTTCACCCCCCCCCCCCCCCCCCCCCTCCCTCGCTCTCTCTCTCTCTCCCTCTCTCTCTCTCTCTCTCTCTCTCTCTAGGTGTCTGGGTGGGTTTTGGTTTCCTCTGGCCATTAAAACATGGGTCAAATGCAGAGGACAATAAAGTGCACCCTAAAATGTTTCTCTCCCTTCTTCTGGCTTCTCTCTCTGTTTCTCTGTTACTCCCTCTTTTCCCCCTCTCCTACCTCTTTCCTCTTCTCTTCTCTTCTCTTCTCTCCACTCTCCTTCCTCTCCTCAACCCCTCTTTCCCTTCCCTCTCCTCCTTGCTCTGCTCTTCCTCTCCTCTCTCTCTCTTTCTCCTCCCTCTCCAACTCCCCTTCCTCCTCCTCTCCTCCTCCTCTACCCTCTCTTCCCTCCATTTCGTTCCCCTTCTCGTCCTCCCCCCACCTCTCTCTCCCCTCTCTCTCCTACTCGCCTCTCTCTTTCCTCTCACTCCTGCTCTCTCCTCCCTCTCCTCAACCTTCTTCTCTTCTCTATCTCTCTCTCGGTCTCTCCTATTCCCCCTCCTCCTCTCTCTCCCTCTTCCTTCGTTCAGTTTTGAGTCTAAAAGTGGAGCAGCCCCAGTGGAGAGAGGCTCAGTCTGGGAGATCAGCCACGCTTTGATTAGTTGCACATTTCTGCTTCCACTCCTTCTCCACTGGCCTCTCTTTCTCTTTATCACTCTCTCCCTTGCTCCCTCCTTTTCTCTTTCACTTTCTTTGCTCCCCCCTCCTCCACTGGCCCTTCTCTTCTCCCTCCCGCTCACTCCATACTTCCTCTTTCTCTTCCCCTCTCTCATTTTCCTTCCATGCATGCTCTCTCTCTCTTTATCCTGCTCTCTCCCTCCCCCTTTCTCTTTTTTCTCTTCTGCTCATTTTTGTCTTTCTCCTCACCCTTTCTCCCTGGCAAAAGGAGAAATTCTACACACACTCTTTCTCCCTCTTTTTTCCACTTTCTTTTGTCCCCTTTCTCACCCTAACTTTCTCTCTCCCTATCCCTCTCTCACTTGCTCTTTCGCTTTCTGCTGCCTCCTCCTCTCCCCCCCTCCTCCTCCCTTTGCTCCTCTCTCCCCTGTCTCTCACTCCTTTTTCTCTTTCTCTTTTATCTTCTACTACCTTTTCTCCTCCTCCGCTGTTTTATCTCCTGTCTCTTTCTCTTTTTGCTAACCTCCTCTTCCCCTGTCTCTCTTTCTACACCCCCACACTTCACCCCTCTTTCCCTCTGTTTCTCCCTCTGTTCCACACTTTTCTGCTCCCTCCTTCTCTCCCTCCCTCCTCCCTCGCTCCGTTGTGAGCCATATTGTGATCATACGTTGTGAGTCAGAGTTGTGGATTTGAGGTGAAACAGAGGAGGAGCTTACACAGACATGACGCTAATGCCACACTGAGCAACAACCAGAGAGAGAGAGGGGGAGGAAGAGGGGAAGAGACAGGGAGAGAGAGGGAGAGAGGGAGGAAGGAGAGAGGGGAGAGGGAGGGGGAGGGAGAGTGAGGAGGATGTTACAGCACCCATGGAACAGGGAGAGAGGAGGAGAGGGGGGGGGGGACATGAACAGAACACAGAAAAGAGGAGGGGAGTGAAGGACAGAGGGAGGGAAGGAGAGAGATATAGAGAGAGAGGGAAAAGGGAGAGAGGTAGAGAGAGGAAGACAGAGGGAGATAGAGTGAGTATTCACTGGAGGACCGTGCTGAGGTAAATGTTGGTTTAGGATGATGTAAAGTCTATTCCAGAGAGGAGCAGGACCCACAGCTCACGCTGGAGATCAGGTAAAACAGGGGGTCCCTCAGGGGCCATGACAAGTCACAAGTGTGTGTACTGGGGAAGGTTTAAAACTCACTCAAATACAGACAGATGCCAATATATTATTGTATGTTAGTAATAATGTCTCTCTCTCTCTTCTGGTCTCTCTCTCTGTTTTTCTCTTACTCCCTCTCCCCCTCCTGTCCTCTCTCTCTCTTCCCTCTCCTCTTTCCTCTTCTCTTCTCTCTCAACTCTCCTCCCTTTCCTTGTTCCCTCTCTCCCCTCCCTCTCCTCCTTGCTCTCCTCTCCCTCTCACTCTCTCCATACTTCTTCTTTCTCTCTTTTCTCTCCCCCTCTCTCATTTTCCTTCCATGCATAATAATTATTTTAAAAAGGGGCTATTTTACTTCTGTGTAGTATTAACTGTACCACATGACATATTTAGATCACCATGTTCCATTTATTGTTTTGAAAATGCGATATTCCCCCAAAACAATGTACAGTGCCTTGAAAAAGTATCCAACCCCCTTGAACTTTTCTACATTTTCTCACATTATGACCACAAACATAAACATATTTCACTGAACCTTTGTGTGAAAGACCAACACAAAGTTGCACACAATTGTGAAGCAGAAGGACAGTCATACATGATCTAATTTTTTTTTTTACAAATTAAAAGCTGAAAAGTGGGCGTGCAAAATTTAAATATTCGTAGTTTTAAATCAAAAAGTGATGAAGTCCATCATCTTCTTACTAATTCTAATATTGATTTTCTTTGCCTTTCCGAAACGTGGCTTCATAAATTCTCCCCCACTGCAATGTTATCTGTACCTGGATATAAAATGTTTCGCAAAGACAGGCAAAATGCTAAGGGTGGGGGTGTAATGATTTATGCAAAGGAGTCCTTTAACTGTAATGAAATACAAATTAATTATGAAAATGATTTGGAATTTCTTAGCCTAAATGTAACTCTATCACAACAAATGTCCTTCACACTTGCTGTTATCTATAGACCTCCTTCCTCAAATGTGGATTTTTATGATAAGCTGGCCTCAGTAATGAAACAATTAAATTTTGCTAAAGAGGTCATAATCATGGGGGACCTTAACATAAATTGGGATGTTAATCAAGTCAGGAAAAATTTGAAAAAGATTATGGATGAAAAGGATATGACCCAGATTATCAGTGGCCCCACAAGACTCACAAATTCCACCAGCACTCAAATTGATCTAGCCTTTACTAACAGGCCTGAGAGAATTTTTAAATCATTCAACATCCTGACGGGGCTGTCTGATCATAATTTCATTATGGTAAATAGAAAGTTAAATAATAAGCGCTTTAAACCCTTGGCTGCTACAGAAATTTACAGAATACCAAAAAACCAACAACAAAATTTTAAAACTGAAATCGAACAGTTAGATTGGGATGAATTACTCCATGGAACGGATTTAGACAAAGACTGTCAGAACTTCATGAATAAAATAAAACAAATTATTGCAAAATTCATGAGGAAAGCTAAATTAAAATCTAAGAAGAACAATCTTCCCTGGCTAAATGATTCAATTCTAAAACTAATGAAAGATCGAGACCATGTCTTAAAGTTGGCTGTTAAAAATTCACAAATTGGTGTAATTAGACACCAATTTGTAACACTTAGAAACAAAGTGGTGAAAGAAATTAGAAAATCTAGAGCCAACTTTTTTATCACGGCATTAAATAGTGCCCGTGGAAATTCAAAAATGATCTGGAATCACATTAAAAAAATGACAGGTAATCATGATATGAATAAATATAAACCAAAAGAGATCATCTTTAATGGAATTAGCTTAACAACGCCCAAATTAATAGCAGAGGCCTTCAATAATTATTTTATTGATTCTGTTGATGAAATTTCAAAAAACTTTACCTCAGATTTGACAATAGAAAACCGAGCACTGTCTACAACACAATCCTTTGCCATTTCAAATATTAATGAAATGCAAGTCCTCAACATCATAAGGGCTCTAAGTTCCTCCAAAGCGACAGATGTTTTTGGAATGGACACATGCATGCTCAAGGATCTTGGCTCAGCGCTTGCCTCGCCAATTACCCTCATCATTAACTTTTCTATCTCTAATGGCAATTTTCCAAATGCCTGGAAATCTGCAGTTGTTACCCCAATTTTTAAATCTGGTAATGCAAGATGTTTGCAGAATTTTAGACCAATAAGTATTCTCCCAGCCGCTTCAAAAGTCCTTGAAAAATGGGTATCCAAGCAGATCATCCAACATCTAAACAATAGCTCCCCTTCTCTCCATCCAATGCAGTTTGGCTTTAGAGCAAAACATTCAACAGAGATGGCTACGTGCCTCTTTATTGAAAAAATAAGATCTTCTCTGGACAAGGGTGGTGTTGTAGGGGCAGTTTTCCTTGACCTTAAAAAAGCTTTTGATACAGTAAACCACGCCATTCTCTGTTCGCAGCTTTTACATTTCAACTTCTCTGTAACAACTGTGAACTGGATCCGGTCATATTTAAGTGGCCGCTCACAATCTGTATCAATTGAAAATTGCCAATCAGTGTTTCGTACAGTTGCCACAGGGGTCCCGCAGGGATCAATTTTGGGTCCTATATTGTTTAGCCTGTATATAAATGATTTACCAACTGTCTGTCCGGAAGTTGAGTGCATCATGTATGCAGACGACACAGTTTTATTTGTGCATGGGCGCTCTAGAGACATTGTTGCAGCTAAGCTCACTAAAGCGATGAATGGAGTTGCATCCTGGTTGCATAAGCACTGCTTGCAGCTGAATGTTGCAAAAACTAGGGGTATGTTCTTTAGTAAAACCCCCAATGCATCTCCAGATCCTGAAATATTCGTTGCAGGAGAAAAGCTAGAGACTGTAACCCAGTATAAATATCTCGGCCTCTTGATTGATTCGCAACTCACTTTTAAAGTGCATGTTGATAAGCTGTGTAAAAAAGTTAAATTGAATCTCTCAAATTTCCGAATAATAAGGAATGATATGTCTACAGATGCAGCAAAAATGTTTTTACATACTATGATTTTTAGCCATTTTAATTATTGTATAACGAGCTGGTCACAAGCTACTTTAAGCACATTAAAACCCCTAGAGAGTCTGTACAAACAGTCCATCAAAATTTTAGATAAAAAACCAAGGCAATATCACCATTGTGGACTTTTAAGAAAGTATTGTTTTTTAAGTTGGACAGATCTCTCCAAATTTGCTAATTTGTGCCTCATTTACAAAGCCCTACATGATTTGGCCCCTGCTCCTCTGGCCGCTCTCATCACCCAAAGAAACATCTTAGGTCGTGTCACTCGAGGCTCAATGAGAGGTGACTGTGTAATCCCTCTGAGAAAGAGCAGCTTCAGTCAGGCGGCCTGGTCTGTGAGAGCTGCCAGAGAGTGGAACTGTGTACCCGACACCATTAAACAGTTATCCTCTTACAAAACATTTAATAAACATTTGCAGAAGTGGCTGGTGAACAAATTTACATGCACACACTAAAACCTGTCTATTTGGCCGCTCATATTTTTGTAAATATTGTATTATATTTTGTGTTAATGTTGTGTTTTATTAACAATGTCTGTTTTTGACCTTTTTATTGCCATTTTAACATCATGGCCAGGGGACTACAGATGAAAAATAGCCTCTTTGGCTAATTCTGGCTGTTTTACTCATGTTTTATTCATGTGTTTTATGAAATTGCACTGTCCCCCTTGAAATAAACTAATCTAATCTAAAAAATTATCCAACCCCCTTTTTTTCTCAGTGCAACATATTGCTTTTAGAGGCTTTAGAAGGATCCAATGTTGACCGAACGATTAAATAGAGTCCACCTGTGTGTAATCTACTCTCAGTATAAATGCAGCTATTCTGTAAAAACCTCAGAGGTTTGTTTGAGAGTATTGGGGAGCAGTCAGCACCATGAAGTCCAAAGAACACACCATACAGGTCAGGGATAAAGTTGTGGAGAAGTATAAAGCAGGATTAGGTTATAAAAAGATTTCCAAGGCTCTAAACATCTCACGGAGCACTGTTTACACCATCATCCAAAAATGGAAGGAGTATGGCACAACTGCAAACCTACCAAGACCAGGGCGTCCACTTAAACTTACAGTCCGAACAAGGAGAGCACTGGTCAGAGATGCAGCCAAGAGGCCCATGGTGACTCTGGAGGAACTGCAAAGATCCACAGCTCAGGTTGGGGAATCTGTCAGCAGGACAACTATTAGTCGTGCACTACACAAATCTGGCCTTTATGGAAGAGTGGCAAGAAGAAAGCCATTGCTGAAAGAAAGCCATAAGAAATCCCGTTTGCAGTTTGCCAAAAAGCCATGTGGGGGACACAGCAACCATGTGGAAGAAGGTGCTCTGGTCAGATGAGACCAAAATTGAACTTTTTGGCCAAAATGCAAAACGCTATGTGTGGCAGAAACCTAACACTGCTCATGACTCTAAACACACCATCCCCACTGTCAAATATGGAGGTGGCAGCATCATGCTCTGGGGGTGCTTTTCTTCAGCAGGGACAGGGAATATGGTCAGAGTTGATGGGAAGATGGATGGAGCCAAATACAGGGCAATATTGGAAGAAAACCTATTGGAGTCTGCAAAACACTTGAGACTGGGGCGGAGGTTCATCTTTCAGCAGGACAACGACCCCAAACATAAAGCCAAGGCTACACTGGAATGGTTTAAAACAAAACATATTCATGTCTTAGAATGGCCCAGTCAAAGCCCAGACCTAAATCCAATCGAGAATCTGTGGCATGATCTAAAAACTGCTGTTCACAAACGCTCTCCATCTAATCTGACTGAGCTGGAGCTATTTTGCAAAGAAGAATGGGCAAAAATTTCAGTCTCAAGATGAGCAAAGCTGGTAGAGACATACCCAAAGAGACTTGCAGCTGTAATTGCAGCAAAAGGCGGTTCCACAAAATATTGACTCATAGGGGTTGGATAATATTGCACGCCATATTTTTCAGTTTTTTATTTGTAAAAAAAAAATTTACTCATGTATGACTGCCCTTCTGCTTCACAATTGTGTGCAACTTTGTGCTGGTTTTTCACATTAAAGCTCAATGAAATATATTTATGTTTGTATTCATAATGTGAGAAATTGTGGAAAAGTTCAAGGGGGTTGGATACTTTTTCAAGGCACTGTATTCACAGTATTGGGAAGAAAATGAATACGTGTACAGAGAATACATATTCAGAAGACACATTTTAAGTAAATGTATTCTGAAACAGTTACTCTTTCATTTAGGCTTCAAAGTTCAAAGTGCACAGAATCATTGAGAAAAATAGACAACACTGCTCTCGGTGAGTGTATGTGTGAAAAAAATAAAAAAAATAAATTAATTAATAAAAAAAAAAAATATATATATATATATATATATATATATATATATATATATATATATATATATATATATATATATATAGGTGCTGGGGAAGATAATGGGCGAGATACGAGAACAAGGCTCTGTTGGAATGCTACTACTCCAGTAACCCTAGTCAGAGGGGTTACATGAACAGGATGTGGGAGAAATGGTTACTTCGATACCCACAGTCCAAGCTAACGGCCAAACAACTAGTAGCTCAGTGTTCCAACATCCACAAACGGCAACTGCTATCACAACTAGAGATTGATGAGGTACAACACAAATGCTACGGCAAGGGGGAACCAGGACGCCAGGTCAGAGGGGAGTTAACACCAACTCCCCAACCAGAGATTGGGTCCGAAGCCCCAATAAGTATCACGCTGAACGAGGCAGCGACTGACCTGAAAGATAAGATCATGGCCCGAATGAACACAAGGCAACCCCGACGCCAGTTACAGAGGCTAAGTGAAGTACCATCTGAAAGTCTCCTAGAAGATGTGAATGCAGCACTGAGAGCGATCCCTACCACAACCCTCACTGAAACCAATGAGCTGATATACACTTCAGCAGCAGTGATCCTAGAGGTGCTGGGCTATACAATAAGATAAGATAATCCTTTATTTGACCCACAATGGGGAAACTGCAGTGTCACAACGCAAGTTTCAGAAACAGTAGGAAAATGAGAGCATGCATCAAAATCAAGATAAATAATAATAAGTATTTACAATCAACTAAAAAAAAACACAACGCTGTAAAGCTCAAAGGCACAGGAACATTGCACAATAAGTGTGTGCTGTCCTCTTGACACGTGACTATGTGAAGCTAGACAGCCAGCGAACTAATAAAGAAAACTCCGTACACAAGGCGTACTTTTCTTGCTTTTATGGAGGTCTCTTGTGTGTATACATATATATACATATATATACATATATATTTAGTAACTGAAACATACAGAAAAAAGAAAGGCGTATTACCAACTACACAGTACATTAGTGTACAAAATGAAAGTAGCTAGCTTATTACACAGTTAGCTCCGTGAGACAAGTTCACATCACATGTTCAAAATGAAATACATACATGACCTCAATCAAAGTGCTTGTGAACCTATAAATACTTACAAAGGCGAAAGTTTTCCAAGGTTCAAACGTTTAGAACACATTCAACGTGTACGAGAGCCGTTTTCAGACTTCATTTACCGTGAACAGGTTTTACTTTTACCGAGCGGAAAAAACGTCAAAGATCATCTATAACACAGGAGCGCTCACTCTGTACTGAAAATAAAACGATCCTTAAAGGTGAAGATGTCTCACTCTGATGATTTTACTCATATCTTTTTAGCAGTTTGCCAATATGAAATAAACATATTTATTTGCCAACAATAAACTTATTTATAACTTTTAACTAAATTATTAACCTCATGAAATATGAATGTCTTTTAACCCAAAGACATGACACTCCCCGCTTGATATAATCACATTATATCACCACAAATACCACTAATTACATGAAAACATTACAAGTGTTACGTGGCATGTATTCACTCAGTCTCTGAAAGCAAAACAATAATCTCTGAAACAGGTCTTAGAAACACTTTTGGAGTCCCTTCTTTAACAATCCGCACTTCCACTTTGCGGACCCTTTTGTCACTGCTGGGTAAAGTCTTTACTATTAGTCCCATGGGCCATTCATTCCTGTGTGCTAGAGCATCCTTTAACAGGACTACATCTCCTTCTTTGACATTTGGTTGGCTTTCAGTCCATTTCGTGCGTTGTTGCAAGGTAGACAAATATTCTCCTTTCCACCTTTTCCAAAATGTGTCTGCGAGCTGTTGTACCTGTTTCCATTGTTTTCCATACAACTGTCCAGAGGAAAAGTTTCCAGATGGAGCAGAAACTGTGCTTGATTTTTGTGTTAGTAACATTGCTGGTGTGAGTATAGTTGGGCAGTCTGGGTCAGTTGATATTGGGACGAGAGGCCTTGCATTCATAATAGCCATTACCTCAGCCATAAATGTGCTTAAAACCTCATGTGTAAGACATGTTTGAATATTTTTTAACAACATTGCATCTAAGATACGTCTAGCCACCCCTATGAGACGTTCCCAGGACCCTCCCATATGGGACGCATGTGGAGGGTTGAATGTCCATGAGCACCCCTTCTCTTGGAGGTACTTTCCTACTGCTGACCTGTCTGTGTCTAAACCCAGTTCCTTACAAGCTCCCACAAAATTAGTCCCTCTGTCTGAGCGCAAGAGCTTGGCTGGGCCACGAATAGAGAAGAATCTCCTTAGTGCATTTATAAAGCTGTCTGTAGACATAGTTTCAATGAGTTCAATGTGCACGGCTCTGGTTGTCATGCATGAGAAGATAACTGCCCACCGTTTGCTTAGGGCACTGCCACCTCTTGTGCGGCGTGTAACTATAGTCCATGGCCCGAACACATCTAAACCTACTGTGGTAAAGGGAGGTTCTGGCGTCACTCGATCAGCAGGCAAGTCTGCCATTTTCTGGGCCTGCATTTTGCCTCGCAACTTGCGGCAGGTGACACAGTTATGTATTACAGAAGACACAAGGCGCTTACCTCCAACTATCCAAAAGCCAGCACCACGGACAGCTCCTTCTGTGATGTGTCGTCCTTGATGAGCTGACTGTTCGTGGAAGTGTCTGACGAGAAGCATCGCCACGTGGCTGGAGGAAGGGATAATCAGAGGGTGCTTTTCATCTTCTGAGAGGTCGGAGGAGGAGAGACGCCCTCCAACGCGCAACAGTCCATTTTTATCCACAACTGGATTGAGCTTTTTGAGTGTGTCATTTTTTGAGTTGATCTTTTTTCCTTCTTTCAACTTTTTCAATGTCTCTCTGTATGCATCATGTTGCACAGATTGGATGATGACATTTTTAGCTTGTGTGAGTTCTTCCACATTTGTACATTCTTTGTGACCTTTCCATCCTGCTTGTCCACTTGTTTTGTGTTTGAAGGAAGCAACAATGTGAATAAGTTTGGCTATTGCTTTGCATGCTGTTGTCCAGGTGGAGAATCTTTTGAAGTGTTCTGAACCTAGCTGTGACTCTGATACTGCTGTTATGAGTGTTCTTACTCCTGGACGTATTTCTTTGTCATTTTCAGGTTCAACAAGTGAGAATGGATTGTCTTCGTTTGACTCACAGAATTTGTCTGAACACAGGAAACTTGGGCCAGTGAACCAGTTACTGTTTTTGAGTTCAGCGGCTGGGATGAATCTTGTGGCCTGGTCAGCTGGGTTTAACTCAGTTGGCACATAGCGCCATTGGTCAGGTTGTGTAGATAACCTAATGCGTGTGACACGGTTGGCTACATACATGTAGAAACTTTTTGAGGAGTTGTGTATGTATCCTAACACAATACGACTGTCAGTGAAAAACTTAACGCTGTCGATTTTGATGTCTAACTCGTTTCTGATTAAATCATACGTTTCTACTGCGAGTACGGCTGCACAAAGTTCTAGCCGTGGGACAGTGTGTGCAGGGCGGGGGGCGAGCTTAGATTTCCCCATCACAAAACCTACGTGGTACTGACCATGACTGTCTAAAGAGCGCAAGTAAGCTACTGCCCCTATTGCTACAGTAGACGCATCACAGAAAATGCACAGTTCATTACTTTTCATTGCATTTAATGAACCTGGATTGTAGCACCTTTTGATTTGTAGATCTTCAAGGGCTTTCAACGAGTCCCTCCATGAGACCCACTCCTCCTCCTTTTCTGGGGGAAGAGGTGCATCCCAGTCTCTCTCTTCAGATGACAGTTCTCTAAGTAGTGCTTTGCCCTGCATGATTATGGGAGCAGCAAAACCCAAAGGGTCATACAGGCTATTGACTGTTGACAGTACTCCCCTGCGTGTGAATGGTTTTGTCTCATTGGATACAAGGTAAGTGAAACTGTCAGTTTGTAAGTTCCAACAGAGTCCTAGACTCCTCTGAACTGGAAGAGTATCTACCCCTAGGTCTAAGTCTTTCAAGTCTTTGGCCCGGTCCTCCACAGGAAACGCTTCCATGACAAGGCTACAGTTAGATGCCACCTTGTGGAGCCGCAGGTTAGATTCTGCTAACATGTTTTTTGTTCTTGTTAACAGGTCGACTGCTTGGTTTGGTGTGGCTACAGACGTGAGCCCGTCATCAACATAAAACTGTCTCTCAACAAACTGTCTGGCATCTGTGCCATGTTCTTGTTCACCCTCCTTTGCTGCCGGTCGCATGCAGTAAATGGCAACGGCGGGTGAGGGGCTGTTACCAAAAACATGCACTTTCATCCTATATTCAATCACATTCCTTGTGATGTCACCGTCCTCAAACCAGAGATAGCGAAGATAGTCTCTGTGTTCTTCACACACCTCAAAGCAATAAAACATTTGCTGTACATCAGCTGTCAAGGCTATTCTCTCTTTTCTAAATCGCAACAGCACTCCTAAGAGGGAGTTGTTCAGGTCAGGCCCTGTGAGTAGCACTTGATTTAGGGATGTGCCGTCACACTCTGCACTAGAATCAAAAACTACCCGAATTTGATCTGGTTTCTGCGGATGGTATACACCAAACGCTGGCAGGTACCAATGTTCTTTGCCTCCGGGCAGGGTCGGGGCTAGTTCAGCTTGATCGTTTTCCAGCATTTTCTGCATAAACTGAATGTAGTGATCTCTCATTTCTGGTTTCTTTTCTAAAGTCTTTTTGAGCGAGTAGAGACGTTTTAGGGCTTGGTCTCTGTTGCTTGGGAGCCGCCTCCTTGGAGACCGGAAGGGTAAAGGAGCGACCCAAGTGTTCTCTTTGTTCTGACTAACTGCATTGTCCATTAGCGTTAGAAAGGTTTTGTCATCTATAGACAGTGCTACCTTGTCGTCTGACTCAGTCCTATCAAACACGGACTCACCTAGCTTGTCTGAGTTGTCTATAGTGTCTACACTGTTTGTGATTTTTAGTGTGTTCTGCTGAGACCTGACGCTATAGTCCTCTTTTACTGTAATAATGTTGGGACATGGCTCAAAATGTGTTGTGCGCCCATTGTCTAACGTGTGCGTTTTGTAAACGTTAACCTCCGCTTTGCTGTGAGTTTTTCCTAGGCATACCTCCCCCACTACAACCCAACCCAAGTCCAGTCTTTGGGCATAAGGAGCATTATTGGGCCCGTTAATCTGCTCACGTACCTTGTGTACCCTGAGGATATCTCTTCCCAGGAGGAGAAGGATAGGAGCACGATGATCAACAGGTTGGATTTTGTTTGCAATAGGGGCAAGATGGGGGTGGTGCTGGGCGATCTCAGGTGAGGGGATTTCAGATCTGTCGTCTGGCACTGAGTCACATTCGATCAGAGGAGGCAGTCTGATACTTGTTTTACCATCCATGGACTGTATGAAAAAGTTCATTGCTCTCCTGCCTGCCGTCTCTGCTTTCCCCGAGCAAGTCTTTAGGGTGTACGGTGCAGGAGTGGTTTTGATTTCAAACAGGTTAAAGAACTCTGTCCTAGCTAGGGACCTGTTGCTCTGTTCGTCAATCACAGCATACATTTTAAGAGCTTTATCTTGCTGCCCTTCTGGATAGGCTTTCACTAAACAGATCTTAGAACAAGAGCGTGGGCTTTCACTCTGACCACATACCTCTGTGCACTTGGAGATGACTGCAAGAGGGTTCTCTGTTTGCCCCTCAGTGTCTGCACTTTCTGAGGTGTCACTTTTGGGGGCAGGAGTGGGACCTGGATGAAGTGCTGATATGTGCTTGGGACTGTTACACTCAACACACTTAACTACTGCTTTGCAATCTTTGGCAATGTGCTGCACTGACCCACAACACCTGTAGCAAATGTGATGCTCTTTGAGAAAAGCTTGACGCTCCTCTATCGGCTTGTCTCTAAATGACTTACATTTTTTGAGGGGGTGTGGCTTCTTATGAATTGGGCACTGACGATCTGGTTCCTCCATTTTCTTTTGTTGAGTACCACTCTTCTCTGCAATGTCTGTTCTGTGTACTGACACGGTGGCTTTGCGATTGTATGGTGTGGACTTTTCTGTGCGAGTGGACACTTGACTGTTGCAGCTGGATAATGCAAAGCTAGGATCATTTTTCATTTTCGCTTGTTGCTGGACAAAGTGCACAAAAACTGAGAAAGGGGGAAACGACACTTTATGAGTCTCTTTGTATTGTGTTCCCACAGTGGTCCACCTTTCCTGCAGATTAAAGGGTAGTTTTTCAACTATCTGTCTTACCCCACGTGCTGTATCCAGGTATGTGAGCCCTGGGAGTGTACCATCAAGCTTAGCACACTGTAGTTCTAACAGAATGTCACCAAGTTCTCTTAGCTTGCCACTGTCTTTGTTTGTTAGTCTAGGGAAGTCTTCTATTTTCTTCAAGAGTGCGTCCTCAATAGCCTCTGAGGCACCATAACACTCCTCAAGGCGTTCCCAGATCATTTTTGCACCCTCAGTAGGATTGAGAATGTGTACTGCACGAATCCGTTTAGCTTGTTCGGAAGACTTTGGCCCTAACCACTTCGTTAGCAGATCTAGTTCCTCTCTAGCTGACAGATTTAAGTCATTAGGTGCACTGATAAATGAGGCTTTCCATGCCCAATAGTTTTCTGGTTTATCATCAAATTGCAATAAACCAGTGCTAACTAGTTCTTTGCGGATGAGATACTTTGCAAAATCATGTGCACTATTTGGTTCGGCATGGTTGTTGTTTGTGGGCTGGAAAGTTTGGGCTAGAGGGTTAAATGGATAGGTGTTGTTTGGACCTGTGTTTGACTTTGGTTCATGTTTAATGTTACTTTTTACTTGTGGCTGAACCTGCTGAGCTGCAGCTGTAAATTGGTCAACTGGTTGGTTGATGGGCCCTAGTAAGTTGCGGTGTAGTTCAACATATTCACTAGTGCGTTGTACGGCTCTATACTTGACTCCCCGCTTTGACTGTCTACTTCTTCGTAGGCTGCAGCTTCTGCTTCAGCTGCAGCTACTTCCTTTTGACATTGCAAAATGTGGAGGCTGGCTTCTAATTCTGCCTTTTGTCTCATCATATTAGCCTCTTTTTCAACAAAGGCAAGTTGAGCTTTGGCCGCTTGAGCTTTAGCGTAGGCCTTTGTGAATGAACCTGATGTTGTCGTTGAGAGTGTCCGCCTGCTGGGAGCCCTGGACCTGGTGCTGCGTGGAGTTGATCAGAATCAGAATCAGAATCAGAAAAGCTTTTATTGCCATTGTCAGTGAACACAATTCACAGACTAGGAACTTGCTTTGGTGATAAGGTGCAACATAGAACACTGAATAATAATAATAATAATAATAATAATAATACAAGTAGAGATATCACAGTTATAAAGGATAATAATAATAATAATGATAATAAAGTATCACTATTTGAATAAAGTAAGAGCATGCAAAAAGATTAAGATATATAATAAAAATAAAAATATTCAAGTATATACAGAGCATCAGAACAACAGTGCAAACCGACAGTGCAAAGAGCAAGTGACGTGACATGACTTATTTAAAGTGACTGGTATTATAAAGTGTCCTTAGTACAGGTGTTATAAGTGTTCATAAAGTGTTTATGAGTCCAACGGCAGAGGGGAAGAAACTGTTCTTATGGCGAGAGGTTCTGGTCCGTATGGACCGTAGCCTTCTGCCAGAGGGAAGTGGCTCGAATAGTCCATGTCCAGGGTGAGAGGGGTCAGCTGCTATCCGGCCTGCACGCCCCCGAGTCCTGGAGACGTACAGGTCCTGGAGAGATGGAAGGCTACAGCCGATCACCTTCTCAGCAGAGCGCACAATGCGCTGCAGTCTCTGTCTGTCCCTGGCAGTGGCCCCAGCGTACCACACAGTGATGGAGGAGGTGAGGATGGACTCAATGATGGCCGTGTAAAACTGCACCATCATCTGGGCAGGCAGCTTGGCTTTCCTCAGCTGCCGCAGGAAGTACATCCTCTGCTGGGCTTTCTTGATGAGGGAGCTGATGGTCGGCTCCCACTTGAGGTCGTGGGTGATGCAGGTGCCCAGGAAGCGGAAGGAGTCCACAGTGGTGATGGAGGAGTCTGTCAGGGTGAGGAGAGGCAGGGGGGCTGTGACTTTCCTGAAGTCCACGATCATCTCCTCTGTCTTCTGGGCGTTGAGCTCCAGGTTGTTGCTGCTGCACCAGGACACCAGCCGGTCCACCTCCCTCCTGTAGGCAGACTCATCGCTGTCCGAGATGAGCCCGATGAGGGTGGTGTCATCCGCAAACTTAACCAGTTTCACGGAGTCGTGGCTGGAGGTGCAGCAGTTGGTGTACAGGGAGAAGAGCAGGGGAGAAAGTACACAGCCCTGTGGAGATCCTGTGCTTATAGTCCGAATGTCCGAGACATTCTTCCCCAGCCGCACGCACTGCCTCCGGTCCGTCAGGAAGTCAGTGATCCACCTGCAGGTGGAGTCAGGCACGTTGAGCTGGGCGAGCTTGTCCTGGAGCAGAGCAGGGAGGATGGTGTTGAATGCAGAGCTGAAGTCCACAAACAGGATCCTGGCGTAGGTTCCCGGGGAGTCCAGATGCTGAAGGATGAAGTGGAGGGCCAGGTTGATGGCGTCGTCTACAGACCGATTGGCTCTGTAGGCGAACTGCAGAGGGTCCAGGAGGGGGGAGGTGAAGGACTTGAGGTGAGGCAGAACCAGGCGCTCAAATGACTTCATGACTACAGACGTCAGCGCCACAGGCCTGTAGTCGTTAAGTCCGGTGATCCTGGGCTTCTTGGGGACGGGAACAATGGTGGACAGCTTGAAGCAGGCTGGGACATGGCATAACTCCAGGGAGATGTTAAAGATGTCCGTGAAGACAGGAGCCAGTTCTTCAGCGCAGTGTCTCAGGGTGGAAGGAGAGACACCGTCCGGACCTGGGGCTTTCCGTGGGTTTTGCCTTTTAAATGTCTTAGTCACATCCTGCTTGGAGAGTGTGAGGGCAGTGGGGGAGGAGGAGGGGTCTGAGGTGGGCTTGGCCGCAATGTCCATTGTAGTCAGTGGGGTGGGGGAGGGGTGTGAGACTTCAAATCTAGCGTAGTAGGTGTTAAGCCTTTCCGCTAGTTGTCGGTCATCCACAGCAGGGGGGGCTTTGGGTCTATAGTTTGTGATCTCCTTCAGACCTTTCCAAACAGAGACGGAGTCGTTGGACCAGAACTTCTCCTTCAGATGTGTATTGTACCTCGATTTAGCCTTCTCCACTTCCTTGCTAAATGAGTACTTGCTCTGTCTGTAAGAGTGAGGGTCACCACTTCTGTGCGCCTCCTCCTTCTCCTTCCTCAGCTGCCTCAGTCTGGGTGTGAACCAGGGTTTGTCATTGTTAAATGACACCCTGGTGCGAGATGGGATAATGCTGTCCTCACAGAACTGGATGTATGATGTCACTGTGTCCGAGTACTCATCCAGATTCTCTGCGGAGGTCTTGAACATGCTCCAGTCCGTTGTGTCCAAGCATGTGCGAAGCTCCTCCACAGCCTCGCTAGTCCACCTTTTAGAAGTCCTCACTGTTGGTTTGGAGAGCTTCAGCTGTTGTTTGTATGTGGGGATGAGGTGAACCATGACGTGGTCAGAAAAGCCTAAAGCAGCACGTGACACGCTCCTATAGGCCCCACTGACTGTTGTGTAACAATGATCCAGCGTGTTCTGCTCTCTCGTTGGGCATTTAATAAACTGTTTGTATTTTGGTAACTCCTGGCTCAGGTTTCCCTTGTTAAAGTCGCCGAGGATAATAAGTAGAGAGTCCGGGAAGGTTCGTTCTACATCCAAAATCTGCTCCGCTAGCACGCGTTGAGCCTCGTGCACGTCCGCGCATGGCGGGATGTAAACAGCAGCCAGAATGAATGAAGCGAACTCACGTGGCGAGTAGAAAGGTTTGCAGTGAATGAAAAGATATTCCAGAGCGGGAGAGCAGTGTTGGGAGATCACAGTTACATCTGAGCACCAGGCGTTGTTGATGTAGAAACAGACCCCTCCACCTTTTGTCTTTCCCCCGGAGAGAGCCCGATGTCTGTCCGCGCGGAGGAGCTGAAATCCGTCCAGGTGTAACGCGCGGTCCGGGATCTGCTCGCTGAGCCATGTCTCCGTGAAGCACAAGACACAAGAGGAAGAAAAGTCTCTGTTACTCCTCATCAGCAGCGCCAGTTCGTCCATCTTGTTGCTGAGTGAGCGAACGTTGGACAGGAAAATCCCAGGTAAGGGCGTCCGTGTGCCGCGTCTCCGAAGGCGCACCAGAGCCCCTGCGCGTTTTCCTCGTCTGCGGCGTCTCACTTTTTTGGCCAAAAAATGAACTAAATCTACTGCAGGCACTAAAAAAACTGGCAGTAGATCAGCAGAAGTCGTTGTTCTGATGTTTAGGAGCTCTTCACGGGTGTAAGAGCACGCAGACACACGATTTACGAACAAAAACAGACAAAACAGAGAGCACCAAATCACCAGGGCGACCATACGCGGCGCCATCTTGGATCATGATGGTTGCTGCCTCTCCGGCGGTTGCTGTGCCTCCGGCATTGGCTGGTTTGCAGGGCTCGGTTGGTCTGCATTGAAGTTTTGCTCGAACTCTGCGCCTGCTGCATTCTGCTGTTCATGATCTCTCAGATAGTTTCTGCCTGAACGTAGACTCATGTTGGCTGATTGTTGTTCTGTGCTGCTTGAGCCCGCTGAGTAGTCGCCTTTATACTGTGCTGTCCTCACGACACGTGACTATGTGAAGCTAGACAGCCAGCGAACTAATAAAGAAAACTCCGTACACAAGGCGTACTTTTCTTGCTTTTATGGAGGTCTCTTGTGTGTATACATATATATACATATATATACATATATATTTAGTAACTGAAACATACAGAAAAAAGAAAGGCGTATTACCAACTACACAGTACATTAGTGTACAAAATGAAAGTAGCTAGCTTATTACACAGTTAGCTCCGTGAGACAAGTTCACATCACATGTTCAAAATGAAATACATACATGACCTCAATCAAAGTGCTTGTGAACCTATAAATACTTACAAAGGCGAAAGTTTTCCAAGGTTCAAACGTTTAGAACACATTCAACGTGTACGAGAGCCGTTTTCAGACTTCATTTACCGTGAACAGGTTTTACTTTTACCGAGCGGAAAAAACGTCAAAGATCATCTATAACACAGGAGCGCTCACTCTGTACTGAAAATAAAACGATCCTTAAAGGTGAAGATGTCTCACTCTGATGATTTTACTCATATCTTTTTAGCGGTTTGCCAATATGAAATAAACATATTTATTTGCCAACAATAAACTTATTTATAACTTTTAACTAAATTATTAACCTCATGAAATATGAATGTCTTTTAACCCAAAGACATGACAAAGTGTCTTTGATTCTGAGCAGTGAACAAACAGCAGTTAAACTGACTTCAGTATAGTAATATATAATATTACTACAATAAAGTGACTCAGATGATTGTGTACAGTGCAGTGATGGACAGTGGTGGTTAAATAAATAAGTAGCAGATAAGTGACTTTAAATAATATTGCACATTGTTATTATTACTATGGAGATGACACATGGTTGCTATGGAGATGACACATGACTAGCATTGATCATTGTACAGTCTGACAGCAGCAGGAAGGAAAGACCTGTGAAATCTCTCTTTAACACAGCGAGGATGAATCAGTCTGTCACTGATGCTGCTCTCCAGAGCAGACAGGGCATCCTGCAGGGGGTGACACTCATGGTCCAGCATAGACATGAGTTTAGCCAGGACCCTCTTGTCCCCCACGTGTTGCACCGAGTCCAGAGGACAGCCCAGGACTGAGCTGGACTTCTTGATGACCTTGTCCAGTTTCTTCTTCTCCCTCTCTGTGACGCTGCTGCTCCAGCAGACCACACCGTACAGGATGGCTGATGCCACCATAGAGTCATAGACTGTCCTCAGGAGTGGCCCTCTCACTCCAAAGGACCGCAGTCTCCTCAGGAGATAGAGCCGACTCTGGCCCTTCCTGTACAGTGCATCTGTGTTATGAGTCCAGCCCAGTTTATTGTTCAGGTGAACACCCAGGTACTTGTAAGAGTTCAGTCTCTCAATGTCTCTTCCCTGGATGTTCACTGGTGGTGGGGCAGTAGAGTGGCATCTGCGGAAGTCCACCACCATCTCCTTGGTCTTCCCCGTGTTGATGAGAAGGTGGTTCCGGTGACACCAGTCCACAAAGTCCTGCGTTAGTCCTCTGTACTCCGTGTCATCATCATCCGTGATGAGACCGATGATGGCGGAGTCATCGGAGAACTTCTGCAGGACACAGCTGTCCGTGTTATGTCTGAAGTCTGCAGTATAGAGAGTGAAGAGGAAGGGCGCGAGGACCGTGCCCTGGGGCGCCCTCACACTGCAGGTCATGAGGTCAGACACACAGTCCCGGGCTCTCACAAACTGGGGCCGGTTTGTGAGGTAGTCCAGGATCCACTCAGCCAGGTCACAGTCCACTCCTTCCCACTCCAGCTTGTCCCTCAGGAGCAGCGGCTGGATGGTGTTGAAAGCACTGGAGAAGTCGAAGAACAAGAGTCTCACAGTGCTGCCGGCCCTCTCCAGGTGGGACAGCGAGCGGTGCATCAGAGAGATGATGGCGTCCTCTACTCCGATGCTGGGCCGATACGCGAACTGCAGCGAGTCCATCGCTGAGCTCACCATGGAGCAGAGGTGACCCAGGACGAGCCTCTCCAGAGTCTTCATCAGATGAGACGTGAGAGCCACTGGCCTGAAGCTGTTGAGGTCTTTGGCGTGCAGTGTCTTGGGCACAGGTACCACACAGGAGGTCTTCCAGAGCTGTGGCACCACCTTCAGCTTCAGGCTCAGGTTGAAGACATGCTCCATAACTCCACACAGCTCATCTGCACAGGACTTAAGGAGCCTGGGGCTGATCCCGTCTGGTCCAGCAGCTTTCCTACTCCTTATCCGGCTCAGTTCTCTCCTAACCTGAGCTGTTGTGAGAGACAAAGAGCGGAGGCGTGTGCTGGAGGTCTGGCTGAATTCTTGATGTGGATTCGGGGGCTGGGGGGCTGAGACAGAGGTGTGAAGAGGTGGCAGTCTGGGCCTTTGTGCAGGAGACAAGGTGAGCCCATGCAGCGGTGTGGGGAGGGGTGGGTGATTGATCAAACCTCAGGAAGTGTGAATTCAGATCGTTCACCCACTGCTGGTTTTCCCTTTGTCTGGACAGGCGGAGGACTGAAGCCAGAGACACTCTTCTCCACACCTCCCTGACATTCCGCTGTTGCAGCTGCTGTTCCATCTTCCTCCTGAAGTTGGTCCTAGCCTGCCTGATTTTCCTCCTCAGCTTCTTCTGTACAGTCTTCAACCATGGGAGCAACCATGGGAGCCATGAGAGACAATACCCACCATGGAAAAGATGGTTAGAGGCCAAAATCAAGGAAGCGCGGAGAGAAGTGAGCCAACTGTCAGAGGCCAAGAAAGATACGATGAAAAAGCAAGTACCCAAGAGGTACAGCCAGATGCCCATACCTGAAGCACTCAAAACTGCCAAGCAAAGGCTGCAAGCCTTAGCCAGCTGCCTAAAGAGGTACACGCGAGAAAATGAAGCCAGACGAATAAACCGCCTCTTCACAACACAACCTGCGAAAGTGTACGCTCAATGGCAGGGGAATAACACCAGCGCAGACCCCCAAGGCTGGAGACTGAAAGGTACTGGAAAGGCATATGGGAGAGGGAGGCATCACATTACACCGATGCACAGTGGCTGGTGGCTCTGAGGGAAGACCACAGCAACCTCCCTGAACAAGATCCAGTCACCATCACAATGGCAGACATTCAGGAAAGAGTCTCAGGCATGAAAAACTGGACAGCACCAGGCCCTGACATGATCCACGCATACTGGCTAAAGAAGCTCACTGCTCTCCATGAGTGCCTGGCAGCACAAATGAACCAGCTGCTAAGGGATGGGACTAACCCTGAATGGCTAACACAAGGGCGTACGATCCTGATCCTGAAGGATCCCTCAAAGGGTACAGTCCCATCCAACTATCGGCCAATAACCTGTCTCTCCACAACATGGAAGCTCATGTCAGGCATCATTGCGGCTAAGATAAGCGGGCACATGGATCAATACATGAGCGCAGCACAGAAGAGCATTGGCAAAAACACCAGAGGAGCCAAACACCAACTCCTGGTTGACCGAACAATCGCCCGTGACTGCAGAACCGGTCAGACCAACCTGTGCACTGCCTGGATTGATTACAAGAAAGCCTATGACTCAATGCCACATACATGGATCACTGAGTGCATGGAGTTGTACGATATCAATTGGACTCTAAAGGCGTTCATTGCAAACTCAATGCAGTTGTGGAAAACCACCCTTGAAATCAATGGCATGCCACTTGCACAAGTATCCATCAAATGTGGCATATACCAAGGAGATGCACTGTCCCCACTGCTGTTCTGCATAGGTCTGAACCCCCTCAGCCAAATCATTGACCGCACTGGCTATGGATACTTACTCAGAAATGGGGCCACCATCAGCCACCTCCTCTACATGGATGACATCAAGCTGTACGCTAAGAGTGAGCGAGACATCGACTCACTGATCCACACCACCAGGATCTACAGCACAGACACTGGAATGTCATTTGGGCTTGAGAAATGTAGTAGGATGGTGACAAAGAGAGGGACAGTAGTCCAAACAGAGGGGGTCTCACTCCCAGAGGGAATAGCAGACATTGAGGACAGTTACAAGTACCTTGGTATCCCACAAGCAAATGGCAACCTTGAAGAGGCAACAAGGAAAGCGGCTACGGCCAGATACCTGCAACGAGTAAGGCAAGTCCTAAGAAGCCAGCTCAATGGCAAGAACAAGGCACAGGCACAGCTATGCCCTGCCAGTGATCAGATACCCAGCAGGAATCATAAGCTGGCCAAAGGAGGAGATACAGACCACAGACGTTAAGACACGAAAGCTCCTGACCATGCATGGAGACTGTATGCGAGCCGGAAGGAAGGAGACCGAGGACTAGTGAGTGTGGGAACCACTGTCCAGGATGAAACATCCAAAATCCATAAGTACATCAAGGACAAGGCCCCGACAGATGATGTGCTCAGGGAATGCCTCAGACAGCGGAGCTCAGAGGAAGAGGTGCTGGAGGGACCATCATGGCAGGACAAGCCCCTACATGGGGCATACCACCGAAACATAACTGAAGTGGCTGATATCAAGAAATCCTACCAATGGCTGGAGAGGGCTGGTCTGAAGGACAGCACAGAGGCCCTCATCCTGGCTGCACAGGACCAGGCCTTGAGCACCCGAGCAATAGAGGCCCAGATCTACCACACCAGATAAGATCCAAGGTGTAGGCTGTGCAAAGAGGCTCCTGAGATAGTCCAGCACATAACTGCAGGGTGTAAGATGCTGGCAGGAAAAGCATACATGGAGTGACATAACCAAGTGGCGGGTATAGTATACAGAAACATTTGTGCAGAGTACAGACTGGAGACTCCAAGGTCAAGGTGGGAAAACACCTCCAAAGGTTGCAGAGAATAACCGAGCCAAGATCGTGTGGGACTTTCAGGTACAGACTGACAGAATGGTGATGGCAAACCAACCAGACATAGTGGTGGTGGATAAGCAACAGAACAAAGCCGTGGTGGTGGACATTGAAATACCAAGCGATGGTAATATCAGGAAAAGGGAACACGAGAAACTAGAGAAATACCAGGGGCTCAAGGAAGAGCTGGAGAAGGCCTGGAAGGTGAAGGCATCAGTGGTGCCCATGGTAATCGGAGCACTTGGGGCTGTAACCCCCAAACTGGAGGAGTGGCTCCAACAGATCCCAGGAAAAACATCAGACATCTCAGTCCAGAAAAGTTCAGTACTAGGAACAGCAAAGAGACTGTTTAAATAAATAAAAGGACTTGACTTATAGGTGCTGCTCACTTACAGTGAAGAGCTCCAGCATGGGTGTATAGGTGACCACCACAGATGTTTGGCTGGAGGGCTCTTTTATCTTTATTTCTATGGAATTGTTCATGTGTAACTCCACCAACAGTAATTGTCTTCACAACAGAACCACAAATTTTACAGTGTCAGAGCTCCTTTTCAGACTGAGTCTGAAAAATCCATCTCATTTTGTTTTTTGTCATCAGAAAACTAAATAAATGTAAAATGATTATTATTAGTATGACTTTTTGTATGGCTTTGCTCAGATTTGTTGAGTAGCTTCTTTGCAGTGTAGAAAAGCAAATGCTTCCCCTCAGGTCCTCCTCTGACTCTCCTCTCTTTCTCTCCTCCTCTGGCCTTTCCCCACTCCTCCTCTGCTCTCCTCTCAGTCCTTAGAGACATAGAATGAATGAAAACCTTTATTTTTATTTATTTTTTATTATCCTTTATTTATCACTGTAGGGAAATTATCCTCTGCATTCCACCCATCCTTTCAGGATGCGGTGGGCAGCACATGAAGGTGCCCGGGGACCCATCTCCATGATCTTGTTCCTAGGCTTGGTCAGGACCTCAGCTGGAGGATTTTTACCTATGGAGTATGTTTTTGGGTTGATGGGGCCACTCAGCCACCGTGCTGCCAAATTATTATTTGCCCTTTTAGGGAAATCACAAGACAACATGTGCTTTATTTTTCATTTTTTTCTTTTTAAATCATTAAATTACTTAGACTTAGACTTAGACAAACTTTATTGATCCACAAGGGAAATTATTTGGATACAGTAGCTCAGACATCACAATATAATATAATAACAGAGTAACAAAAATAGATGGTATAGCAAAAAGAGTAAGGGGTGTCAAATGAGACATAATTATAAAATGTATATGTACAAGTCAAAATAAAATAGAAATATAAGTAATAAAGTAATAAACTATATAGTCACAGCTATATACAAGAGACAAGAACGACAGTGCAAATACTATGCTGATTGACAGGGCGTGAGGTAATCCGTTACTTGGGATTAACTTGGAGTACAGTTGTAGGGAGTATTATCTGTTACATAAGGGTGAGTTGTTGTACAACTGTATGGCGTATGGTATGAATGTAGTCCTGAATCTCTCACTATTTGAGCGGAGCTGTAGGAGCCTATTGGAGAATGAGCTCCTCTGTCCCTCTATAGTCTGGTGCAGTGGGTGAGCAGGAGTGTCCATGATGCAGAGCAGTTTGTCCAGTGACCTCCTGTCCCTCACTGTGACAAATGTCTCCAGCTCACATCCTATCACGTAACCCGCTTTACGGATCAGTTTGTCAATCCGCCCAATGTCTCTTTTACTGGTGCTGCTCCCCCAGCAGACCACAGCGAAGTACAGTGCGCTGGCCACCACAGACTGGTAGAAGATCTCCAGTAACTTGCTGCACACATTGAAGGACCTGAGCTTTCTCAGGAAGTAGAGTCTGCTCATGCTCTTCTTGTAGACAGCATTACAGTTGTCCCTCCAGTCAAGTCTGTTATTCACCTGTACGCCAAGGTACTTGTAGCAGTCCACTATTTCCACGTCCTGGCCCTGGATGGTAATGGGCTCCACAGGTGTCCTCTTTCTCCTAAAACCAATCACCAGTTCCTTGGTCTTGTCAACGTTCAGGAGCAGATGATTTGCCTGGGACCACTCCACAAAGTTTGTAATCAGTGTCCTGTACTCCAGCTCCTGTCCATCCCTGATACACCCGACTACTGCAGAGTCATCAGAGAACTTCTGCAGATGGCAGGACCCGGAACTGTATTGGAAATCAGAGGTGTACAGAGTGAACAGGAACGGAGACAGGACTGTACCCTGGGGAGCTCCTACATTACTGACCACAGTGTCAGACAGGGTGGTCCCCAGTCGCACGTACTGAGGCCTGCCTGACAGGTAGTCATTACTCACTTTTTTTAACATTACCAACACGGAGAACATGTAATACAGGCCAAAACACACAGACAGGCAATAAATACATATGTACATAGTATTTTGACTTTTTTCACCAAGTCTCAGTACATTGCTTCTCATTTCTAATTTTTCTAATATTCTGGGTTAGTCTTTATAATATTGCATTTAGTTTCTTATTAAAGCTCACACACAAGTTCAAGAAATAACAGATCAGCGAAGGAAAAAACTACCACAAAACACCAGAGAAGATCGTGTCATACTTTTCTACAGTGGAGTCAGGCTGGTCAGGGACAGGGGGAGGAGCCCTCACAGATGCTCCTGGGGTCAAAGGTCAGCGGGCCCTCAGGCTTTGACCCTCTGACAGACTCTGGTCCCGGCTCCTCAGCTCAGCGCTCCCACACTCTGATTAACTGTATGTGACCGGGGCCCTCACTCTGATCATCTGTATGTGACCGGGGCCCTCACTCTGATTATCTGTATGTGACCAGATCCGTAACTTCGGGATAAGGATTGGCTCTAAGGCAGGGGTGCTCACACTTTTTCAGCATGCGAGCTACTTATAAAATAAATGATCTAGTTAGTTAGTTCATTTATTTGTCTCCCATAGGAGAAATTTCTTTGAAACGGGAGGGGCTGCTCAAAGTACCACTCACATACAAGCACATCATTTAACAACACCAAGATCACAGTGAAAAACATACAAAAGTTTCTAAGTCCACAGGTCATCTCCTTCTTCGTCTAGTCTCCAGCTTCTCATTCATCAACTTAACAGATACAGGTACAAATGAATTCCTGAATCTGTTATACTTGTACAAGAATGTCCTGTACCTGCCCTGAAGGCATCAGGGAATACTCAGGGTGTAGGATATGTGTGTTGTCTGACAAAATCCCAAAGGCCTGGCTAATGGTAGATTCCTCAAACAGCTGCTGTGGGGATAACAGAGGTGCCCCTATAATTTTTCCCTAACTAGACTAGAAATTTGGGTTTTAGATTTCACCCCTAGATTCCCAAACCAAGAGGTGATGCCATAGCACAAGACTGACTCCATGGCAGCCCTATAGAAGAGCACCATGATGTTCTTTGACACCCCAAACACCCTGAGTCGACGTAAAAAATGAAGCCGTTGGTGGAACCAGGTACAGACACTGGTGACTTGTGTGCTCCAGCACAAGTCACTATCCACATGTACTCCCAGGTATCTGAAGGAGGTGACCTGCTGGATAGCAGCTGTTGATGGTCACTAGGCTGTGTTCTATAATCATCTCCACAGTCTTTTTAATGTTTATTAGTAAATGGTGCTCATTGCACCAATCAGCCAGCTTTCCCACCCCGGAGATATGACTGGCTAAGGTTGAAGTCTTTGAGAGGAGACTTAAAAGCAACATATCATCTGAGAACTTAATAATATACTGTTCTGGTTGCAAGCTCACACAATCATTTGTAAATAACGTAAACAAAAAGGGCAAACTCACACAGCCCTGGGGTACACTTGTGCTACTCAGCACTGTATGAGAAAGAGTTGAGTTGAGCGTCACCTGCTGAGGACGATTCGATAAGAATGAAAAATACCATTTGATAAGAAAAGGGTTAACATTTAGGCTTATCAGTTTCTTAAGGAGCATATGTGGCCTGATCAAATTAAAGGTCGAACTGAAATCTATGAACAATAACCTGGCATAAGCTTCTGCTCTTTCCAAATGTTTAAGCACCAGGTGCATCATTGTGCAAATGGCATCATTTGTGCTACGCTTGCTCCTATATGCAAATTGGTATTGATACCTACTACAAAAATGCAAATCATTTATTTATTCATAAATATATTGAGAATTCTTTACATGTACAATTTATGTTGATGTACCTTGCATAACGGCATGAACCCATATTGCACAATTTCATTTTTTCTCATTACCTTACTCTCTTGACTTGCATTGGATGGAATCAGCTAGGGATGCATAGTCCAGACAGTAGCTGCTGACATCCAGACTCAAGCACACTTCTAAATGATCATCAGTCATGGTGAAACAGTACTTGGACATAATGATCTTCATGTGGGAAAAGACTGACTCACCCAAATACGTTTTTATAGATCTATCCCCATTTTATCTGATAAATGTTCATTTAAGCTTAAAAAAGCCAAGCAAACTGTACTGCCTTTAAACATTCTGTGCCCCTTTTTTGGACCCTCACCCACAGTTTGATAACCCCCTTCGTTGATTTTAAATCTGTTTTTCAAGTTCCTAACTGGAGTTACATTATCTTACTGGTTTTGCAGCTCATCTCCAAAAAAACCCAAACAGAGAGAGGTTAATCAGAGCTGCTCCCCAGGGGCTGACTCCACCCTCACCCGCTCCTCCACCCTCACCCGCTCCTCCACCCTCACCCACTCCTCCACCGTCACCCACTCGTCCACCCTTACCCGCTCCTCCACCCTCGCCTCTACCCTCACCTCCATCCTCACCCGCTCCTCCACCCTCACCCGCTCCTCCACCCTCACCTACTCCTCCACCCTCACCCACTCCTCCACCCTCACCCGCTCCTCCACCCTCACCTCCATCCTCACCTGCTCTTCCACCCTCACCCGCTCCTCTATCCTCACCCGCCCCTCCACCCTCACCTCCACCCTCACCCGCTCCTCCACTCTCACCTCCATCCTCACCCACTCCTCCATCCTCACCCACCACTACATCCTCACCCACACCTCCACCCTCACCAGCTCTTTCACTCTCACCTCCATCCTCACCTCCATTCTCACCTGCTCCTCCACCCTCACCCCCTCCTCTATCCTCACCCGCCCCTCCACCCTCACCTCCACCCTCACCCGCTCCTCCACTCTCACCTCCATCCTCACCCACTCCTCCATCCTCACCCACCACTACATCCTCACCCACTCTTCCACCCTCACCCGTTCCTCCACCCTCACTGCTCCTCCATCCTCACCCACTCCTCCACCCTCACCCGCTCTTCCACCCTCAACCACTCCTCCTCCCTCAACCATTCTTCAGTCCATCACCCACTGTTACCTCACTCACTCTAACCTCATGTCACCTCCTCTACACACACACACACACACACACACAAATACACACACACACACACACACACACACACACACACACACACACACACACACACACACACACACACACACAGGCACCAGAGATGGTGCAAAATCAAATTTAACATTTTAGAATCAACATCTGAAGGCTCATAGAGGAGCAATGGAGATGTTTATGAAAAATTATCTCTCCACACCAATGTATACAGGCTTATGGTGACTTCATGGAACTGTATGTACAATTTTCATTTTCAAATTTCACAAGCATGACCTATCTGAGTCCCCAGATATGAGGTAAACATGTTCAAATAAAAAATAACTTTACTGGTGACAAATGTAATTCAAATTAAATAAAAATAATATGACAATCATCCAGCTTCTCTCATTTGGGTTGCCAGTTTCAATGCTGAAATCCAGTATGTTTAAACCTAAAATGCCTCTCTCTGATCTGAATGGTCACTACCCCTGCAATGCAGCCAGTCATGATTCAGTGCTAGTGCAGCCTCTGCAGCTCGGGGAGGGAGTTCTGGATGTTTTGAGCTTTACATGAGGCTTGTCCTTTCCATATACTGAGAATGAGACAAATGCAGGATGTGTCCTCTATTTGGCAACACAGGTTTTAAAAAGTAAGAGCTCACGCAACATACAGTTTATTATAATGTTTTAAGCACAGAATTATGACACTTTGCTCTCTCTGTACACTGTCTTTAACACATGGAAAAGGTTTGGAAGCCTTCACAGTAGAACTTCCTTCCTTCCTAAGACAGTGCACTATTTTTTTTGTCACAATTTGACACTATATTTGGACTGTGAGACTTGTGACATGAACAAATGGCGTACTGAAGAGCTGATGGGGCATCTGAGAGAAATGGGCTCTGTGCAGTTGTCGTATTAACCCCTCGTACCCTGACTATTTACTGTTTAGAGGATAACTCAATCTGCCCTCAGTATCATATTCACGGCCCTGTCTCTGGCCTGTACAAGTACACAGGGCAGCACCTGGCTCTGCTCCTGTCTGGGATTATGAGTGTGATTATAGATATGAAGGTGAAATATGCACCTGCCGCGGGGTCTGGACAGGTGCCAGAGCAGACAGGGGAGCCTGCCAACCCCTCCCCTCTCCCCGGCTCCAGAGAAGAGGAAGTGTGGGGTAAGAGTCAGGTCACTAACACGCTCGAAGCACTGCTGTGAATAGGATTGTTCATGTCCCGACATACTGAAGTGCACATGACACATTATGTTGTATTATATTAAGTTATATTATTTTATTTTATATTACATTATACTGTATTATGTTACAGTGAGAGTCATGAACAAGGAACAAGGATTCCCTTCTATATGCACACTGTCCTAGTGCACCTACGCCCTAATATAAATATATATATATATATATATATATATATATATATATATATATATTAGGTGTGGGCCATTATTGGCTTTAACGTGCTGCGTTAACGTGAGACTCTTATCGGGCGATAAAAAAAATGTATTAATCTATTCTCAAAGTTGGGTTGGGAGCTGGGTCTATACTACACAAACTATGATGACGTTCACCTTTATATTTTAGCGCGGATGTATACCTACCTATATATTTTAGCGCAGATGTACAGTATACCCAGCCGAATTGCACTGAAGGGAGTGGGAACGAGTCTTCGACCCTCTGTATGCCGACTGTGAATTACCACATCAAACGTGACGTGCTAACATGGATGCAGCTATGAAGCCGCTGGGTTTGCTTCAGGGAAAATTTATTTTTAAGAAGCTTCCCAATGGAAACCTCGACAAGACTAAGGTTGTTTGCACCTTCTGCAATGCGGAATTAGCTTACTGTAGGAGTTCTTCCAGTCTCAAGTACCACCTAAACGCAAAGCATCCCTTAGCTAATGTGGAAGATGCCGGGCCAAGCACTGATGTAGCGCAGGGGAAGAGACGTCGTCAAACTACTTTGTCTGAGTACAACCGAGGCAAGCCCGTCAGCACAGCTCTATCAGCCAAACTAACTAATCTTCTCACTCAGTGGATTGCCACCAGCTGCCGGCCCATCAGCGTGGTTGAAGATGATGGGCTCGAGCTTGTTCTCCAGGCGGCCACAGGTGACCCATCTTACAAACTACCTGCGAGGCGAACTATCATTAGGAGAATACATGACCAGTACGCCGCAAAGAAAGCCACAAAAGAAGAGAAGATGGTAGAGGCGAAGTGTGTAGCACTGACTGGACATCTGTCAACAACGATAACTACCTCGGCATTACTGTACACCTCATCGATGCCAGCTGGGAACTTCACTCCTTCGCTTTAGGTAGGCTACGTTATGTAATTTTAAATTACATAATTTAATTTAATTACTTAGCCTATTAATTACCACGACACCACGAATTACCACCACATTATGTTTGCTTCTTGATGATTGCTAGTTGTTTACTACTAGTACTGAACTTATTCTGATCTACTTTGTCTGTCCGGTAGGTGTGATGAAAACAGAGGAGCATCACTTTGCAGAAGCGTGTGCCAGGCAGTTTCTTGACGTTGCTAATCAGTGGGGGATAGCTGACAAAATCAGCACCATCGGAACAGACAACGCTCCTAATGTGGTGGCAGCAGGGAGGATACTGCCATTCGAGCATTTGCCCTGTGTTGCGCATGTTCTACAGAGAGCTATTGTAAAGTCACTTCGGGAAGGTGGTTTTGATGGTGTACTGGCCAAGTGCCGTAAAGTGGTCGGACATTTCAAACACAGTCCGGCCAACTCAGACGAGCTGAATGTCCAGCAAGCCTCCCTTGGACAAGTTCAGGAGCCACTCGTGCAAAATGTTCCAACAAGGTGGAATTCCACCCTTGAGATGATCAAGCGCGTGAGGCGCAATAGCGATGCACTGCACACAACGCTGTCTCAGCAGAACCACAATCTGGCCCTCCCAACAAATGCTGAATATGAGAAGTTGGCAAAGCTAGAGAAACTGCTGGAGCCATGCAGGTATGTTCTACAAAGATAGTGTGTTCATGAATTGGCATACAAGTTCTTTTAAATGTCACTTTGTATTTAACCCTATGGGCCCGACGCCCGCAAAATGCGGGCAAATTTACACCTACTCTTCTCTGTTGAATTACTTTGGAACGGTACATCGTAGCGATATGGCACTCATACCAAACGAAACAGCAGAACTAGGGCTTTACAACGTGACCCCCCGCTTATTTGCGCTCGAGTATTTGCAAGATATTCATTTGTTAAAATTAGCCAAAATCTCTCATATTAGCGCTCTGCACAGGCATTACTCTCGTTGAAATTACTCGTGAACCCGTGATTGCATGCATAAACAAGGCACGCATATCAGAAGAAAGTACAGAATCTTAGCTTTCCAACGACACCAAGCACATATTTCTGCATTGAATTTATCATGTTAAAACAAGGGATCAAATGTTTGCCAAGTAATGATTTGACAAATTTCTACTTCACCCATTTTACACTCGCGGTTATCAGTCAATGCATAATGTAAACAATAGTGGAACTTACTGATTCTACTGCTATTGTGCATTTCTGTCAAGACACGTTTTATACAGTTTTGAAATTACTGCAAATTTCTGCATAATATCCATAATCCTGCATAATCCTGATATAACATCTTTCATTACATGGAAAATAGGCCCTTATTTCCGTCAGGCACAGACTACATATTTACCAACATTGATAAGCCACTGAATATCCCACTATCATGGTTCTTATATTGCCAGATTCCAGACAATCTCCTCTACTCAAACATGAAAAGATATCCCTACTGACACCGTCCTATGGACAGGTACTTGCAAGAATACAAGATTTTTTTAATACGCAATATGATTTTTTATTGGTTTACTATTTTTTATAAAATCAGTGCAAATAGTAGCTCACCAAATGAAACCGGATCTGGATAGCCTAGACTGTCCTGAAAAAAAAAACAAGACCAAGATATGAGCTTAAAAATAAAGGTAGTAAAAATACCCTGAAAATAGCCTAGGGGCCCATAGGGTTAAGAAACACGTGCCCTTAAATGTAATGTGATTAAGAACTTTAAAAATGTGTAATCTGAGTTAAATGAATCAGTCATTAATTATTTATTGCTCTGTTTCTGTCTGTATGTGTGTCTGTCTGTGTGTGTGTGTGTGTCTGTCTGTCTGTCTGTCTGTCTGTCTGTCTGTCTGTGTGTGTGTGTGTGTGTGTGTGTGTGTGTGTGTGTGTCTGTCTGTATGTATGTGTGTCTGTCTCTGTGTGTGTCTGTCTGTCTGTGTGTGTGTGTGTGTGTGTGTGTGTGTCTGTCTGTCTGTCTGTATGTATGTGTGTCTGTCTCTGTGTGTGTCTGTCTGTGTGTGTGTGTGTGTGTGTGTGTGTGTGTGTGTGCGTGTGTGCGTGTGTGCGTGTGTGCGTGTGTGCGTGTGTGTGTGTGTGTGTGTCTGTCTGTCTGTCTGTCTGTGTACATCACTGAGCTCCTTGGTGGGGATAAGTATGTATCCTGCTCTGTGGTTCTACCTGCCCTGTGCCACCTCCAGCACGCGATGAAGATCTCAGATGATGATCCTGCCTATATTGTGCGATTCAATGCTGCCTTCACCAAGGACCTCAACCAGCGGAGGGAGAAAATAAACCTGGAATGGCTTAAGGTATGTCAGACTGACCAGAAGATAACTGCATTATTTGACCATTATAGACTGTTAAGCCAGTAGATCGGCCAATGAATAGATGAATGAGTCATGAAGAAATATGGAGGTTGGATCTGGAAAGTGACATTTTCATCAATCTATATATATATATTTTTTTTTTTCATCAAAGATGGTGACTGCTCTAGATCCACGATTTAAGGACCTCAAGTGCTTGCCCAGAGCAGACAGGGAGCCAGTGTGGGCAAAGCTAAGAGAGTTGGTGAAGGGAGAAGAACCTGCTCTGCAGCCACTTCGGGAGGAGAACCCTGAGCCACTCAAGAAGAAAACAGCCCTGCTTCTGATGGGATCAGACTCAGAATCACAATCAGATGAGGAAACACCAGAAGACAATACTGTGGAGAGGTACAAGGTAGAGCCCAGTGCCAGTTTAGATCAGTGTCCACTGAAGTGGTGGTTGGAGCACACTGCTGTCTAGGGTAAGATAGCCCACATTGCACGTAAATACTTGGGGACTCCTGCCACAACTGTCCCATGCGAGAGAATTTTTTCTTTAACAGGCCATATAGTGCAGAAGAGGAGATCGACTTTGTCACCAGAAAATGTGAACAAGCTAGTCTGCCTAAGTGACTGGTGGAAGAAGGAGAAATAGAGCTTGGACTGATTGACACAAAGCTACTGACTGTAAACAGTTCATCACAACCTCTTCAAAATTCATGTTTCATGTTTCATTGAGTTCATGTTTAACTAAATAAACAGTTAGTAAACACAAGTACATCTTATTGAACATGATTTATTTTCATCACCAAGTATCAAAGTAGAACAGCTTTCTCAAGCACTTAGTGATGCATTTTGAAAACAGGAGATGAGCCCCTGGTCTACTGCGCCACCTGGCTTAAGAAACCCGTTCTTAAAGACTTACTTTTAGTCATTATTTAAGTAGCACACATATTCTGAATGCCTTCATCAGAATTCAAATGAGCCATCTAGATTAATCGAGATTAATTTCATAATTACAGTGAGATTAATATAGATTAAAAAAATTTTATTTATGCCCACCACTAATATTATATATATATATATATATATATATATATATATATATATATATATATATATATATATATATATATATATATATATAGTAATAATATATTACACTGATATATATTGCACCAACCCCTACTGCAAACATGTCTATTGCACACGCCCGTATATTGCACAGTGTACTATTGCTTTGATATAACACTGATTTCATCCTGGTGCCTGAGGAGATAAATGAGTATTGTACATGTACGTTTGTAAACATATTAAAACTTACAGTCATCCGAGTTTGTTCAGTTTAACTGTGGGAGAAGAAAAGAACTTGAGCAAAGCACTTGCTAACTTCTACTGTCTATAAATAGGAGAGTCGTGGTCTATAAGTATTTTTGAACTGTAATAATGTTAGCAGCTTTTATAGCAGGCTCCGCTCACAGCTGCTTGGCTCTGACCTGCCTGTAGGACACAACAGTCACTCTGATTCTGTGGTGTAGTGCATGTAAATACAGAGATATAAAAATAAACAGTGTAAAAGATGTAGCATCAGTTCACACCTGAGTGCATGAAAGAGCGGCAGCTGGGTACAGTAGCTCCTGCGTTTTTTCTTGATAACATCTACCTTTTAAGGTACTCTTGTGTGCACTTCAAGTTTTGTACTTTGTTTTTATTTACTCTATTTGCTCAATAAAACACTCATCATGTTTTTTGGGCATTTTTGTTGTTTTTTCTTGATTTTTGCTGGCCTCTTTGTCTCTTACTGTGTGGCTCAGCAGTCCAGACTGCCCTTTGTGTATTCCAGAGAGCACCTTCTTTCACTCTCCAAGTCCCCAGTGCTGTTTGGAGTTAAGCCTGACATTCCTGTAGAATTACAGAGGAGAAAGACACTTTCCTTAGCGGTAAGAAGAAGGGCGGCGGGATTGCAGTTTTTGTGAATGAAAGGTGGTGTAATCCTGGCCATATTAATGTGAAGGAACGGATCTGCATGCCGGACATTGAACTTATGCTCTTGGGAATACGTCCATATTATTTACCGAGGGAATTTACTTCTGTCCTGTTCATCTGAGTTTACATCCCTCCCTCAGCTGATGAAGAGGCAGCCTGTGACAGGATACACACTGTGGTCGCTGGGCTGCAGTCTAAAGACCCGGAGGCTTTGTTACTGATTTCCGGAGACTTTAACCATGTTTCCTTGGACAATGTTTTACCCACACTTCACCAGTATGTGGATTGTAAAACTCGGGACAATAGAACTCTGGACTTACTGCATGCCAATTCTAAGGAGGCATACAGTGCCACTGCCCTACCCCCACTGGGAGGATCTGACCACAATCTGGTCCTGTTAACACCTCAGTATGTCCCTGCAGTAAAGAGGCAGCCTGTCACCACTAGGACTGTAAGGAAGTGGAGTCAGGAAGCCAGCAATGCCCTTCAGGACTGCTTTGAGACCACAGACTGGAATGCGCTCTGCCTGCTGCATGGGGACAACATTGACAGCATGACGGACTGTATAACGGATTACATCAACTTCTGTGAGGATACAGCCATCCCCACTGTCCGCTGTTACCCCAACAACAAGCCCTGGATCACTAGCTAGCTGAAGGATCTACTTAATAAGAAGAAGCGGGCCTTCAACTCTGGTGATAAGGATGAGGTGAAGAGGGTGCAACAGCAGCTGAAGATCCAGCTCAGACTAGGGCAAGATGCATACCGGAAAAGGCCTGAGGCAAAACTCCAGCAAAATAACATCAGGGAAGTGTGGCAAGGCATGAAGGCCATCACTGGCTTCAGCCCTTGATCGAAGCTGCAGGACAATAGCCCAGACAGATCAAACCTGCTCAATCTGCATTTTAATCACTTCTCATCCCCTGGCACCCCCACCTCTACACCTCCCAGACGCCCAATCCACACCTCACCACAGACCACTCAGACGACCATTCATCAGCCCAACACCTCTGCTCCCACACCTGCTCCCACCCCCACAGAGGAACACCCTACTCCCACCCCCACGGAGGAACCCAGCTCTTTGTGTTTGTCACCTGCGCAGGTGAAAAGGCAGTTGGAGAAAATTCACCATAACAAGTCTCCTGGACCAGACCAAGTCAACCCCCGCGTACTGAGGACATGTGCTACACAGCTCACTGGGATCTTTCACTTTCTCTACACACTGAGCCTGAACCTTGAGAGGATACCGGTGCTATGGAAGACCTCCTGCATTGTGCCTGTGCCCAAGAAGCCTATTCCATCTGGACTTAATAACTTCAGACCAGTGGCTTTGACATCGCATGTCATGAAAGTGTTTGAGAGACTTGTTTTGGCTCAGCTCAGATCTCTGGTGGCCCCATCCCTGGATCCTCTACAGTTTGCCTATCAGTCCCACATTAGTGTGGAAGATGCTGTAATCTATCTTTTGCAGCGGGCTCACTCTCACCTGGATAGTGTTGGGGGCTCTGTGAGGATATTGTTCTTCAATTTTTCCAGTGCTTTTAACACTATCCAGCCCTTTCTGATGAGTGAGAAGCTGCTCAGGATGGGTGTCAGCTCCTCCATTGTCTCCTGGATTAATGACTACCGGTCAGGCAGGCCTCAGTATGTGCGACTGGGGACCACCCTGTCTGACACTGTGGTCAGTAATGTAGGAGCTCCCCAGGGTACAGTCCTGTCTCCGTTCCTGTTCACTCTGTACACCTCTGATTTCCAGTACAGTTCCGGGTCCTGCCATCTGCAGAAGTTCTCTGATGACTCTGCAGTAGTCGGGTGTATCAGGGATGGACAGGAGCTGGAGTACACGACACTGATTACAAACTTTGTGGAGTGGTCCCAGGCAAACCATCTGCTCCTGAACGTTGACAAGGTGATTGACTTTAGGAGAATGAGGATGCCTGTGGAGCCCATTACCATCCAGGGCCAGGACGTGGAAATAGTGGACTGCTACAAGTACCTTGGCGTACAGGTGAATAACAGACTTGACTGGAGGGACAACTGTAATGCTGTCTACAAGAAGAGCATGAGCAGACTCTACTTCCTGAGAAAGCTCAGGTCCTTCAATGTGTGCAGCAAGTTACTGGAGATCTTCTACCAGTCTGTGGTGGCCAGCGCACTGTACTTCGCTGTGGTCTGCTGGGGGAGCGGCACCAGTAAAAGAAACATTGGGCGGATTGACAAACTGATCCGTAAAGCTGGACACGTGATCGGCTGTGAGCTGGAGACATTTGTCACAGTGAGGGACAGGAGGTCACTGGACAAACTGCTCTCCATCATGGACACTCCTGCTCACCCACTGCACCAGACTATAGAGGGACAGAGGAGCTCATTCTCCAACAGGCTTCTACAGCTCCGCTTAAACAGTGAGAGATTCAGGACTACATTCATACCATACAACTCACCCTTATGTAACAGATAATACTCCCTACAACTGTACTACAAGTTAATCTCAAGTAACGGATTACCTCATGCCCTGTCAATCAGCATAGTATTTGCACTGTCATTCTTGTCTCTTGTATATAGCTGTGACTATATAGTTTATTACTTTATTACTTATTACTTATATTTCTTTTTTATTTTGACTTGTACATATACATTTTTATAATTATGTCTCATTTGACACCTGTCTCTTACTCTTTTTGCTATACCATCTACTTTTGTTACTCTATGTTATTATATTATATTGTGATGAGTGAGCTACTGTATCCAAATAATTTCCCTTGTGGATCAATAAAGTTTGTCTAAGTCTAAGTCTAAGGGTGCGTCCCAATTCTCTGTCTTACCCTTTCCTCTTCCTCTACCCCTTGATCTACGTCTTTGTCTTACCCCTTGATACCAAGCTGTAAGGGCTAGGGAAGAATTGGGACGCCACTCGATTACCGTTTGCGTCATCATCCCTTGCCGCTACCTGGCTGCTACGTGTACAAAAGGCGACAACAATTGACTCAAACAAACACAGATGCCGTCCTCTCAGGTCTTGATGTCAATTGCCAGGGCTCTTTTTATCTTTGCGCGCTTGTCTGCGATCAGATGAAGACATCAGAGAAGAAGATTGTTTCTGAGATGCATATGAATGCTTACGGATTCAATCACGGTATGTATCTCATAATATTTACCGGCAGCAGCACCATAGGTAACTTAGCTAACATAAACATTAGCATAAACATAATGTTTTAACAAGGTAACAAGTATAATGTTTATATTACCTACATTACCTATGAAACAATCTTCTCTGATGTTATCGTTTGATCGCAGACAAATATGCATTTTTATACATGTTGTAATTGTGTGATGTACTTTTTGTATTTATGCAGTTGCTAAATCGTACTCGTTGTACTGGAGCAGTGTAAACGTGAGGTTTAAACATTTTTTGTTGTTCCAGGCGGCTCAGCCACCTATGTACTGCAGGGTGGATGCAAATGTGCCCATATTACATTTAATAATTTCGTAGTGTTTTCATGTTCTTTTCCTTGATTTCTATACTGTTGTTTGTATTGTTGTATAGATGTTACTGTAGTGTGTTCACAGTAGGGTATTATGGAGGGATTTTTGCAATTGCTTGCAATAAATGTTTTTTTAAAACACACCACACATGTGTATTGAGTATTACTGTAGAATGTATGCACATCTAGAACAGCCTTTGTACAAGAACATTTATTCCTCAGCTGTAGCAATGAATATAAAATAACATATATAAAAACTTTTTTTTTTCAACAGGTAACAAATATATATGTATATAAATTCTCAACACTCAAATGTAACATGTTAATAAAACAAACAAAAACACAACTAAAAACTGGTTTACATCTTGTCAACCGTCTTTTCAAAGAGGACTAGAAACCTCTGTGTCTTGGCCTCACTTTCCTCATGACACCTTTGTTCCTTGAGTGCCTCCTCAGCCAGGAACTCCAGGATGGGGTTGGACCTCCTCTTCGTGGCGCTGGCTGCTGGGGTGCTGGGCTCTGGAGTACTGGATGCTGGGGAGCTGGCCTCTGAAGTGCTGGCTGCTGTGTCAAAAGTGAAGCTGTCAGAGGTGGAGGGCTCCACAATATCCTAAGGGAACAAGGCAAATCAGTTTTAGACATTTTCAAGGAATATCTCCTCATGACATTTAAAGAGAATATTTGTGAATCTGATGTCAACAGAATTAATGGAAGTACTGAATTCCAAGGTGAATGTTACATTAGCCTCACCAGGAGTAGTGAGATGGTTTCCTCGGCTCCTGGCTCATAAGATGCCACCACCACAGGGGGGTCCATTGCTGGCCTGGCACCCAAAACCTCATGCATGTCTGCATAATATTGCCAGGTAGCAACGGTCACCTCACCCATGTCGGTTCCGGAGCCCATTTTGGGAGTCCTCAATTCCTGAAACACAAATACACATAAGAAATACAAATGGCTAGTGGATACATGCATCCCTCAATTGGAAATTATGTTAAACTGTACATCACATAGGCTTACCTTGTATTTTTGTTTCAGGTTCTCCCACTTCTTGGAAGCCTGTTGGCCGGTTGCCTTTCCCTCCAAACCTGCCTCTTTCACAAATTTCCTGCATCACAACCAACAGTACAAACATTCAGTATTTGAAGCACAACACAGAAATTTAAACAAATCAGAAAACAGACACAAGAATATAATGAATATAATGAATTTCCCCCCTCTCTTTCACCCTACGGAATATGTTGTTTGCATAGTGTTGTTGATTGACTTCTGATGTATACGTATTCACACGTATTTGTACGTATTCGTATTCGCACCCAAGCCAGACGAGCAGCACGACAAAATGATTGAACAATGAATTAACGAATTACTCACTCCCACTGTTGCTTAGCCCCCATTTTTGACATCATGAACCACTTTTCATTGTTGCTCCGATATCTGATGAGCCGCCGAGTCCCTGTTGAGCCGCATTTTGTAATAACAGTGCATTTTGTAATATACGTCCAAAATGTAATAACTTTTTCATTTCATTTTGTAATAAAGCCGCATTTTGTAATAAGCTGCCGCATTTTGTAATAAACTGCCCCAGCGCATTTTGTAATAAATTTTGCCGCATTATGTAATAAGTTATTACATTTTGAGAAGATTATTACAAAATGCACTTGCAACTTTTTTATTCTCTAGGAAATGTAATAACATGGTGCATTATGTAATAATACCTATTATTGTTGTTTGTTAAACAATGAATTTATACAAGAGTGACTTTTGTTGTTTTTTATGCAATTTCCCTTAGAGCTATGTAGCCTAATAAATCTATGTATGACAGAATACTCCAAATATAACTTTAGTTGCCTATTTGAAGTTTGGAATTATATAGGCCAATAACTTGTGGCCAAATTCAAAGCTCTACATGGTCTGTCACTCAGCCAGGGAGGGGAGGGCGGGCTGTAATCTGGCTGCTGCATCAGTTCTACAAAGATCATGCGCTGCTTGCATGCTTAATTGAGACAGCCAACAGAGTTCAACATGATGCCAGGTATGAAAAAACTGTGCCAAATATTATCTGTGTAATTGAATATATGTAAGTATAAAGACAATTTGGAGTTGATCTAAAGTTATGTAGATGTTTTGCCCTTGATAAGAAATTATATGACTGAATTTAAACCTGCATTGTCCAAGTTATGCTCGCTGCATTAAAAACAGTTTGTAAAGTAAAACTGAAATCTATGCCTCTAAGTACATATTAAAAGTTAATAACTTAAACAGGACACATTTGAAGGAAAACTGTGCATGTGCAAAAAAACTACACACACACACACACACAATAGTACACTGCTCAAAAAATAAAGTGAACATTTAAACAACACATCCCAGATCACAATGAATGAGGCATTCTGGTTAATAATGTATATTATTTACATGGTGGAATGAGTTGGAAACAAAATACTATGTGCATCAGAAGGAAGGGCCCACTGCACCAGCATATGGTCTTACACTGGGTGGAACCCTTCATTTTTTTATTATTTTGAGTAGACTAGTGTACATTATAGGGTTTTTTAACAGGAGGAATGAAAAGTTATGAACCATCGATATTTTAAATGCCAATAAAACTTTGGGGTTGAACTTTTTTTGTCATTGTAAGAACATAAACTGTACTTTGCAGATCTTAATTAATTTGGATAACAAATAACTTGCTGTTTTGCTCTAAAATGGTTTAAGATGAATGCCAAACTTTACAGTTCCAAGCTGTTTCAAAGCTTGCCTCTCTGTTCACCCCTCTCATGTGTTATTCCGTGGGTAAATCTTCATTGTGAACAACAGCTTTGATAGTTGTGCTTCACCCTTCACTGTAAGTCTAATTACGTAGTTTAACTTACTAATTCACTTCTTCCTAGTTTAGCCATATGGAGAATGTTGGATAAGAGAGCAATACCTTCCCTGTGTGAAGTCATAAATAGTAAGCATCGAAATAGCTATTAAAAGGCTAAAAATGTTATAACAGGTGTGAAAACAATAAATTTGTGAAAACCTTGTTTTTCAGTATTCCTACAAAAGCAGCGTCATCTTTAATGATAGCATCCTTTATTGAGACAAATCTAGGGCTATAACATAAGATCAACATTCATAAAGCAATTTGAATTATGGTACTGTGATGCCGCAGGTGGTGGTGGGTTATCAAAATTGTAATAATTAAAATACCTTCTTAAATATTAATTCAAGATAAAATATTTTAGTACTTGAAATGAAATTCCACAAATAAAATAAAAGTGCAAAAAAAGGCACAAAATGCAGTTTAGTTTTGGGAGTTAAACATTTTCCCTCTTTTGTCACCCTTGTAGGTCTGCTAATTATAACCCTGACCTGCACCCTGCTGGGGCTCATTGTATTTTGTATGTGCATATGTTAATGTTTACGAATGGATTAAATTTTGATACCCAGAGTTTTGTTCTGTATTACAAGAAGCATAATAAGGTTTGTTGGATGTTTATAACTATTCTTGATGTGGTTTTGGTTTCCAATAAAGAAAATCTGGAATTTACAGAATATTCTCTGTTAATGCAACCTTTGAATAGTGTACTGATAGTAATTGCTAAGTACTGCTACTAGGCTAATACAGTGATACTAATAATAGGCCTAGCTTTTACAAATACTTTAAAGTAAAATAAAATACAATTAACAAACAAATAAACTATGCTTTAGAATTGTTATTACATAATGCACCATGTTATTACATTTCCTAGAGAATAAAAAAGTTGCAAGTGCATTTTGTAATAATCTTCTCAATATGTAATAACTTATTACATAATGCGGCAAAATTTATTACAAAATGCGTTGGGGCAGTTTATTACAAAATGCGGCAGTTTATTAAACAAAATGCGGCTTTATTACAAAATGAAATGAAAAAGTTATTACATTTTGGACGTTTATTACAAAATGCACTGTTATTACAAAATGCGGCTCAACAGTCCCTGAGCGCAAAGGAAAACACACGCTAGGTCAATCACGTAGTAAGCTAGTTTTACCATAATCAAACCGTGACTAGTAAAAATCAGTCAAAGGCTGTTAAGTAAATTGACTTCACACTGATTTCGCCTAAAAAGTGCTTTGTTTATTTATTTATTTATTTATTTGATGTGGACATAACAAATTGCATTGGACAAACCAGATGCATTGTTTCCAGTGTTATAGCACAAGTGCTAATTTTCAACACCTGTCCACAGGAGGCTTTTAGAAAAACACAGTACAGTACAGTACCAAGACACCAACAACAAATACACAGCAAACAATTTACATTTCATCTCAATTCACCCAATCCCATGTGCACAGCTCTGTCCTGATTTCAGCCACAGTTTCAGACGTCTATTAAAGATGTTTGGATCTGTCTGTAATTTTAGGTCTGTGGGAAGAGAGTTCCACAGCCTGGATCCATTGGAGGAGAAACTGGACTGTCCAAAAGATGTTCTGGATTTTGGGACTACACAGTCTCCACTCACAGAGGCTCTGGTGTTAGGTCTGACTGAGCCCTGACGTCTGATGGCCAAACCAGAAAGCAGTGGTGACACATGATTTGTCAGACATTTAAAAAACAGTTTTAAAATACTAAAATTTACAAAATTTTCAAATGTAAAAAAATGATGTTTTTGGATGATGTCACAGTGATGCCACCTCATGGGTTTTTTGTCAAATACCTTAATTGCCTGTTTGTACAATGACACAACTGGCCTCAGTGTTGAGGCTGAAGTTTGTGACCATGAAGTGAGACAGTAGGAGAGATGAGAGAATACCATAGCATATAAATATAACAGAGCTGCTTGATGAGACAATTCTCTTCTAATGAAACGAAAGCAGCTCAAGTTTGATTTAACTTTTTTACACACATTCTTAATCTGGCTTTGAAATTTTAAATTATCATCAATAATAATTCCTAAATATTTTGTCTCTTTGACTTCTTCGGTCATTTCATCATTTATGTAAACCTTAAAAGGACTATTAGATCGTGCTCTAATAGAAAAACACAAAGAGACAGTTTTCTTAACATTTAGAGTTAAATGAGATTGCTCAAGCCAGGTGGAAATGTGGAGCAAAGCTTGTGACAACTTCTGCCCTGCCTGAGTGGATGTTTTAGCAGATACATGGATGACTGTGTCATCTGCATAGAGCTGACAGCTGACACCTTTGCAGTCAGGAAGGTCATTTATGTACATAGCAAACAACAGCGGCCCCAGCACAGAACCCTGTGGAACACCCATGTCATTAGGGCGAAGGCCAGATTTAACTCCATTGACCTTAACGCATTGCTGTCTGCCCTCAAGGTACGTTTTAAACCACACTATTGCATTGGAAGAAATATTAAAAGATTGGAGTTTGTTTAATAAAATGCTGTGATCCACAGTGTCGAAGGCCTTTTTTAGGTCTAAAAACACTGCACCAACAACTTGGCCTTTGTCTAGACAGGTCTTAATTTGTTCCAGCAGAAAACAGTTAGCAGTTTCTGTGCTGTACTTTGGTCTAAACCCAAACTGTTGAGGGTGCAGCAATTGATTAGACTCCAGATGTTCTACAAGTTGCTCAGCAACAGCCTTTTCAAGAACTTTTGACACAACAGGAAGAATGGAAATTGGCCTGTAGTTGTTTGGTGTGTCCTTTTCTCCGGACTTGTGGATTGGTGTAACAACAGCAGTTTTCCAGCACTGTGGAAATGTATTAGACTGAATGGAAAGATTTACTAGATGTGTGATAGGTTTTAATAATTGTCAAGGATTATCGGGTACCTCAGCTCAACAAAAAACTAGCTTGTTTATACATGAAAGTTCGATGAAAACGATAACATCGGCTAAACAGACATTACTACAGTTAAAACCGCAACAACAGTTCACTAAAAGTAACGTAGAACATAAGCGTCATAATTGTAAACCTGGTAAACTGTTAACTGACATTTACAACTGCTGAAAATACTTACATTTATGAGACTCCGACTGATCAATGTGACGCTGCCATCCTGATCCCGACACCTGCCTGAGTTTGTGGGCGTACCCCTTCGTTTCAAGTGTGGTCAAGAGCTCACTTTGTTTCAAGGGGTATGTAGCCCTTGGTCGTAGCTCTACCCCTTGATCAAAATTAGAATTGGGACACCCTTTGGTCTCACATGAACGCGCAAAACCAAGGGGTAGGGGTAAGATGAAGGGGTAAGACAGAGAATTGGGACGCAGCCAAATGTGTATGTGTGTGTATATGTGTAAGTGTGTATGAGTGTGTGCGTGTATGTGTATGTGTGTGTGAAGTGAATGGGAGAGTGATTTAAGGAGCAGAGGAGGGGTGGAATGTGGAGAGCAGACGAGCAGGAAGTGCAGCTGCAGCCTCTGTGTGAATCATAATCAACCACATGTGTATGTGCTCTACAACCACACAAACACACAACTGCACAACAGCATAACCAACCACAAAGCCAGACAACCAAACAGCCACACAACCAAACCAAACAACCACACAAACACATTACCACACAGCCACACATCCACACAATCACACAACCAACCACACAATCGCACAACCAGATAACCAACTACACAACCATAAAACCACACACCTACATAGCCACACGTTTGTGTTTCGAATGCTCACAGATATCCACAAACACACTTTATCTATTCATCCCATATGAGGACCTTACATTTAAATCTAAATCTGTTTTATTGTCTTTGAGGGGCAGTTTAAGCACACTGAGCAGTAAAATACAATAATAACTGAAAAGCTCAAACAAAAGTCTGAGTGCAGCTCAATGGGTAGAGTCATCAGATCCAGTGTCACCAGGGATATGGGAAAAACAAACCGCTCAAATCATACAATCCAATAGTTCTTAACTTCTGTCGTTTGAGCTGCACAAGCTGCACTTTTCAATTGGTCAAAATCACCAAATATGAAGTTGAAAATGTAACATAAAAATTGAAATAATTTGCAATGTGTGCCAGTCAGTCAGCCACAAGAGCAGCCTACCACCACAGACTTGAGACCTTAATTACTTGCCTCACTTATATAAACCATATTTCATGTCATTCATCTCATTTGAAGAGAGCAGTCCTCATAATGGCAGCATGTCTATCACCTGATTGTGTTTACAGAGTTCAGTCCCACTATGATTTTCGATTCCTCAGATGAGTCTAGTCTAGTTCTGATTCTGTAATTGACACAAATAGGACCAAATAGGACCTTTACTCATCAGTTTTAGTGCAGTGTGTATAGAAAGTACTATGTTCAAGGATAAAGCAGACCTATTCAGCAAATTGGACTTTTCTGAGCTTTAAACCATGTTATAGTTGTTTCCTCTTATCATTTACTCACCCTAAGTTATATTTGGAGTCATTCATGCATGTTTGAGTCATCTTTATATATTGTCTTTCTTTTTTTACCATTTTGCTGATCAACCCCTGTTTTCAGCCCGCTTTTCTTAATTGGTGATACACGCAGGATTCAACAGTGTCATGTAGTCACTGGTACAAATGAAAAAAAAAAAAAAAAAAATGCTACTGACCAATGTGATGTGCAGCTATCCATAGGAGGGGCCCACAGCATGCGGCGATTTGTTGTGATGATGTTTACAGTGACATCAGCTCACTGGGCACCACAGTTTTCTAACGCGGAAGTCAGCAAACTTCTTTCTTTTATTAAGTCGTTTTAGATAGCAAATTATAATATAATGATCTACGGGTGTCATGGATTATAACTATAGAAGAGAAACAAGCACAGTATGTCTTCTTTAAAGTCAATTTTTCTGTATCAAGACTGTTTCTTAGTATTGAAATGGAGGTTAAAATATCCATATTGTGACGATTTGTGCTGCTGTGTCTGTATTGGGTTTGCCTGGTGCAGATCAGGTTAGCATTAGCAGCAGCTGTAATAACCAAGACAACATGCTTTGTCTTCTGTGATGGAGCAGACCCTGTTCGCACCCCACCTCTTCCTCCTCCTGTCCTCCCAGGCAGGGAGCGCACAGATTGGGTTGTGCGATGGCTAATAACTGTAGCGCCCTGATTGTGATTTTGCATTGCTTTCCTAGAACAATCAGATTAGCACTCGTATGTTAGCTATGGCGCCTCGGGCACATGAGGGCGATGTGCAGATGTCGGCAGAAAGTAGTCCCTCTCATCTGCCTTATCACAGACGAGCTGACAGAGCATCAACAACTCCACTAGAGCATACATGAAGCTGCTCTACTCTTCTAACTATTCTGTAAATTGTGTGTAGAATCCCTGAGTCATCCAGGTAGAATCCATGGCAAAAGGAGAAATTCAATTTGTCAACTGGACAAATGTTTATTTGGTCGAATACGCTTCGCAGCTCATGGGGATAATTGTCACATGGTGGAGACTGACATCTGTATACACGACTTCCTCCTGTACTCATGACTTCCTAATCTTTTATCATTAGATCATGATCTAAAGTTCAGATATGGGTTATTTTAGGTTAAAGTGCCATCATATCACTTTTTACCCAAAAAAAGACTAAACACAAAAGAACATGTCTCCTTACAGTGAGCAGGCTTACATCTCCACAAACCTGACTCAACTTAACTTTCTGTTTCCATGGAGTCATGCAGTTAGTTTCTTATTGTTTCTTATTCTTAGTTTCAATTTGGGATGTAGGTTAGGTTATAAAAGTAGTAAATATTGATAAAGAGGGATATGGTACTTCTATGGGGTACTGCTAACACGTGACATATTTAGATCACCATGTTACCTTTTATTGTTTTGAAAACACTATATTAACCAAAAACAATCACTTTCAAGTTTACAAGTCACTTTCCCTAAGTCACTCCCCCTTCAGAGCACTATTACTACACAAACAGTGCAGAGGAAACTACTTTGCATCACATCAGGTTTGTCAAGTTGCTGTGTACAGTTTTGTATCATGTTTTAGTATATTTATGGAGAATTGTCGTGTGGGAGCATGGGTGAGCATAGGGCCTGGGAGAGATCACTAAATTACACTAAATTACAGAAGTGAAGAAGCAGCTTGGATGAGCTGCGAAACATATTCGACCAAATAAACTTTTGTCCAGTTGACAAATTGAATTTCTCCTTTTGCCACAAACATACATGGATGACATCTCAAACCTCTTCAGGCATGTTTTGGATGAGGGAACAACAAGGTAGAACATTCCAAAAAGTCGATTTTGCAGAATGCCCCCTCTTTAAATGATGTATCACAGAATGCCAAAATCATACTACCTGTTCTCCAATCCAATCCACTCCACTTAATTTATATAGCACATTTCATAAACAAACAGTTTCCAAAGTGCTGCACAAATACTTAGTAATAACAACAATAATAATATAATGATAAAATAAATACTCAGATTTAATCATACTAAGTCTTAAAACAGTAAAACCAGTTAAATAAAATAAGAGCAAAGCCATAGAATAACAATAAATAAATAAAACCAATATAGCAGAGCTTGGGGCCGGCCATAGAGAAGGCCCAGTCCCCACGAGGATGTAAGTTTGGAGGTGGTCGGAGACATACTGTGGGGCCAGTCTATTCAAAGCTTTAAAAACAAACAATAAAATCTTAAAATCAATTCTAAAATTAACAGGAAGCAGTGCAAAGATGCAAGAACTGGGGCAATGTGCTCTCTTCTTTTGGTTCCTGTTTAAAGTCGCACCACAGAGTTTTAGACTAACTGTAGTCGGTAAAGTGTGTTTTGTGAGATGCCACATTTGGTCCAATTCAGAGGGTCTTTACACAATACAAAACCTTATCAAAAATCTACCAAACCAGCATACAAAAGAGCTCCAGGACCTGAGGCACACTGAGTGTGCCTGGGGCCTGGGCTCACCTCCACACTGGCTCTGTGCACTGACCTATTCACTGTCTGTCTATGAGGATCATTATGTGAGCGTGGAGAGTCCTAATGTGAGGTGACCACTGCTTACAGCTCAGCACGCACCGGCATCCTCTGTCTCTACATTAGAACTGTGAGTCAACCAGGACAGCCACAAGCAAGAGAGGGGGAGGAGAGGGGAAGGAGAAGAGAGAGAGACAGAGAGAGAGAGGGAATGGGAATATGAGAGAAAGGGAGAGTAGAAGACAAAGAAGGGAATCAAATCAAAGCACTTTATTTGTCAGTAAAATACAATAACAATAGAAAAGCTCAAACAAAAGTGTGAGGACAGTAACAGCCCTCAGGACAAAAGTATCCCCCCTCTGTATCTTGCAGCATCATAGCAGCCTCTGGGCAGAGCAGGTGAGCTCTGGACACACAACAGGAAAGCCTCTCCTAAGCCTCTCTCCGCTCTGGTGTTTTGGGTTATTCCCTCTGAAACATTGGAATGGTGTAGTAAGTCTCTTGCACTAGTGTAAAAAGTAATTTCAGAGCTAGCTGGTTAGCATAGCTAGCTCCATGTGAGGTCGCCATGGATACAGGAAAAACAAACAAACAAATCACACAATCCAATAGTCCTTAATTTCTGTCATTTGAACTGTACAAGCTGCACAAAATCACCAGAACCAGTCCACTGTAATGCCATTAACATGAGGGGCACAGAGAAGGGGAGGAAGAATAGAGAGGAGGCGGAGAGATGAGGAGTAGAGAGGGTGAGCACCATGAAGGAGCACAGAGAAACATAAGAGCAGAGAATAGGAACAGAGAGAACAGAGAGAAGCAGTAGAAAACAGTGAGGAAGAACAGAGGAGGAGAGCAGAGAAGAGTAAAGGATGAGAGCAGAGGGGGAAGACAGAGGTGAAGAGAGGAAGATAGCATAGAAGCATTACTACTAATGATTATCAGCTGACCTCTGCTTCCTGCTCCTGCTGCAGAACCATTCCATCCTCCTTCTCTGCCACCTGCTCCTCTGACTGATCTTTGTCCCGATCCTCAGAGATCAGAGCATCGGGGTTATTTTGCTCTTTATAATTTTGAGATTCAAAATCAGTGCATCCTAATGTGTGTGACAGACTGGAACAAAGCAGAGGAAGAGAGGGGAAGAGCAAAAGAGGAGGAGGAGAGAGGAGGAAAAGAGCAGGAGCTGGGACAGAGATGAGTAAATAGAGAGGATCTCCACAGACGTGTGGTGAGCAGCAAGCAGCATCACCACACCAGCACCATGCCTTTTCTGATCACTGCATCAGTGATCGTAAACTTATAGCAATGAAGCTGAGGGGCACAGAGAAGGAGCGGAAGAAGAAGAGAGCGGATGAGTAGACAAGAGGGGAGGAGTAGAGAGAAGAAGAGAAGGAGAGAGGAGGGATAGAAAGGAGAGAAGGAGAGAGAGAAGGAGCACAAGGGGGAGTAGAGAAGGTGAGAGAAGGAGAGAGGAGGAGTAAAGGAATGGCATAGAGGAGGAGAGAGGTGCTGAGGAGGAGGATTAGAGAGGCGTGCAAAAGAGGAGGACTAAAGAGGTGTGCAGAGGAGGAGGAGGTATAGAGCGGGGTGCAGAGGAGGAGGTGTAGAGAGGGATGCAGTGGAGGAGTAGAGAGGAGTGCAGAGGAGTAGGAGTAGAGAGGGGTGCAGAGGAGGAGTAGAGAGGTGCAGAGGAGAAGGTATAGAGAGGGGTGCAGAGGGGGAGGAGTAGAGAGGGGTGCAGAAGAGGAGTAGAGGGGTACAGAGGAGGAGTAGAAGGGGTGCAGAGGAGAAGGTGAAGAGAGGGGTGCAGACGAGTAGAAAGGGGCGTAGAGGAGGAGTAGAGAGGGGCGCAGAGGAGGAATAGAGAGAACGTGGGTATTTTGTGCTTGTCTGCAGAAGTGCATTGTGGTTCAGCACTGAACCAGGGTCATACTTAAAAGTCCTCAGTCCTGGTTTAGTTCTGGTCTAATCCTAGTCTGGTCTTGGTTTTGGTTTAGTCCTGTTTTAGACCTGGTACCTGTTTGAGTTCCGGTTTCCTTTTTAGTCCTGGTTTAGACCTGGTACCTGTTGAGTCCAGGTCTTTAGTCCAGGTCTGTAGTCCTGGTTTAGTCCTGGTCTGTAGTCCTGGTTTAGTCCTGGTCTGCAGTCCTGATCTGTAGTCCTGGTTTAGACCTGATCTGTAGTCCTGGTTTAATCCTGGTCTGCATTCTTGATCTGTAGTCCTGGTTTAGTCCTTATCTGTAGTCCTGGTTTACGTCTGGACTTGTGTGACTTGGATCTGTGAGGATTCAAAGAGCTCTGGTAAAACGGGAGAGCATGACTCAAACTGGTGACTGAAACTATTTGTGATAATCTCATTTTGAGACGGCTGACAGTACAAACATGGCCGACAGTGCTCTCACGCAGGAGGACGGGTGCATGTGACTCGCGAAAAGAAGAATGAAAGTGTGGCGTTTCTCTTATCCACACTCACAGCTCTGTTCTCTGGAGGAGGGACTGAAAAGGTCAGACCGTCACAAATCACTAATCAGATTTCGCTTTGGTTTGAGTGTTTGTCCACAACAGTCTCATGGCCAGACAAAAGTTTGGACACACTTTTTCCATTTATGTTGCTTATTTATTTCCATGATTGTTTACTGTAGATTCTCACCGAAGGCACCAAAACTATGCACAGGCTCGTATGCAATGGAATAAATAAATCAAGAGTTAAATAGCAAAACATCTCAGTTAAGAAAAATGACCAAAAAAGTATTTTTATTTTTGTTACTTGTTTTTGTAACAACGTTTTTGCTTTGTTCACTGATTTGTATTTCTTGAGCCTTACATGGCACAGCTGTGAAGTGAAAAACATTTCAGGGACTTTATCATGAAGCTCACTGAGAGCAGCGCTGTCACCAGAGCACAGGGTGGATACTTTGAGGATTTGAATTAAAAATAAAACATATTCATTACATATGATTTGGTCTATGTTGTCTTTTCAGTCTTGGCAAAGTTGAAGGTGCTAAGTAACTTTACCACCTGTCTCCACAAAGATGTCTCATCTCAAACACTTTGTTTTATCTTTGCTTCTCTAAAAAGCCAACTACTCTGCCTTTGAACTCTTGATATTTGAAAAAAGTCTGGAACCAGAGCAGGTAGTCACTGAGCTCCATGCGAGTTAAATGTCTTGCCTAAGGACACAATGACTCTCAACAATCTCACATCCAAGTAGTAACCAGGCCCAGCCCTGCTTAGCTTATGAGACAAAGAGGTCTGCCCCATCACACTCACACTTCATGGTGCTACTCATGGCTCTGCCTGCAACCAGAGTTTAGACAAAAACATATGAACTGCACTTGATATACTGCCTATGGTTCTGTTTCTCCTCTCTCCTGGTGAAAATAGATGTCACTTTTCCAGTGGAGGGTGCAACACCTGTGAGTCTGCACAAAGATGTTCCACAGTGTGGCATTCAAATTAACAACCTTGTTTAATTAGTAGCAGATGTTTTCATTGTTACTTAATGAAACATGACTTTTTTTTTTTTACTGTAAGCTTCTTCACAGATCTGACCTGGAACTTCCCCTGGTGCTGGTGGTGTCACCTGCTTGTCTCCATGTTGATAGTTAAGTTTAATGCCATACTGTGGAACATTGCAGGTCAAACAGGTCCCTGGACAATACACTGCCTCCACCTTGTCTGTGTGTGTGTGGGTGAGCTGTCGGAGGAGGGAGGGGCTGTGGGCGCAGATTGGAAGCCACACTTTTGTGAGCTGTTATTGTTTTGTCTGGAATAATCCACAGTGTGGCATTTCATTTTACAGCCACGTATCACAGGAAGAACCAAAACCCCAGAAACTTCACAATGTACCAGTAGATTATTTTATATCTATACAGTTATATAGCACCCTTCAGTCACAGGCACGTTAAAAGTGTCTTGCACAAGGACACAACCACAGCATGCACAGATGGGAGCAGGGATTGAACCACTGCAACTCCAAACCACATTCACTTCTGTATTAGCGTTCCTGTAGGGTCATTAGACATTTGCGCTTCAGTAAGCACATTTCACCATCAGAGGACAGGAGGACATGTCTGGTGTGTGGTGACGCGTCGTCCAAGAACATGCTAATGAAATGTGTCTGTATGGAAGAGCACGCAAAACAAGCTAACACGGGCTGGTGCACAGTGGGGACATGGGTGAACTTGGGAGAGGGCACCGGGACGACCTCATTTCCCTCCTCCTTCCCCTGGAGGAGCAGCTAGCCAGCCACGCTAACGCTGCGCAAACAAAAGGACAGTCCGTCTCAAGGACCAGACGTGTGACCTCATTAGTATGTAAATGTATGCGTCTGTCCTGCGTGTCCTCTGCGTCCTCTGTCCTGTGTCCTAGTGCCCGCTTTGGCCTACTTTCACTCACACGTCTCTGTTTCAGAGACACAAGACGAGACAAGGACAAGTGCACTGTACAAAAGACCACTGAGACAAGTGGGAATGAGTACCCAGGATGAAGTAACTGGAATTAAGTATTTTTTTAATGAGCTTCAGCTCTGTTTCTCAAAGCATGGATTCTTCTGTTGATAATCAGCGTCTTCTGCAATTTTATTTTTATAACATAAGATTTTTATTCAAAATACACTATATTGCCAAAAGTATTCGCTCACCTGCCTTGACTCGCATATGAATTTAAGTGACATCCCATTCTTAATTCATTGGGTTTAATATGACGTTGGTCCACCCTTTGCAGCTATAACAGCTTCAACTCTTCTGGGAAGGCTGTCCACAAGGTTTAGTGTGTTTAGAGTGTGTTTATGAGAATTTTTGACCACTCTTCCAGAAGTGCATTTGTGAGGTCACACACTGATGTTAGACATCAGTGTGTCAGTCAGGCCTGACTCTCAGTCTCCGCTCTAATTCATCCCAGAGGTGCTCTATCGGGTTAAGATAAGATAAGATAAGATAAGATAAGATATGCCTTTATTAGTCCCACAGTGGGGAAATTCCAGTGTTGCAACGCACAGTTCAAGAACAGCAGGAAAATGGAATATGCAATAAAACAAGATAATAGATAATGGCTAAAAAAAATAATTTAGAAATAGACTTAAAAATAGACTCTAATTTTGTTCCGGTGGAACAAAAAGATAAAATACAAAATATAAAATATAAAATACCAAAAAAAAAAAACTATTATGTACAATAAAAGTAACAGTGCAGCATATGAACAGAGTAAATCTCAGTAAAGTGACTTCAGTATATTATGTTATTTACAGTAATGACTACGTTTATGTACAGACAGGATAAATATCAGTAAAGTGACATGAGTGAATTGTACCAGAGGTCTTCAGTATTGCACATAGATACAGTTGAATGACACATGTTCAGTGTTAACAGTGTTCATTATACAGTCTGACAGCAGCAGGAAGGAAAGACCTGCGAAATCTCTCCTTCACACAGCGAGGGTGAATCAGTCTGTCACTGAAGCTGCTCTCCAGAGCAGACAGGGCGTCCTGCAGGGGGTGACCCTCATGGTCCAGCATAGAGATGGCCTTAGCCAGGACCCTCTTGTCCCCTCTTGTCCCCCACCCCCAGGACGGAGCTGGACTTCTTGATGACCTTGTCCAGCTTCTTCCTCTCCCTCTCTGTGATGCTGCTGCTCCAGCAGACCACACCGTACAGGATGGCTGATGCCACCACAGAGTCATAGAAGGTCTTCAGGAGTGGCCCCCTCACTCCAAAAGACCTGAGTCTCCTCAGGAGATAGAGCCGACTCTGGCCCTTCCTATATTCATCTGTGTTGTGAGTCCAGTCCAGTTTGTTGTTCAGATGAACACCCAGGTACTGGGTCCACTCTCTCAATGTCCCTTCCCTGGATGTTCACTGAGGTGACAGTAGAGTGGCGTCTGCGGAAGTCCACCACCATCTCCTTGGTCTTCCCTGCACTGATGATGAGGTGGTTCTGCTGACACCAGTCCACAAAGTCCTGCGCTAGTCCTCTGTACTCCACATCGTCATCATCCTTGATGAAGCCAATGATGGCAGAGTCATCAGAGAACTTCTGCAGGACGCAGCTGTCCGTGTTGTGTCTGAAGTCTGCAGTGTAAAGGGTGAAAAGAAAGGGCGTGAGGACCGTGCCCTGGGGCGCCCCCACACTGCAGGTCAGTAGGTCAGACACGCAGTTCTTGGCTCTCACAAACTGGGGCCGGTTTGTGAGGTAGTCCAGGATCCAGTCTGCCAGGTCACAGTCCACACCGGCAGTCTCCAGTTTGTCCCTCAGGAGCAGTGGCTGGATGGTGTTGAAAGCACTGGAGAAGTCAAAGAAGAGGTCAGGACTCTGTGCCAGTCAAGTTTATCCACACCAAACTCTCTCATCCATGTCCCCATGCCACAAAACTTTACACTTGGCACGATACAGTCAGACAAGTACCGTTCTCCTGGCAACCGCCAAACCCAGACTAGTCCATCAGATTGCCAGATGGAGAAGCGCAATTTGTCACTCCAGAGAAGGCGTCTCCACTGCTCTACAGTCCAGTGGCGGCGTGCTTTGCACCACTGCATCCGATGCTTTGCAATGTATGGCTTGGATGCAGCTGCTTGGCCATGGAAACCCATTCCATGAAGCTCTCTACGCACTGTTCTTGAGCTCATTTGAAAGCCACATGAAGTTTGGAGGTCTGTAGCGGGTGACTCTACAGAAAGTTGGCGACCTCTGCGCACTATGCGCCTCAGCATGCGCTGACCCCGCCCCGTCAGTTTACGTGGCCTACCACTTTGTGGCTGAGTTGCTGTTGTTCCCAATCACTTCCACTTTGTTATAACACCACTGACAGTTGACTGTGGAATATTTAGGAGCGAGGAAATTTCATGACTGGACTTGTTGCACAGGTGGCATCCTATCACAGTACCACACTGGAATTCACTGAGCTCCTGAGAGCGACTCATTCTTTCACAAATTTGTAGAAACAGTCTGCAGGCCCATGTGCTTAACACCTGTGACCATGGAAGTGATTGGAACACCTGATTTCCATTATTTGGATGGGTGAGTGAATACTTTTGGCAATATAGTGTATTATGTCTGTTTGAATTGTTATTATAATTTTTATTTTACAGGTGGACTGTGTAGCTTTTCTAGGGGAGGGTCTGCCACCTACTTATCTCCATGGAGATGTTTTTGCTTTGTCCAGAATGTTCCGCAGTATAGATTAAACCTGTTTATGACGGAGACAAGCAGGTTAGAGGACTACAATACTTTACTATTCAGATCTGTGGAGAGGTGCCCCTATTCACAGAAGGAGTTATGGCACTTTTGAGCAACAGAAGCACCTGTAATGAATAAATATTAGATGGATATGTTTAAAGTCACACCATGGAACATTCCAGGGAAAGCAATAACATCTCCATGGAGACAAGCAGGAGGCGGAGTGCACGATGCACTTTTCACTTTGATGTGAATTTGTATTCCTTTTTTGTATTTCTTTGGTAGTGATCAGCTACCTCTTCAGTTGTAATCAAGTTCTACCTTGATCTGTAAAATGGACAATGCACAAAAATGTATGTTTTTTTGTTTTTTTTTATCAAGAAATTACATAAAAATTTGGCATTTCATTGAAATTTATGGTCCAAATCCATGGCCATGGTTTAACTGGCTTAAAATGAGCTGGTTTAAAATGAGTTGGGTTTGTCAAAAATGCTGAATCTTTCTCATTTTAGGTACAGTTTTTTTTCCTCTTGTGCTCACATATATATACATATACATATACATATACATATACATATACATATACATATACATATACATATACATACTGTACATATATACATATGGTCCACAGTCTGATAATGTCCTTGTGTGGTGTAGTGTGCGCCTGCTGCAAATTGTGTAGTGTGTGTGTGTGTGTGTGTGTGTGTGTGTGTGTGTGTGTGTGTGTGCGTGTGTGTGTGTGTGTGTGTGTGTGTGTGTGGTGTGATGAGCACCTGCTGCACACTGTGTGTAGTGTGTGTGTGTGTGTGTGTGTGTGGAGTGATGAGCACCTGCTGCACACTGTGTGTAGTGTGTGCGTGTGTGTGTGTGCGTGTGTGTGTGTGTGTGTGTGTGTGTGTGTGTGTGTGTGTGTGTGTGTGTGTGGTGTGGTGTGATGAGCGCCTGCTGCACACTGTGTGGAGACAATGTTTTTACAGTGCTCAAACAGGACGAGGCACAAGGACACAGCTTTAGCTCTGTCTTAGGGACAAACAGCAGCTGCTCAGAGACGTCATGTGGAGGAGACATGATTACTATGGAAGAGTCCACACAAACAAAGGAGGACACAGATACAGAGACATGTTTAAAGGGCTCATATTACACTATTTATGATCTCTGTTCTAATGTCGTTTCCTCATCACAAACAGACCTGGAGTTGTGTTTTGTTTCATTCACACATGTTTATCACACAAACCCGGCAGATTTAGTCTGACTTCTTCCCTCAAACTGAAAATACTCTGTTCCACCTTGTGATATCTTGTAGTAATACAGGTAGGGCTCCACTGTGTTTTTAAATTCCATATAACATCATTTCCTTTTGGATTATTTCAGTCCTGGAATTGTCAATCTCTGCTGAACAAAAGGTAAAAAGAATCTTTATTAACCTTAAAACTCCCACTTCATGACATCAGAAGGTGGAACAGAGCATTTTGAGCTTTGAAGATGTAGACAGACTAATAATGTGACATTACTCAAACCTGTGTGAATGAAACAAAACACATCTTCAGGTCTGTTTTTGAGGAGCGAACAACATTCCAACATGGCTTAAAGTTCACAATTATTATTATTTACTGTAATACAGGGTTCAAGCACAGAGGAGAGGACACAGGGACAGTGTTAAGAGACAGAGGGACAGTCCTGAGCAGAGGAAGTATTCATTCAGTTACATTTACTAGTAGCATTTAAAAAAAAATTGCAGTATACTTCTACTTGAGTAATATCTTTAGTGAAGTAACAGTACTCTTACATAAGTAAAAGTTGTGCTTCCTCTTTCCACTGTAAGTCTAAAGTGACAAAAGCTTTATGTGACAATTTGAAATAATTTGAACATTTGTGTTTCTTGCAGCTCCTTCAGATCCGATTTTGTTTGTCTCATTTTTGTGTCTGTCCTTTGAAAATACCAGATTTAGTGCATTATTATCTCCAAATTACATTAACTTAAAAATAATAAATCATATGTACTTTTCTTTAATACTTTTTTACTCTTGAACCTCTACTTTGTACTTCTACTTGAGAAATGTTGAAGCTTTGAAGTAACGTTACTCTACAGTTTTTGGTTACTGGTGGTGCACCTCTGCCTCAGAGACAGTCTGATGTCCTCCTCAATGAGTGAAAGAGGGTTTGTATCTTTGCTCTGAACACAGTCTCCATCCATCTATCCATTTTCTTCCGCTTATCCGGGGCCAGGTCGCGGGGGCAACAGTCTAAGCAGGAACTCCCAGACTTCCTTCACCCCGGACACTTCCTCCAGCTCCTCCGGGGGGACCTCAAGGCGTTCCCAGGCCAGCCGAGAGACACAGTCCCTCCAGCGTGTCCTGGGTCTTCCCGGGGCCTCCTCCCGGTGGGACATGCCCGGAACACCTCCCGAGGGAGGCGTCCAGGAGGCATCCGGAACAGATGCCTGAGCCACCTCAGCTGGCTCCTCTCGACGTGGAGGAGCAGCGGCTCTACTCCGAGCTTCTCCCATGTGACTGAGCTCCTCACCCTATCTCTAAGGGTGCGCCCAGCCACTCTGCGGAGGAAACTCATTTCGGCCGCTTGTATCCGCAATCTTGTCCTTTTGGTCTGTAGCGGCAAAAAAGGATTAGTCCTGGCGGACTAATCCTTTTTTGTCGGGAAACGTCTCCAAAACTCTTCCCATAACCCAGGAGTTTCGTGGTGCGGTGCTGTCCATAATGATCACGATATCCCCGGGGATGAGATTTCTTTTTGTTTTAGACCAGCGCTGGCGTTCTTGCAGTAGAGGTAAATATTCCTTCGTCAATCGTTTCCAAAACAGATCTGACATGTATTGAACTTGTCTCCATCTTCTTGTAGCATATAGGTCGGCAGGTTGAAACTCCCCTGGTGGTAATGATGGTAAGTTCTTCAGGAGCAGTAAATGGTTAGGTGTTAAAGCCTCGAGGTCATTCGGATCTTCGGTAATAGCTGTAGTATTGACTGTGATGGTGGCTTTTACCTCTGGGTCTTCGGGAAAAACATCATGCTGCATCTCAGGATTCACAGGCCACTCACTCTCGGGTTGACAAAAAAGTGAGGCCCTGACACCCAAACTTTGTCTTTGAGGAACTTCTCCGCCTTGAGTCCTCTAGATGCTGTATCTGCAGGATTAGAGCCTGTGTCCACATATCTCCACTGGTCCTGATGAGATGATTTTAAAATCTCAGCCACACGATTTGCCACAAATACTTTAAACCTGGTTGTTTCGTTCCTGAGGTACTTTAACACGGATACACTGTCTGTCCAAAACACTGATTCCTCTAGCTTAATGTGTAGTTCTTTTCTCCATAGAGCATCGACACGACTGGCCATTGTAGCTGCCACAAGCTCCATTCTGGGAATAGTGACTGCTTTGACAGGTGCAACACGAGATTTTCCCATTATAAAGGCACTATGCCTTTGATGGTGCTCATTTTGCAGCAGCAGGTAAGTCACTGAACCGTACCCATCCTCACTGGCATCAGAAAAGTGATGTAATCTGGCCTTTGTCACATTCCCAAACTCCTGGGGCTTTATGCACCTGTCCAACCTAAAGTTATCCAGCAGATGGAGCCCTTGGATCCATTTCAGCCACTCCTGAGAGACTGTCTCCGGTATCTTCTCATCCCAGCCTATTGCCCTTCGACATAGGTCTCTCAGTATTAATTTTGCCACCAGAACCACAGGACTCAACATGCCCAGAGGGTCGTAAATTGAGCTCACAGTTGAGAGAATTCCTCTGCGAGTAAGAGGTCTTTCTTTGAGGATGATTTTGAACTTGAACATGCCTGATTGAATACACCACTCCACACCAAGTACTCTTTCGACTGGCAGAGATGGCTGCTCAAAATCCAGCTTCATCACACCCTTAGCTCTGCTCCCATCTGGAATGCTTTCAAGGACCCTAGGTTTGTTGCTTAGCCACTTTGTTAGGCAAAATCCACCTTCTGCACACAGAGAAACCAGTTCTTTGTACAGTACAATTGCTTCCTCTTCAGTTGGAACCGACACAAGGCAATCATCCACGTAGAAAGAATGAAAGATATTAGCCACTGTCTCTTGTTTGAACCAGTATCCGAAATCCTCAGCACATTTTCTTAAAGCGAAATTGGCACAGGAGGGAGATGAGGTAGCTCCAAACAGATGAACTTTCATTCTGAACTCTGCTGGTGCTTGGTTTAGATCCCCCTGTGGCCACCACAGGAACCTCAGCAGGTCAGCATCCTCAGGAGGGACTCGTACCTGATGGAACATGGATTCAATATCGGCCATGATGACAACTGGCTCCTTTCTGAACCGAGTCACAACTCCTATTAGTGAACTGGTGAGATCTGGGCCTTGTAGCAACTGCTCATTGAGAGAGCTTCCTTTAAAGCTGGCGCCACAATCGAATACCACTCTCAGCTTCTTCTTGGTGGGATGATGAACACCGTGATGTGGTATGTACCAGACTTTGCCATCACATCGATCTAACTCATTTTCCGGTACTCTCTCTGCGTAGCCCTTTGCAAGCAGGTCATTCATAAAGGCGGTATACTCGGAGTGGAACAGTGGGTCTTTCTGAAGTTTCCTTTTCAAATAGTTAAGACGCTGTTCAACCACCCTTTTATTTCGTGGCATACTGACTTCCGGCTCCCTCAGGGGTAGACAAATCTCATAGTGACCATCCAAGTGTTTAGCGGATGAAGTCACCATCTTGAGGAACTTTTGGTCCTCTTTGGACAGTCCTAGCTCTTCATCCATGCTTGACTCGGGAAAATCATGCTTGAACTGTTGTTGCCACAACTCATCCAGGTTTATGATGGACACCCTGTTGACTGTCGCTGACCCATAATCCATGGCCTGCCCACTGTTCCCCGTCAGTGGCCCATTCACTGTCCAGCCCAGCACAGTCCTTATGGCATACGGTCCATCATCGATGCTGCGAATAACCTCCAGTGGCTCCATAGCTTTGGGAATGTTGGTTCCAATCAGCAGATCAATTCCAGCATTTATCTGAGGTAAGGCGAGATGTCTCAGGTGTGGCCATTTTCTCAGATCCTTTTCTGTAGGAATGTTGCTTCGATAAACTGGCATTGACTCTTGTGTGTAGACAACAGGCAAATCGATAAAGTTGTCACCATCTAGTGCAGCAATCTCCAACTCCGGCACAATGAAACTGCTCACCACCTTTTCTTGCCCCATAGTTCTGAGGAGAATGCTGGTCCTTCTTCCTGTCAGATGGAGCCGGTGCATTAAGCTCTCTGTGCAAAACACCGCTGTGCTGCCTTGGTCCAAAAACGCATAAGTATAGATGGTGTCATTGCCCCTTTTGGACTTAACTTGAACTGGCACGATGGGCAGCTTGCAGGTCTGTTCTCCAGCCCCTGTAAGACCACTTGAGACCAGTGTATTGTCCACAGACACGGTGAGATCCTTCTCAGTTTGGTCAGTATTACTCACATTATCCCTGTGCAGTACAGTTGGATGTTTGAAGCCACATTTTGAACAGGAGATCCTCTTACGGCATGCGTTACTGATGTGTCCTTTACACAGACAGCTATAGCAGAAGCCATTCTCCCTCAAGAAGCCTATCTTCTCTTTGTGTGGCATCCTCTCCAACTGTGCACACATCTCCAGTGTGTGACCTCCTTTACATCGGGGGCAGGGTTTCTTCATTGTTTGGTGAGTATCTGTAACTTTACTTCCAGACTGATATTTTCTCTCAACAGGGTCTATGGTTGTAGCAAAGCTGGTTCCTTTGATTCCAGAGCGGGGCTGTGCCTTGGGTCTGCTTACAGTTTTATTCAAGGTAGGTATATCTTGTATGTTGCCAAACACTGGGTCAGTGAGGATCTTTACCTGTTTTTCAATGAAGTTTGTGATATCAATAAACTTGGCTCTCCTATTTTGCTTTTCCTGCAAGTCGCAGGCATGACTTCTCCAATGATCCCTCATCTTGTATGGCAACTTTTTTATAATGTCGAGCATATTAGAAGGAGTATCAAGGTCGTGCAGGTACTGCACATCCTCCATTGCATTACAGCCACGGAGAAACATACTGTATTCCTGCAATGCCCAAACATCCTCTGTTTTAATGTGTGGCCAGGACAGAGCTCTCTCCATATAAGCAGATGCCACCTTCATCTCATTTCCATAGTGTTCCTTTAATAAAGCCTTTGCTCTTGTGTAACCTCTTTCAGGATCGATATGTTGACAACTTCTCACAAGCTCCTTTGCATGGCCTTTTGTGTATTGCTCGAGGAAGTACAATCGATCACAGTTGTCATTTGTGTTGCACTCAACTCCGTTTTCAAAGGCTCTCACAAAGGTGTGATACTTCAGTGGATTACCATCAAATACTGGGATTTCTCTTTTCGGGAGAGCGGAACATACACTGCTGTTGTATGAGTAGTGACGTAATCTCATTTTGCTTTCTCATTATTTCAAGCACACCGTCATTGGAGGATCCAACATCTTGACAAAATGCACTGCCGTGCTGCATAAATGTAGTGTCCGGCCTTTGCATGGACATATAACGGTGCTGGAGCTCACAAGGATGACAGGGTGAAGCAGCGGTGGATCCAGGTGAGTGAGCAAATATAAGCCTAGGTTCTGCTGTTTGTGCATTTACACACGAATGGCCTTTGGGTTTAACAGGGAGTGTTGGAAAGAATTCTGTGGCATGAGCATTCAGTAGTGGCTGCGCTGGGGGCTGAAACTGCAGTAGTGGCTGTGCTGCGGGCTGAGGCTGCAGTAGTGGCTGCAGTAGTGGCTGCGCTGCGGGCTGAGGCTGCAGTAGTGGCTGCGCTGCGGGCTGAGGCTGCAGTAGTGGCTGCGCTGCGGGCTGAGGCTGCAGTAGTGGCTGCAATAGTGGCTGCGCTGCGGACTGAGGCTGCAGTAGTGGCTGCGCTGCGGGCTGAGGCTGCAGTAGTGGCTGCAATAGTGGCTGCGCTGCAGACTGAGGCTGCAGTAGTGGCTGCAATAGTGGCTGCGCTGCGGGCTGAGGCTGCAGTAGTGGCTGCAATAGTGGCTGCGCTGCGGGCTGAGGCTGCAGTAGTGGCTGTGCTGCGGGCTGAGGCTGCAGTAGTGGCTGCGCTGCGGGCTGAGGCTGCAGTAGTGGCTGCGCTGCGGGCTGAGGCTGCAGTAGTGGCTGCAATAGTGGCTGCGCTGCGGGCTGAGGCTGCAGTAGTGGCTGCGCTGCGGGCTGAGGCTGCAGTAGTGGCTGCGCTGCGGGCTGAGGCTGCAGTAGTGGCTGCGCTGCGGGCTGAGGCTGCAGTAGTGGCTGCGCTGCGGGCTGAGGCTGCAGTAGTGGCTGCAATAGTGGCTGCGCTGCGGGCTGAGGCTGCAGTAGTGGCTGCGCTGCGGGCTGAGGCTGCAGTAGTGGCTGCGCTGCGGGCTGAGGCTGCAGTAGTGGCTGCAATAGTGGCTGCGCTGCGGACTGAGGCTGCAGTAGTGGCTGCGCTGCGGGCTGAGGCTGCAGTAGTGGCTGCAATAGTGGCTGCGCTGCGGACTGAGGCTGCAGTAGTGGCTGCAATAGTGGCTGCGCTGCGGGCTGAGGCTGCAGTAGTGGCTGCAATAGTGGCTGCGCTGCGGGCTGAGGCTGCAGTAGTGGCTGTGCTGCGGGCTGAGGCTGCAGTAGTGGCTGCGCTGCGGGCTGAGGCTGCAGTAGTGGCTGCGCTGCGGGCTGAGGCTGCAGTAGTGGCTGCAATAGTGGCTGCGCTGCGGGCTGAGGCTGCAGTAGTGGCTGCGCTGCGGGCTGAGGCTGCAGTAGTGGCTGCGCTGCGGGCTGAGGCTGCAGTAGTGGCTGCAATAGTGGCTGCGCTGCGGGCTGAGGCTGCAGTAGTGGCTGCGCTGCGGGCTGAGGCTGCAGTAGTGGCTGCAATAGTGGCTGCGCTGCGGGCTGAGGCTGCAGTAGTGGCTGCGTTGCGGGCTGAGGCTGCAGTAGTGACTGCGCTGGGGGCTGAGGCCATTTCTTTTCAACATAAGAGTTCATCCCATCTGATATTCTGGATATTCTACAACTGGCCACACTGCTTGTTGTTTTGGCTTTGATAGAATTCAGTTTGGTCATTTTTTCTGCTATTTGACTGTGCAACTGTAATCTTTCCTTTCTTTTGCGCAGCCTCTCTTCCTCCTCTTCAATTGCATGTCTTTCTGTGAGCAGTTTTTGCTTTGCTTCTAAAGCTGCCAGCTCAGCTTCAGTTTTCCACCGAGCAGAGGCACGTGAGGTGGTGGAGGAATGATAAGACATTTTGCTCCCACTGTTTGAAACACTGTCCTCAGGATGCACTTCATCCTGGGCCCCATGTTCAGATGTAAGCACAAGAGAACTCTGAATGTGTGCAGACAGCTCATTGATTAGTGGTGGTGGCTCTGAGTCATTTGCATTATCATTTGTTGTTTGTACGTTTTCTTGATTCCATTCGTTGACCTTTCCCATAAATGTTTGAGTGTATTCTGTTATACTGAAGAACCATTCGTTTTGTTTTTCCAGTTCATCCTCTGGGAGCAGTGGCAACAGCTCATTGTGTAGGAAAGTGGCCTTTTCATGCAGAGCCTTTAAGTTGGACAGATGTATTTGGATTTGCGGGGCATTTTCCTTTGTTTTCATTTCACCTTTCATTTGTGGTATAAGCGCTTTCATTTTATTGACAGCTGTTTTGCGTTCATTTTGAAGTTGTTCTACTTTATTTCCAAGTGCTTTGACCGTCATTTTTATTTCTCTTTTTTCTCGTTCCATATTTGGGCATTGCGCAGGGTTACCAGTTTCACTCATTTTGTTTCAACTTTATTTGTTACCTTTTATTTTATTTACAAACAACAACTTTAAAACTTCATTAAAATCCGTGAACATTGCATTTTATTTCGAACAATTCAACAACAAAGCATCCAGACAACATCCGCGTGTAAATCCAACACAGCCTTTGTTTCAAGCGTGGAGAGAGAGCGCCTCCAACAGTGCATCGATTACAACCCGCTTCATTCATAAAATTCGGCCAGCTACTACAAGGCCTTCGCACGTCAATCGGATTCCTCGATCCACAACATTTAACAGGTAAGCTTACCTGTATTTCACTGATTTCATGCGTGGTGTGGTGCACTTAGCTGCTCCGGTTTCTCCCGCTTGAGCCCCGTTTCTTTGTTTGTTTGTTTGGCGTTTGGATGCGCGCTGATGCTCTTCATAGATCGCCTTTTTTGTTGACAAATGTAGCGGCTATGATGCCTCGGTTCCTTAAAAGCCGCTTAAGAGGCGGAATTGGGTCCAGGAAAAGGTGACGCGCTGAATGCGATGAAAAACAAAGAAACACTGGATCCGAAAGTACATTTACGGCGTTTAATAAAATGAGTGACAGGTATTACAGAATGAATACTGGACTGAAAACTAAACCCGGAAATAAAGCAAAAGCGGTCAACAAAAATTGTGGCTACCCAAATCCAACCTCTTCTGTCCCTACCCAGGTGAGTGTGCCCTCCTTTATTTCCTTTCCACGCCCGCACACACGCACACACCCACACTCACGTGACCCCACGCACACATCCACACTGTGCCCAGATAAGTGTCTCCTACATGGTCATTACCCAAAGCTCATGACCATAGGTGAGGGTAGGAACGTAGACTGACCGGTAAATTGAGAGCTTTGCTTTTGGGCTCAGCTCCGTCTTCACCACAATGGTCCAATACAGCGACCACATCACTGCCGACGCTGCACCAATCCGCCTGTCAATCTCACGCTCCATCCTCCCCCTCACTCGAGGCAAGGACTCTCCACCCACCCGGAGAGGGCAAGCCACCTTTTTCCGGTCGAGAACCATGGCCTTGGATTTGGAGGAGCTGATCCTCATCCCAGCCGCTTCACACTTGGCTGCAAAACGCCCCAGTGCACGTTGGAGATCCAGTTCGATGAAACCATCAGGACAACATCATCTGCAAACAGCAGAGATGAGATCCTGTGGTCCCCAAACTGGATCCCCTCCGGCCCCTGACTGCACCTAGAAATTCTGTCCTTAAATACAATAAACAGAACCGGTGACAAAGGGCAGCCCTGGCGGAGTCCAACATGCAACAAACAGGTCCGACTTACTACCGGCAATGCGAACACAGCTCCTGCTCTGGTCATACAGAGACCGAACAGCCCTTAACAAAGGGCCCCGGACTCCATACTCCCAGAGCACTCCCCACAGGACCCCACGAGGGACACGGTCGAATGCCTTCTCCAGATCCACAAAGCACAAGTGGACTGGTTGGGCAAACTCCCATGAACCCTCAAGCACCAGATGGAGAGTATAGAGCTGGGCCAGTGTCCCGTGGCCAGGACGAAAACCACACTGCTCCTCCTGGATCCGAGATTCAACCATCGGTTGGATTCTCCTCTCCAGTACCCTGGAATAGACCTTACCGTGAAGGTTGAGGAGTGTGATTCCCCGGTAGCTGGAACACACCCTCTGGTCCCCCTTCTTAAACAGAGGGACCACCACCCCGGTCTGCCAGTCAAGAGGCACTGTCCCTGACCGCCACGTGATATTGCAGAGACGTGTCAGCCAAGACAGCCCCACAACATCCAGAGACTTAAGATACTCAGGACGGATCTCATTCACCACCGGAGCCTTGCCACCGAGGAGCTTGCCAACCACTCAGTCCCCAGCCTCTGCTTCCTCCTCAGAAGACGTGACGGTTGGACTGAGGAGATCCTCAAAGTATTCCTTCCACCGTCTGACAACATCCCCAGTCGAGGTCAACAGCTCTCCACCCGCACTGTAAACAGTGTGGGTGAAGCACTGCTTCCCCCTCCTGAGGCGCCAGACGGTTTGCCAGAATTTCCTTGAGGCCATCCGATAGTCCTCCTCCATGGCCTCTCCGAACTCCTCCCAACCCCGAGTTTTTGCCTCTGTGACCGCCCGGGCTGCAGCATGCTTGGCCTGCCGGTACCTGTCAGCTGCCTCAGGAGTCCTATGAGCCAACAAGGCCTGATAAGACTCCTTCTTCAGCCTAACAGCATCCCTTACTTCCGGTGTCCACCACCGGGTTCAGGGATTGCTGCCACGAGAGGCACCACAGACCTTACAACCACAGCTATGAGCGGCTGCATCAACAGTAGAGGCCAAGAACAAAGCCCACTCGGACTCCATGTCCCCAGCCTCCCCCGGAATCTGGGAGAAGCTCTCCCGGAGGTGTGAGTTGAAGTTCCCCCTGACAGATGTTCCCAACAGACCCTCACTATACGCTTGGGCCTGCCAGGTCTTTCCAGCTTCCTCCCCCACCAGCGGACCCAACTCACAACCAGGTCAGGGTCAAGAAATGGCAAAAGTGCAAAGAGGGTTCAAAGCAAAGGCTAAAGGCAGTTTTTCTAAAACAAGTTATTATTATAAGAGTTATTTTGAGTGTATTTTTGTTTGCTACATTCCATATGTGTCATTCATAGTTTTTTTATGTAAAAGTCTCTCCAAACTTTTGACTGTTCATGTATATTTTACATCTATTCTCTCCATTATCCTTCACCTCTTTCGTCTCACCAGTGCAGAAAGTGTCACCACAGTAACTTGTGAGGTTATATTTGTCTGTGCTTAGTCATCATCTCCAGAATATACTTTGAACACTATGGACTTCTGGGAATTGTACATATTCCAGTTATTTTAGGAAATTCAATCATGGCCCTGCCATCCTCCAACCGTGAAGGACCAGAAGAGGACAGAGGACAAGGACAGAGACAGACTGGACACGAAGTCTCACTCTGTTTGAGGAACAGAACAGGAGGTCTCACTCAGTATGAGGGGCAGGAGGTCTCACTCTGGTATGAAGTAGGTATTGGACCCTTCCTATTGCCACAGTGTAAAGCTCCAGCTCTGCCCAGTCCTCTGACAAAAGCACACATCAGGTGTCCTTTCTTCTCTGTCGGTGTCCAGCAGATCAGGCTCCACAGTTCAGAATGCTCCACACGGGACAGAACTACATTCAGGTTTACTTTACAATGTGTACACACCATGCACTGACTTATACTTTATTTTCATCAGAATGGAGCTCAACAGTGATTCTGGAAGAAAATTTCCCATTCATCTTTTGCATAGACTTTCCGGAAAAAAAAAAAAAAAAAAAGTTTAAAGTTTAAAGGCTCAGGGCTAATGAGCTCTGTGGTGACTAATGAGTTCAAGACCTGTCATTTGATTTAAAATCCGTTTGTGAAACTTTATAAAGCACTGAGTTCTTCATTTCATTTGTGGACTGTGGGCAGGACTGTGAGCTCCAGACTTATAATAGATAATTTTACAGTTGTTGCTGTAATAGTTGGGCTCAGGAGGCTGCTCACTTTCACTTAATGTCACTGAAACTCCACCATGTGAAAACTGTTATTGAATTCTTGTTGGCCTTAAAGGGACTGTGCTCTTACAGGTTTTTTTGTTTGTTTGTTTGTTTGTTTGTTTGTTTGTTTTGTTTTTTTAAGTACTACAATCACTTAACCTGCAGATAGAGGACACATCCTGCATTTGTCTCATTCTCAGTATATGGACAGGCCATGTCTCATGTGAAAGCTCAGAACCTCCAGAATTTCCTCCCTGAGCTGCAGAGGCTGCACTAGCACTGATTCATGACTGGTGCAGGTGCTGGGGTTTAGGTAGAGACCATTTAGGTAGAGATCATTCAGACCAGAGAGAGGCATTTTAGGTTTAAACATACTGGATTTCAGCATTGAACCAGAAACCCAAATGAGAGAGTCATGTGAGGCTCATTCTGCTTTCTGATTGGATAATCGACTTTGAATCAAAAACATGAAATTATATGAAACAACTTGTCCATCATGTCCAGTGTTTTTGTAATTAAGAATAAATCAGCATTACAATTATCATCAGTAAAAGTTATATGAAAATTATATATGATCATTTAATGCCATACTGTGGAAGATTATAGCCAAAGAAACAAAATTTCCATAGTAACAAGCATGGGGAGGCCCTCCAAGCCAGATAAGAAACAGGTTTGTGGAGATACAAGCTTGTAGTAATAAAGTTTTTCAGTGCAATGAAAACAGTCAAAATGAAAAAAAAATAAATAAATAAAATATAAACAACTTTTTCGTATCATTGCACTGTAGTTCTTGTCTCTTGTATATAGCTGTGATTTTATATTTTATTTTATATTTTATTACTTATTTTTCTATTTTATTTTGACTTGTACATATACATTTATTTTTGTTTTTATAATTATGTCTCATTTGACACCTGTCACTTGCTCTTTTTGCTACACCATCTATTTTTGTTACTCTCTGTTATTATATTATATTGTGATGAGTGAGCTACTGTATCCAAATAATTTCCCTTGTGGATCAATAACGTTTGTCTAAGTCTAAGTCTTTTTCCCTCTTATTTTTCCTATATTAAACAAAATTGATCCTTGTGTGTTAGAATATTGTTACCTCATCAAAACCATACTTAGAGTTGTGTTTTGTTTCATTCACATATGTTTGAGTAACCCTTTAGTACACCTGTATGAAAAAGTTTGGGCACCCCTCTGAGGTTGCATAATAATTGACTCTTCACAGAAAATGATCACAGTGAAATTAAATCAAATGTGAAACTAGGCTGTGCAAAAATGTAGGCACCCTTGTCATTTTGTTGCTTTGAATACCTGTAACTAATCAACACAGAGTAATTTGAACACAAAATTGGTTTGATGAGCTCATTAAGCCTTGAATTTCATAGACAGGTGCATCCAGTCATGACAAAAGGTATTTAAGGCGGCCAAATGCAAGTTGTTCTTCTTCTCTTTGACTCTCTTCTGAAGAGTGGCAACATGGGGGCCTCAAAACAACTGTCAAATGACCTGAAAACAAAGATTGTTCAGCATTATGGTTTAGGGGAAGGCTACAAAAAGCTATACCAAAGATTTCAGCTGTCAGTCTCCACTGTGAGGAACATAGTGAGGAAATGGAAGGCAACAGGCACAGTTCTTGTTAAAGGCCAGAAGTGGCAGGCCAAGAAAACTATCAGAGAGGAAAAGATGAAGGATGATCAGAATGGTGAAAAACAACCCACAGACCACCTCCAAAGACCTGCAAGGTCATCCTACTGCAGATGGTGTCACTGTGCATAGGTCAACATTACAGCACAATTTGCACAAGGAAAGTCGCTTGAGGTATGCAAAAGCACATTTGGACAAGCCAGCTTCATTTTGGAATAAGGTGCTGTGGACTGATGAAACAAATATTGAGTTATTTGGTCATAATAAGAGGCGATATGCATGGCGGTAAAAGAACGCAGCATTCCAAGAAAAACACTTGTGTGGCCAGTGCCGGTTCTGGAAATCTTGTTAAAGTTGAGGGTCGATTCCACTCAATATCAGCAGATTCTTGAGAATAATGTTAAACAATCTTTCACAAAGTTGAAGTTACGCCGGGGCTGGATATTTCAACAAGACAACGACCCAAAACACTGCTCAAAATCTACTCAGGCGTTCATGCAGAGGAACAAGTACAATGTTCTGGAATGGCCATCCCAGTCCCCAGACTTGAATATCATTGAAAATCTGTGGGATGATTTGAAGCAGGCTGTCATGCTCAGCAACCATCAAACCTCACTGAACCAGAGATGTTTTGTAAGGAGGAACGGTCCAATATACCTTCATCCAGGATCCAGACATTCATTAGTGGCTATAGGAAGCGTCTAGAGGCTGTTATTTTTGCAAAAGAAGGCTCTACTAAATACATGATTTTTCTGTTAAGGTGCCCAAATTTATGCACCGGTCTAATTTTGTTCTGATGCATATTGCTGTTAAACATAAATATCTGTTAAACCCAATTTCACTGCTGAAATATTACTGTGTCCATTAGTTTTTTTTAATAGATCAAAATGACGTTGTGGACCCAAACACCCAATGATTTATAAATGAAAATAATGGTAATTGTCAAGGGTGCCCAAACTTTTTCATACAACTGTATTTCTACATGTCCAAAGCTCAAAATGTTCTGCTCCACCTTGTGATGCGGTAGTTTTCAAGTTACCAGTTCCTTTTACCTTTTGTTCAATAGAGATTGGCCATACCAGGGTTTATCCAAATGATTCTAGTGAAGGTCTATGAAGAAACACAGTGGAACACTTCCTGCATTACCACATGGCATCATGTCACCACATGACATCATCAAATATACAGGGTTTGTGTGTTAAACATGTGTGAATGAAACAAAACATGTGTGATGAGAAAACAACATTGGAACATAGTTCAGAAAACAGCATAACATGGGCCCTTTAATGATTTCAGTATTTCTCAATTGAAATCTTAATTGTTGCCATTGGTTACAGGTTCAGGTGAGCCACTTATGGATACAGTTGGTGAACACTGTGTAGTTGTTGTGCCAGTGGACATGAACCACTCCAGACTGGACACAGAGAGACACGTCCCCACGAGCGTCCAATGCCTTCAGCCCAAACACATCACTGCGGTAATACTGCAAGACACACACATGCAGACAAGTGAAGTGTCCCTGTCTACCCACACACGGACAGGTGAAGTGCCCATGTCCACCCACACACGGACAGGTGAAGTGTCCCTGTCCACCCACACACACATACACATGTAAAGGTGAAGTGGTGTTTCTGTTTCACACACACACACACACGCACACACATGCCGGGTGGGGTGTGTGTGGGGGGGGGGCTTACCTCTTGGTTCCTCATCGTGACAACACTTTCATTAATGTTGTAGAAACCAAACTGACTGAGAATTTAAAGAAAAGGAGGAAACAATGAGAGAAAGCAGAAGTTAGTGTTATGAATTTATTTATAAACCAAGATTTATTCGTAAGAGGAACCATTAACATTTCATATGGACTTCTCTGTTTGAGTGTTTGGGGTATTATGCTAACTCTATTTTTGGAGCTTTCTGCCATGTTATAACATTCCATCATCAAACGCTTCTCTCCATGGAGACAGATAACTTCAATACTATTTCAATTAAAATTATTCTATTCATTATTACTCAAATGATTCAGTGTGTCTTTGGTCTGCTTCAGGGGTGGAACCTTAACAAAATAAAAGGTAGTAGCTTACTATACCTAAGTATAAAGTTTAGGTATCTGCACTTTACTTGATTACATTTTTAAGTGGTTACTTTTTTACTTTTGCTCCACTTCATTTGAGAGCATGTATCTGTACTTTCTAATCCAGTACCTTTTTGAACAGGACTGAAAAGTAAAAGTATTTTTGATTTTTGTCTGAGACCTATTGCAAATCCAGCACAAATCTTTATCAGCATCACCACATTTGAAGCAAAATACTTTTACTTTGTACTCTTTAAGTACATTTTTAAACTTTAATACTTTTACTGAACTAGTTCTTTTATGTGATGCTTTTACTTGAGTATTTCTAGCTCCGGTATCTGTACTTTTACTTAAGTAACAAAATGGAGTAGTTGCTCCAGCACTGGTGTGTGCGTCTGCTGCTGTAGTGTTCAGAGGAAGACAGACCTGGACTGCCATGGAGTGATGACCCCATCGTCTGGACCCCCGATCAGAACCAGCTTCTTTATCTTCACAAAGTTCTCCCTCCAGACTGCCGCACAACACACACTGTTTTAGTCCTGGTTTAGTCCTGGCTTAGTCCTGGTTTAACCCTGGTTTAGTCCTGGTTTAGTCCTGGTTTAGCCCTGGTTTAGTACCGTTTGTATCTTTATGTTGTATCTCTCCGTTGATCCTTGGAAGGAAGTTGTTATATTTCAGGTACCTGTTTCTGTTATGGGGATCTAAGTAAAATCCAAGAAATATGATCAAAAGTTTTCTTCATTAGTGCAAGAAAATGTAAATAATTATTAAAGGTCCTATATTAGTTTTAATGCACAGTGGAGCACTTCCTGTATTGCCACATGACATTACAAGGTGGAACAGACTGTTTTCCATTTGAGTGAAGAACTCAGCCTAAATCTGCAGGGTGTGTGTGTTAAACATGTGTGAATGAAACAAAACACAACTACAGGTCTGTTTGTGATGAGGAAACTACACTGTAAAATAGAAATCAGAAAATACCATAATATGAGCCCTTTAAAGTGTCTGTGGTCTGACCGTTCCAGTACTGGCAGATGGAGACCTGCTGGCCCAGTCTGGTGTAGCACACCTTGTAGATGTTTTTTTTCAGGTGTTTGGGGAAAAGCTTCTTTAAATAGTTTGTGTCTGCAAAACAAAATGAAATCAACACACCTGAATGACCTCAGGAAGAGAAATCAGTGAACATGTACTATTGACTCAGATAATCAAGTTATGTTTTACATGCCTGCTATTAGCTCAGAGTAGTGCATCTGTGTGATCAGACTGACCTCCATACTGTCCGGCCAGAGGAGCGGACAGAGAGATGAATGAGTGGACATTATGACTGGGCATCACAGACAGCAGCGCTCTGCAGATCACCCCACCTACAACAGGAAGACACATGAGACAAGAGCTCTAAACCTGGTTTAGACCTAGTTTAGAGTATATTTGTAAAGCAGATGCAATGTTTTGGCTCATGTGTGAGTGTTTTTCAGTCTGTCTCCTCCACCTCTTTGCAGCAGGGCCAGGTTCAGCTCCAAAGCAGAAGTCAACTCAAACCAGATCTGAGAATGTCGTCTCTGTTTTCACTTCTGTTTTCTCTGAATCAAACACAACACTCAAGTTCAAACCAGGTTTATTTATGTTCCTGGGTTTGGTTAAGGTCAAGTAGTTTGATCCTGGTTCAGTCCTGGTTTAGACCTAGCTTAGACCTGGTTTAGTCCTGGTTTAGTCCTTGATTACTCCTGGTTTATTTCTGGTTTGTACCTTGAGAGAAGCAGAGGAGATGGCCCCCCTCTTTGGCCTGGTTCAGTAAGGGTTCAAGTTTAGATCTGAAGGCTTTGACTTGACTCCACAAAGGCCAGAGACTGAGGACATCAGAGTACAGGTCCAGAATGGTGACCTGTGTGCCTGGGTGGGCCTGACCGCACACACACAACAGGGTTTCATAGTGTCAAGAATGCACTGCTATTACACTGTTACACAGTTACACAGTTACACAGTTGTGTTAGTGATCTGATTTTCCTGATTTCTCTGTGGGCTGGACTTCAGATTTTGGAGATAAAAAAAAGATTATTTCTATCAAGATAAGGAAAAGAAATTTGATTCTTTTCTGGTGCACATCCTTTGATTTAAATGTGCCATCACACTCCATGGTGAAAATATCAAAATATCAATACGATGATACACTGTGTGTGACGGACTTCTCAGCAATGTGCATACTGATACGAGCTGTTGTATAGTAATACTTTTGAATAATGATGATGCCTATATTATACATGCATACTGCATGATGAAGTACTTGGCAATACCCAGGCATAGTGATTTCCTGTAGCCACAGCTGCCCCGGGGCTAACTCATGGAAACTGCACTGTCACACAAATGCATTGCTATTATTTACCTTTAAATGTTCTGTATTACACTAAATCTTGGGAACTTTATGCCATCTTAAAATGCTGTTACCTCCTCGAAACATGCAGTTGTGTTTTGTTTCATTCACATATGTGAAGTAACCCTTTATCATTAGTCTGTCTACATCTCCAAAGCCCCAAATGCTCTGTTCCATCTTGTGATGTCATGTAGTGGTAGTTTTGAAATTAACATAACTTAAAGTCACTTTACGTGCTACTTATTTATTACCCATCACTATCCATCACTGCACTGTACACAATCATCTCTGAATCAAAAACACTTATTGTGCAATGTTCCTGTGCCTTTTAGCTTAGCTTACAGTGTTGTGTGTGTTTTTTTTGTTTTTTTTTTTTTTAGTTGACTGTAAATACTTATTATTATTTATCTTGATTTGATGCATGCTCTTATTTTCCTTCTGTTTCTGTAACTTGCGTTGTGACACTGCAGTTTCCCCATTGTGGGACAAATAAAGGATTATCTTATCTTATCTTATCTTAACATCTACCTGTTACCCCGATGTTTAACAGAGATGGGCAATACCAGGTCTCAAATGATCCAAATGATTCTAGTAAAAGTGTAGGAGTTTAAAAACACAATGGAGCACATTGCATTACATCACAAGGTGGAACAGAGTGTTTTCCATTTGAGAGAAGAACTCAGCCTAAATCTACAGGGTTTGTGTGTTAAACATGTGTGAATGAAACAAAACACAACTCCAGGTCTGTTTGTGATGAGGAAACAACATTAGAACAGATCAGAACATGATGGGTTCTTTACTTGTTGTCTTACCTTCTGGATAAAGTTTGTGAGTGTTTTGAATTCTTTTAGACCATTAAAGAGTCCATGCACGATGAAGACAGGTCTGTAGGCCTCAGAGTTATGAGAGGAGCAAAGCAGCAGCACAAACAGCAGTGAGCGCACCATGGAGTGAGCCATGTCTGTGAGAACTACACTCTGTCTCATACAATCTGCTACTCCAAATATATCTACTACAACCTCCTCCTGTCTATGAAAATACGCAAACACTGAAAACACGCCTACAGAACTCCTGTAAGCCTATTGTTTATTTATCCACACACAATATTACATGTGTCACATTTATACACTAGCACAGGAGCTTCATTACACATGCAGGCTATGATAAGACTGTAGAAACCTAATCTCACAGTAGACATTTCAGTGTAGAATTAAAGTCTGATAAATATGAAAGATAAATAAGAATTCGAAGGGGCACGCTGTAACTTTGTCCCCATGGAAACTGTTGCAAAATGTTCCACAGTATGACATTAAACATATCTGTCATTTATTCAGTTGCGGGTGACTGAGTTAGCCCAGAGTTTAGCCTAGTTTCTGTGAATTAAACATTGTAAATCATTTACAATTCTCGTAAAGGATCATGTTAATGCAGAGACAGCGGAACAAAACAGTCTTTTATTTGGCCCGAGTTAGCCTCCAGAGCTAATAGGCCTCTGTCACAATAATTTACTGCACAGAAAAAAGTAAGAAATGTGAGTTTTGTTTGAGCCTTTTTGAGAGCACTGGTGCTACAGTTTTGTTAAAGAGTAAGAGACTTGAAATGCAACAAACTGATCTGTCATTAATGTTTGTCTAAGCTGCTGAATATTGTCTGAGAAAATAAAGCACTGAAGTCATGCACATGCGCTGCTTGACCTTTTGCAACATTCAATTAATGCACACATTTTTCCTAAAGATGAAATGATGAAATGCATGTGCCATTTATAGTACTTTGGCATGATTAAGCATTATTGTTTATGAAAAATGTGAAAAATTACATGAAAAAGTGAGTTTTATGGTTGGTCACAATTGTGACCAGTGGGCTAATACCTTGTATTGTGAAGTAAAGGTGCCGTAAGAGATTTTTGATCAGTTCCATGTAAAATATGTTTCTTTTTAATGACATTTAATATTAAAAAAGTATTGTTTTCAGTTCAACAGATTTTGCAGTCCATATAATGCAGGGCAATTATTCCTCAAAATGAGAAAAATGCTGTTTGCATTTACAGTATTTATGAGAGGCAGATGCAATATAAATATTTCTGAGAGAACCTTGGATGTTCTTCAGACTTGTCCCAATAGCAACTAGAGATCTTTGGGTGTTCTACAGACTTGATCTGTAGCAGCTAGATGACCTTGGATGTTCTTTTAACATCTAAGCAACAGCTGAAGAACATCTAGCTAAAGGAGCCTAGATGTTCTTCAGATTTCTCTCTGTTGCTTCTAAAGGTCCTTGGATGTTATTCAGACTTGTCCTAGATGACCTTGGATATTCTTCAGACATGCAGAGCTAGAGAAACTTGGAAGTTCTTCAGATTTCTCTTTAGATTCTAGAGAACTTTGCATGTTCCTCAGACTTGTTTCTATGACAGCTAGAGGACTTTGGATGTTCTTCAGACTTGTCTCAGTAGCAGCTAGAGGACCTTGGATGTTCCTCAGACATCTCCCAAAGGACCCCAGATGTTCTTCAGATGTCTCTCATACAGCTACATGATCTTGGATGTTATGCAGACATGTCCCTTTAACAGCTAGGTTAAGTAGCTTTTCAATAACTGGGGTAATGAGGAGAGAATGGAGTAGTGGTGGACTTTATCACTGTCTTTACCTGATTCCACCAGATCAGTATGGTGTAGTGAACAACCTGCTGGACATCTCCCTCTCACAGTTACTTAGTTCCAGGCTGTGGCGTTTTACATTACCTCTGGACATGAGACAATTTACAGTAAACATGTGACATTGCACACATTTCATCAGAACCCTTTATTCTTTCAGAAAATACTGAAAATACATTGGAAATATACACAGTAACAATTTAGAGCTTCAGAAGTAGACAATGTCAATGTCAATAGGTCTGAGTAAAATACGAGCATGTGTAGCACAACGTTTCATGCCCTAGTTTGTGCTGAGTTCGTTCCAAACCTGTGAAGTGTCTCATCTCCTGACTGTGCACAGGAGTCAGAGTCAGACCACCTCTCACTTTAAGCCCCTCTGACAGAATAAGCAGCTTAATGCCACATGCACAGCTATCTGCTCCACCACCAGGACCTGCCCCACCATGAGGACCTGCTCTGAAGGTGAGCTATGTGCACTCATCTGCTTTATGCTACAATGGACTGGCATGGCCCACCTGCACAACCCTTATTTCTCCCACACAGATACTCAGAGATACTATAGAGGGGCACTATGCAAGATACAAAAGATACAAAAACATGATACAAAACAATGCATTACAACCTGACAAACCTGATGTGGTGTGCATCAGCGGGATGTGCAGATTGTGTTGTGATAGAGCTCTGAATGGTTAATACATTGTTTTTGGCAAATATGGGATTTTCAAAACAATAAAAGGTAACATGGTGATCTAAATATGTAGTATTAGCTGTTAATACCCCATAGAAGTGTAATATCCTCAGGGGTGGAAAGTAACGAATTACATTTACTCACGTTACTGTAATTGAGTCGTTTTTATGAGTACTTTGTAATTTTCTAAGTAGTTTTTGAAACGTAATGTAATGTAATGTGTCTGCCCCGCCGAACTGAGCTTTCAGCGTACAAGACCTCAACATCGAATCTACGAAAGCATGTGGTGGTAAGTAGTCTACAAATATAGGCCTATATGTTTTGCCTGTTATACCCAAACGGTATATTTATTGTTGTTTGGTTAACACAATCTGGCTTCATGATATCAATTATTTTCCATCCTGATCACTAACGTTTCAAGTGAAGTAGCCGAGAGTTGGGAAAATCACCTCACGTTTAAAATTGGCTTTAGAGGACAGTCAGAAATAATAAGAATGCAGGTCTCTTAATGAATCATCTTAATTTATGTTGGCTATAGGATAGTTCATGGCTCATGGCATGCATGTTCGCTAAACAGACTCACCATAGGCAGAACATCCCTCAGTCACAGAAAGAACACGCATATTCCACTGAGTCCTGCCCTTTAGTCCGACAGAAACTGACTGCATCAGCGGCACAAGGAGCAAGCTGTTTTTTCAGCGCTTATAGTTTATGCAAATTAGCCATGTGGTTTTAAGTTTCGCTTCTGTATAACGTAAACAAATGTGCAAAAAGCTGCATTAAACACATTATTATTTGAGTCCTCATAGGAAATAAAATCCAAACTTAAATTATCCACCCGCAGTGAACCAAAAATGTCGTCTGCTTCTGTGTTCTGTCATCATTTTATCGCGTGTACCGCGTGTACCAGTCTCATCAGCCATGAAAGCAAATGAATCTGCCCACGTAGCATTAAGCGTTCTGTTTTCTTCAGAAACTTTTCTTTTCTTGGATTTATCCATCATTGGGCCGAAAATCATACTGCTGATGTAGGTGCCGGTAAGTCCGGGCTGCCAGTGTGTGCCGGGTGGCGCACATCGGCGGCTTTGACGCATGTTTTGAGCGACAAAAATATTAAAAACATTTTATTTAAATGTTACAAGATTACCATTATCTACAATTTTAGATTTACATTTAAAAACGAACAAACTAAAATAAAAATACAATGTAATGAAATACTCATTATTATTTTCCAAAGTCACAGGGAGCCACGACAGAATGATGAAAGAGCCACATGTGGCTCTGGAGTTGCCGACCCCTGTCCTAGATTCATTATCCCATATATCTTCAGCTCCTAGAGGAATTAAATGGTAGTGCGTCACATTTAGTTTACCGCAGTTTATGTCTATTTAAGACTGCATTTATGTGCAGCAACATTATGAAAAAACCTGCATTTTTACTGTAGTTTTTTTTTTATTTAATTGAAAGTAACTAAGTAACTTTTACTCAAATTACATTTGAAATGAAGTAATTTTTTACTTTTACTCGAGTACATTTTCAGACGGGTACTTTTACTTTTACTTGAGTAGGATTTAAGCAAAGTAAAGATACGTTTACTTAATTACAATTTTTCAGTACTTTTTCCACCTCTGAATGTCCTGCTCTTACACCCAGGTCCTCAGGCCAAGTGTGTAACCACAAATTCACTTTCAGTTGACAATACATCCATTGTCCACGGCTGTCTGTGTGAGCAGCCCCTGAAGGCTCTGTGTGTGTGTGTGTGTGTGTGTGTGTGTGTGTGTGTGTGTGTGTGTGTGTGTGTGTGTGTGTGTGTGCGTATGTGTGTGTGTGTGTGTGTGTGTGTGTGTGTGAATGTGAGTGTGAGTGTGTGTGTGAGTGAGTGCAGGGAGTCCACATGAGGGAGGACACGCAGGACAAAGGCCTCACTGGCACATGCTTAATTGGTTGATGAATGGCTGTGTGGGAATCAGAGCTAATGTTATAGTGAGGACAATGGGGCTGGGCACACGGACGCCTGTGAAGCAGATGGTCAGCAGGTGGGCACACGCACTAGCCAACAGCCCCAACACGGGTACTCACCACAGTATGGTACTCACACTCACCAGCCCAGTGCCCCGACATGGGTACTCACCACAGCATGGTACTCACATGTACCAGCCCTGACACGGGTACTCACTACAGTATGGTACTCACACTCACTAGCCCACTGCCCTGACATGGGTACTCACCTCAATATGGTACTCACTCATCAGCCCACTGCTTTCACACAGGTACTCACCACAGTATGGTACTCACACTCACCAGCCCACTGCTCCGACACAGGTACTCATCACAACATGGTACTTTTACATTTACTTACATTAGATCAGCAGTGATGCCAAACTACAGATGATCTATCTCTGTCCAAAGTGTGCTTATGTGTATGACCGTGGTTGTTAGCAATTCTAGCTTTATTCCAATTCAGATCATTTTATTAATACCACCAGAAAACCACATAACAACAAACATTCAACATGGAGTAATTCTGAACAAAGAGAAGCTCTGAGGACTAAGAAGTGCCCCATAAAAAGACTTTACATGCACGTAGAATTTAGAGGGCCCATATTACACAAATTTCTGAACAATGTTCTAATGTTGTTTCCTCATCACAAACAGACCTGGAGTTGTGTTTTGTTTCGTTCACACGTGACACAAACCCTGCATATTTAGACTGAGTTCTTCTCTCAAATTGAAAACAGTCAATTCCACCTTGTGATGTCATGGTGTAATATGGAAAGTGCTCCACTGTGTTTTTATTGCCATATTCTACCAAACTAAAGGTAAAAGTAGCTGTTAATTTCAAAACTACATGACATCACAAGGTGGAACAGAGCATTTTGAGCTTTGGAGATGTAGACAGACTAATAATGCAGGATTATTCATGTGTGAATGAAAAAAAAACCAACAAAAAAAAAAACAACACAACTCCAGGTATGTTTTTGATGAGGTAACAACATTCTAACATGGCTTAAAGCTCACAAGAGTCCATTTTGTATGATATATGACCTAAAAGGTGAATGGCAGTAGGAATAAAAAAATTTCAAATACCTACTCATTTTTGAATAGGGAACAACATAGTGACGGCCTGAGGAAAATAAAGAAAACTCACTCTTTAAAATACAGCATAATAATTGACTCTGTCTTCACAGAAAATGATCACAGTGGCATGTCATTCATTTTCCCATAAAAGCTGAGGACTGGGTGGTTTTCCAGACACAGATTTTAAGTGTAGTAATATTCATTTGTATGAATTTAAATCAAATGGGCTGTGCAAAAATGTGAGCACCCTTGTCATTTTGTTGCTTTGAATACCTGTAACTAATCAACACAGAGTAATTTGAACACAAAATTGGTTTGATGAGCTCATTAAGCCTTGAACTTCATAGACAGGTGCATCCAGTCATGACAAAAGGTATTTAAGGCGGCCAAATGCAAGTTGTTCTTCTTCTCTTTGACTCTCCTCTGAAGAGTGGCAACATGGGGGCCTCAAAACAACTGTCAAATGACCTGAAAACAAAGATTGTTCAGCATTATGGTTTAGGGGAAGGCTACAAAAAGCTATACCAAAGATTTCAGCTGTCAGTCTCTTGTTAAGGCCAGAAGTGGCAGGCCAAGAAAACTATCAGAGAGGAAAAGATGAAGGATGATCAGAATGGTCAAAAACAACCCACAGACCACCTCCAAAGACCTGCAAGGTCATCTTGCTGCAGGTGGTGTCACTGTGCATAGGTCAACAATACAGCACAATTTGCACAAGGAAAGGGTGTATGGGAGAGTGATGCGGAAGAAGCCTTTTCTTTGCAGATGAGTCGCTTGAGGTATGCAAAAGCACATTTGGACAAGCCAGCTTCATTTTGGAATAAGGTGCTATGGACTGATGAAACAAATATTGAGTTATTTGGTCATAACAAGAGGCAATATGCACGGTGGCAAAAGAACACAGCATTCCAAGAAAAACACTCGCTACCCACAGTAAAATTTGGTGGAGGTTCCATCATTCTGTGGGGCTGTGTGGCCAGTGCCGGTACTGGGAATCTTGTTAAAGTTGAGGGTCGATTCCACTCAATATCAGTGCAGAATAATGTTAAACAATCTGTCACAAAGTTGAAGTTACGCCGGAGCTGGATATTTCAACAAGGCAACGACCCAAAACACTGCTCAAAATCTACTCAGGCGTTCATGCAGAGGAACAAGTACAATGTTCTGGAATGGCCATCCCAGTCCCCAGACTTGAATATTATGAAAATGTGGGATGATTTGAAGCAGGCTGTCATGCTCGGCAACCATCAAACCTCACTGAACTAGAGATGTTTTGTAAGGAGGAACGGTCCAATATACCTTCATCCAGGATCCAGACAGTCATTAGTGGCTATAGGAAGCGTCTAGAGGCTGTTATTTTTGCAAAAGAAGGCTCTACTAAATATTGACATGATTTTTCTGTTAAGGTGCCCAAATTTATGCACCGGTCTAATTTTATTTTGATGCATATTGCTGTTAAACCCAAATGTCTGTTAAACCTAATTTCACAGCTGAAATATTACTGTGTCCATTAGTTATTTGATAGATCAAAATGATTTCGTGGACCCAAACATCCAGTGATTTATAAATGAAAATAATGGCAATTGTCAAGGGTGCCCAAACTTTTTCATACAACTGTATGACTCTGTGACACGAGAATCACATTGGCTTTTTGTAAAATGTGTGTTACAAAAGGAAGTCTCTCTGCTGCCCTTCTGTGATTTTAGAACAGATTTTAATAATAAAATTAAGACCAACAAATAAAAGAAAAACACAATCAAGGACTGATAAAATCAACATAAAATGGAAGGACTAAGAGAAAAAGAGTTCCTCAACTTCCTCAAAAGGTGCAGTCTCTTCTGGCCACTTTTGACACAGATACAGTGTCCACATCAAATATAAGTTGGTCGTGCCCAGATACTTTTAAGAAGCAACCATTTCAACATTTTCTTTGTGGATGATGCTCCCTGCTTCGTCTGAAATCAAAGATGAGCTCCTTGGTTTTAGCAGCATTCAAATCTAAAAAGTTATTGTCACACAAGGTTATAAAGTCAGTGAGTGCTCTGCCATGCTCAGTTTTAGCTCCACTCAGAAGTGACAGTAGGACAGTGTCTTCTGAAAATGTGACAAGAAAACTTTAGTGCTAATCCTAAATTACTAGACGCACACCTATTAGGTCCTTTGGCCTGTACATTGGGACAGAGTGTATCTGACCCATTTTGGTCCTGTAAACTAACTCTAAAGTTGAGTTTTCCTCCTCTGCTCCTCCTGATCACGATGCTCACATCTGAACCAGCCTCGTGTCGTGTTGTGGTGGATACATTTGCACATGAAAAGCCTTCAAAAAATAGGTTTCATTTAAAAACACAAAAGTGGCATAATAATATTTACATTAGCATATGAGTACGAGCAGGCCTTCCCTCAGGAATCAGTGACAACAGCTGAGGAGGGAGCAGTTGTGTGTGTTTCTGGTGAGTGCGGTTGTGTGTGTTTCTGGGTGGGCATGGTTGTGTGTGGTTTTGCAGTTGTGTGTGTGTTTCTGGGTGGGCATGGTTGTGTGTGTGCAGTTTTGAGGTTGTGGTTGCTTTTCAGAGCTTTGAACCAAGTTATAGTAGTTTCTTCTCACTGACTCTCTGTAGCTGTATTTAGAGTGATTTTTGCATGTTTGAGTCATCTTTATTCTCCTGTAGACCTCTGATCATTTAATTTCATTTTTATTTCATGTTCACAACCTTTCTCCATGGTAAGGAGCACAGAGACAGATACAAATATCTCACTTTAATAAAGGAAGCTAGAATAGAAGAATAGACATAAAATGACCCAAACTAAATAATATCTGAAAAAAAAAAAAAAAAAAAAATTGGGGTGATTTTATTTCCTCAGTACTTGATATTGTAAGAGTGCGTTGTCGCGAACCATTTAAAATGTACTTGTTTTTAAACCTTGGGCACAGGGCCCTTAATCAGGCTTTTCTAAACTCTCTCTCTCCTTATTATATCATGTTTATAAATCCACGATTTAGTTGCCAGTTTGATTAAAAGGAGCTGAAAAAGATTATGTATGTGGTTCAGGGTCAGACAGGGTTGCCAGGTCTTCACAGTTAAAACAAGCTCAGCACAAATGTAAAATCAGTGTTGATAGAAAAGTGGATGACTGTAGTTTTCCACTGTACTGTGCCATGTTTACCACTGGTGCCCAGAAGGAGCGTTCCTCTGGAGATAAAGCCCTGTTTAAAGAAAGATGTGTGTTTTGAATCCCAAACACACACCTTTCTTTAAACAGCCTCAATCAGGTCCCAGACTGGTATCCTCCATCTGGATGTCCACACTACTACCTGCAGCTGCTCTCTTTTCTACATAGAGCAAATATTGTTTTGTAATAAAAGTATTGTGCGATTTGATATCATTTTTTTTTATTTTTTATGTGTCCTCTTTGTGGTCACACAGCTTAGATAAATGTGTACTGAAGTGCTGGTGTGAATTGTAAACCACAATATTGAGACGGCTTCATATTTGATACTTTGCAGCTAATGTTGTCAATATTCCCTGGGGGTGTAATGCTAACTGTAGGCTCTGCTCTGTCTGAAGCTTTGTAGCTATGCTACTTTCTGTCGGCTGTTTCTGGGCAGGTGAACACAGTAAAATTACCCATAGCATTACAGTTACATTATACTGTATGACTAACTTAGCACATTACGGGGGGAATAATGCAAAATCGATTTTTTGTAGCTTTCTCCCATATTCTAACATTGTTCCCTCATCATAAACTCGGAGAAGTTTTAGATCATCCATGCCTTTATGAGTATTTTAATGATCTCTCCTAGGCCCCATTCAAACCCTCCTCACAGTTTAGCTTAAATATTCTGTGCCATGCTCCGCCCACAAGCCTACATCACCCATGCTCCAACATGACAATTCGCCATAAATATTTAAAATCATGATACAAAACTGTACACAGCAACTTGACAAACCTGATGCGATGTGCAGTAGTTTCATTTGTGTGATGTGTGCTGATTGTCATGTGATAGTGCTCTGAAGGGGGAGTGACTTAATGCAGTGAGCAAAGGGAGGGGAGATTCAAATGTATTAAATGTTAATACATTATTTTTGGTGAATATAGCATTTTCAAAACAATAAAAATTAACACAATATGTGTCAGCAGTTAGTCCCCCATAGAAGTAAAATACCCCCTCTAAAAATGTATTAATTGCACAGCCCTACTTACATTGGAACATTGCAGATATCCATTCCTCTTTCTCTGTTAAATCTCTAAACTAAATGACATCACAGTAACAGATATATTGATCAGACTGAATGAATGCACAGAACCACTTTTCTGCTTCATCACAGTGCTAAAGAAATCCAATCTCTACAACACGAAATGCACTGTATGTGTGCGCTCTGCTCTCGTGACCAGCGCCTCTGTTTCTAATATCCAGCCTCAGAATATTCTGGCTCTGCTAATGCTTTTTGGTTAGCGCTGAGGGCTTGTGAAGCTAACTCAATACAAAGTTACACAGGAAGAGCCAAGTTTAGCCTGAGAAAGTTTGTGCTCCCATCTCTGTGAAAGTTCATCAGACTGCAGAGTGGAGTAACTCTTTCTGGAGTTAAGAGCTTAGAAGAACTCGCATCTATAAATGTGTCCTCTGCATTTGATCCATTCTTGCCGCTGGGGTATCTTCTCAGGAGCAGTGGGCGCACAGTCTCACATCCGGGGACCCATCTCAGTGATCTTGTTGCTCGTCTTGGTCAGCACTTCCTTAGTTGATAGAATTGACCTATGATGTGGTAAATGTAAGGTGAGTAGCTGACTTCATCACTAACAAGTGTAGTTGGAGTTTGTGACATGAAACATTAATAGTGCCAGCTGTTCACAGCAGCAGCACACACACACACACACACACACACACACACACACACACACACACACACACACACACACACACACACACACACACACACACACACACACACACACTCTAACATTTGTATTAGAGCTAAATGTAGGTGGTTTAAGATAAGATAATCCTTTATTCGTCCCACAGTGGGGAAATTTCAATGTCACAACGCAAGTTTCAGAAAAAGTAGGAAAACAAGAGCACACATCAAAAACAAGATAAATAATAATAAGTATTTACAATCACAATATTGTGTACAGTGCAGTGATGGACAGTGGTGGTTAAATAAATAAATAAGTAGCAGGTAGTGACTTTAAATAGTAATGCACATTGTTATTATTGTTATTATTACTATGGCGATGACACATGACTAGCATTGTTCATTATACAGTCTGACAGCAGCAGGAAGGAAAGACCTGCGAAATCTCTCCTTCACACAGCGAGGGTGAATCAGTCTGTCACTGATGCTGCTCTCCAGAGCAGACAGGGCGTCCTGCAGGGGGTGAGACTCATGGTCCAGCATAGACATGAGTTTAGCCAGGACCCTCTTGTCCCCCACCTGCTGCACCGAGTCCAGAGGACAGCCCAGGACTGAACTGGACTTCTTGATGACCTTGTCCAGTTTCTTCTTCTCCCTCTCTGTGACGCTGCTGCTCCAGCAGACCACACCGTACAGGATGGCTGATGCCACCACAGAGTCATAGAAGATCCTCAGGAGTGGCCCTCTCACTCCAAAGGACCACAGTCTCCTCAGGAGATAGAGCCGACTCTGGCCTTTCCTGTACAGTGCATCTGTGTTATGAGTCCAGTCCAGTTTATTGTTCAGATGCACACCCAGGTACTTGTAAGAGTCCACTCTCTCAATGTCTCTTCCCTGGATGTTCACTGGTGGGGGGGCAGTAGAGTGGCATCTGCGGAAGTCCACCACCATCTCCTTGGTCTTCCCCGCGTTGATGAGAAGATGGTTCCGGTTTATAGGCTCTTAAAGTAAACCCGGGACACACACAACCACACTGGCTCTTCTGTCCAAACTCCATTTCTGAAGGTGATGTTAGGTGTATTGGTAACCAGACTGATTTCGTAGCCCATCACAGCGACCAATCTAGTGAAATACAACTAGACGCCCAAACACACTCCTAGCATTACAAGGTGGAACGGCAGATGAAGTACCATGTGCTGAAGTCACCATCACATGTGCATCTGGTTTAGCTCAACTGGAGTATGCACACGGCACGCCAAAGAGCAACGCACTCCACAGCCATTCGTCAATCCTACATACGCTCCAAACATATGCACAATGGGGTCAGTGTGAGTGAGACAAACTGGACAAATCAACCTAATGAGCTTTGAACCATGTTACAATGGTTTACCCTCATCATAGTCTTATACTAGTCTATGTGCTCTTATACTTGTTCTGATCCAGCTCAAGATCACTCTGAAGCTATTCAGAATTCAAGATCTGGAACCCTTTATTGCACATATTCATTCTCCAGATCCAAATATTAAATTAACTTGTGAATAAGTCAAGGAGCACACTGGCCTTCTTAGATAACTAGGTAACTATAGGAGAAGACCGGTGACTCCAGTTAGATCTTCAAAGCAATGTGGTCTACTCTATTCAGTGTAACAAGGACTGCAGTGAGAGTTACATTGGAGAAACAAAGCAACCACTTCATAAGAGGATGTGCCAACACAGACGAGGAAGCAGCAGTGGACCTCAGCCCGCCGGACATCTCCATTTCAAAGCCACTAACCACTCCTTTGAGGATAGTGAGGTACAAATCTTAGCCGGAGAAAAGAATTGGTTTGAGAGGGGAGTTAAAGAGGCTATTTTTGTCAAGAAAGACATCATCTTATCCCATTTACTTCATTCTCAGATCTACAGTGAGGAAAATAAGTATTTGAACACACTGCTATTTTGCAAGTTCTCCCACTTAGAAATCATGGAGGGGTCTGAACTTTTCATCGTAGGTGCATGTCCACTGTGAGAGACATAATCTGGAAAAAAAATAAAAAATAATCCAGAAATCACAATGTATGATTTTTTTAACTATTTATTTGTATGATACAGCTGCAAATAAGTATTTGAATACCTGAGAAAATCAATGTTAATATTTGGTACAGTAGCCTTTGTTTGCAATTACAGAGGTCAAACGTTTCCTGTAGTTTTTCACCAGGTTTGCACACACTGCAGGAGGGATTTTGGCCCACTCCTCCACACAGATCTTCTCTAGATCAGTCAGGTTTCTGGGCTGTCGCTGAGAAACATGGAGTTTGAGCTCCCTCCAAAGATTTTCTATTGGGTTTAGGCCTGGAGACTGGCTAGGCCACGCCAGAACCTTGATATGCGTCTTACAGAGCCACTCCTTGGTTATCCTGGCTGTGTGCTTCGGGTCATTGTCATGTTGGAAGACCCAGCGTCGACCCATCTTCAATGCTCTAACTGAGGGAAGGAGGTTGTTCCCCAAAATCTCGCAATACATGGCCCCAGTCATCCTCTCCTTAATACAGTGCAGTCGCCCTGTCCCATGTGCAGAAAAACAACCCCAAAGCATGATGCTACCACCCCCATGCTTCACAGTAGGGATGGTGTTCTTGGGATGGTACTCATCATTGGCCCTCGCCAGTGACAAAGTCAATGGCGAGGGGTATTGTTCTTGCTGGGTTTCTTACACTCTTTTATTATTGGCCCTCGCCAGTGACTTTAGTCAATGGCGAGGGGTATTGTTCTTCGTGGGTTTCTTGCTTATTTGGCCCTCGCCAGTGACAAAGTCAATGGCGAGGGGTATTGTTCTTGTCCGGTTTCTTGCTTATTATTATTCTTATTCCGACGAAATGATCGCATTTTTGACCCCCTGAACATGGACGAAAAGTCCCACATGGGGGTATCAGATGAACCGTTCCGGCGAAAAATTTGATAAAATGGGCATCGTGACAATGCCCGAAGTGAACTGACTCGACAGCGCCGCCTAGAATCTGACCCCTATGGGAGTGGGAACAGGCAAAGTTTGTCGCAGGCAAACGAAATTCGGAACAGTGATAGAGAACAATGAGACAAGCCAAAAAATGAATTGGAGCATGCCCCTATGACGAACAGGAAGTCGGCCATATTGGATCAAAAATTCGCCGCCGCTTTGACTTTGTGCTGGAAAAAAGATTCAGTTCCCTTGTGTTTAGTCCAAATGAGCTCAGATTTGACATGTCACATCTACAGACATGGGTTCACAAAAGTGTGCATTGTTTTTTCTTAACTCTTTACGGTTTGCCCGTAGCACGCCGGCGAATAACGCCTTCATTTCCTGTTTTTTTGACGACCTCTCACGGCCACAGGCATTGGCCTAGAGAGCTCAAATTCAAATCACAACTGCGTGACCCCGGCCCGAATGTAACGAAATATGAAATATAATAAAAGTGAACACTATAGCGCCCCCTAGCATAGGCATAAAATGTCAACGTTATCGGATCTGGACCAAATTCGGGGATTAAATACTATGAATGATTACAATCAACTAAATATATTACAGACATGTGGCATTTTTCACGGTTCACCAGTAGGGGCGCACTGACTCCTACAATATATTTAAAGGTGCATAATATAATTGGTCCGATGGGCGAGCTGGCGGCCTGGGCGGCTGTCAGGAAGAGCGAGTGGCGAGCTGGAGCGGTCGTGGGGCCCCGGCGGCTGCGCGGGGGGGCGTGCGAACCGGGGCGAGGGCCACCATAGCCGCGCGCGGCTTTAATTATTCTTTTTCCGACGAAATGATCGCATTTTTGACCCCCTGAACATGGACGAAAAGTCCCACATGGGGGTATCAGATCGACCGGTCTGGCGAAAAATTTGATAAAATGGGCATCGCGACAATGACCAAAGTGAACCGACTCAACAGCGCCGCCTAGAATCGGACCCCTATAGGACTTGGAACAGGCAAAGGTTGTCGCAGGCAAACGAAATTCGGAACAGTGATAGAGAACAATGAGACAAGCCAAAAAATGAATTGGAGCATGCCCCTATGACGTACAGGAAGTCGGCCATATTGGATCAAAAATTCGGCGCCGTTTTGACTTAGGTGTGTGCAAAAAGAATGAAATCCCTCGTGTTTAGTCCAAATGAGCTCAGATTTGACATGTCACATCTACAGACATGGGTTCACAAAAGTGTGCATTGTTTTTTCTTAACTCTTTACGGTTTGCCCGTAGCACGCTGGCGAAAAACGCCTTCATTTCCTGTTTCTTTGACGACCTCTCACGGCCACAGGCATTGGCCTAGGGAGCTCAAATTCAAATCACAACTGCGTGACCCCGGCCCCAATGTAATGAAATATGAAATATAATAAAAGTGAACACTATAGCGCCCCCTAGCATAGACGTGAAATGTCGACTTTATCATATCTGGACCAAATTCAGGGATTAATTTCTATGCATGATTCCAAGCAAATAAATGTATTACGGACATGGGGTAATTTTCACGGTTGGCCAGCAGGGGCGCAAATAGTCCCCAAAAAAATACTTTAAAATATATTACACGCACATGCTTTGTCCTATAGCACTGAAATTTTAACCATTAATGTTTGATTTCAACTTGATTATAAAACGATATAAAGTTTATGAAAAGTGAACACTATAGCGCCCCCTAGCATAGAAAAAAAATGTCAGCATTATCAGATCTGGACCAAATTCGGGGATTAAATTCTATGCATGATTACAAGCAAATAAGTATATTACAAACATGGGGCAATGTTCACGGTTGGCCAGTAGGGGCGCAAATACTCCCAAAAAAAATAGTTTAAAAATTATTACAAGCACATGCTTTGTCCTATCGTGCTGAAATTTGAATCACTAATGTTTGATCTCAGCCTGAATATAATACACTATAAAGTATATGAAAAGTGAACACTATAGCGCCCCCTAGCATAGACAAAAAACGTCAGCATTATCGGATTTGGACCAAATTCGGAACATAAATTCTACGCAAGATTACAACCAAATAATTATATTACGCACATGGGGAAATTTTCACGGTTGGCCAGCAGGGGCGCAAATACTCCAAAAAAAAAAAGTTTAAAATATCTTACACACACATGCTTTGTCCTATAGCACTGAAATTTTAATCACTAATGTTTGATTTCGACCTGATCATAAAACAATATAAATTATATGAAAAATGAACACTATAGCGCCCCCTACCATAAGACAAAAAACGTCAGCATTATCTGATTTGGACCAAATTCGGGGAATAAATTCTATGCATAATTCCAAGCAAATAAATGTATTATGGACATGGGGCCATTTTCACAGTTGGCCAGTAGGGGCGCACAGACTCCCCAAAAAAATAGTTTAAAATCTATTACACGGACATGTTTTGTCCTATAGCACTGAAATTTGAATCACTAATGTTTGATCTCAGCCTGAATATAATACACTATAAAGTATATGAAAAGTGAACACTATAGCGCCCCCTACCATAGACATAAAACAACTACATTATCGGATCTGGACCAAATTCAGGGATGAAATTCTATGCATGATTACAAGCAGATAAATATATTACAGACATGGGGTATTTTTCACGGTTGGCCAGTAGGGGCGCACGGACTCCCTCAAAACCATTTAAAGGTGCATAATGTAAATTCCTGATGGAGGATCTGTGCAAATTTGGGAATGAAATTCTATTAACGATTACAAGAAAAACATATTTTGGACATGTGGCATTTTTTATGGTTCACCAGCAGGGGCGCACTGACTCCAATGATATATTTAAAGGTGCATATTTAAAGGGGCATTATATAATTTTTCCGGCGGACGAGCTGGCGGCCTGGGCGGCTGTCGGGAAGAGCGAGTGGCAAGCTGGAGCGGTCGTGGGTCCCCGGCGAATGCGCGGGGGGGCGTGCGAACCGGGGCGAGGGCCACCATAGCCGCGCGCGGCTTTAATTCTTCTTCTTCCTCCAAACACGGTTAGTGGAATTATGAACAAAAAGTTCTATTTTGGTCTCATCTGACCACATGACTTTCTCCCATGACTCCTCTGGATCATCAAAATGGTCACTGGCAACTTAAGATGGGCCTTGACATGTGCTGATTTAAGCAGGGGAACCTTCCATGCCATGCATGATTTCAAACCATGACGTCTTAGTGTATTACCAACAGTAACCTTGGAAACGGTGGTCCCAGCTCTTTTCAGGTCATTGACCAGCTACTCCCATGTAGTTCTGGGCTGATTCCTCACCTTTCTTAGGATCACTGAGACCCCACAAGGTGAGATCTTGCATGGAGCCCCAGTCCGAGGGAGATTGACAGTCATGTTTAGCTTCTTCCATTTCCTAATGATTGCTCCAACAGTGGACCTTTTTTCACCAAGCTGCTTGGCAATTTCCCCGTAGCCCTTTCCAGCCTTGTGGAGGTGTACAGTTTTGTCTCTGGTGTCTTTGGACAACTCTTTGGTCTTGGCCATGTTAGTAGTTGGAGTCTTACTGATTGTATGGGGTGGACAGGTGTCTTTATGCAGCTAACCACCTCAAACAGGTGCATCTGATTTAGGATAATACATGGAGTGGAGGTGGACTTTTTAAAGGCGACTAACAGGTTTTTGAGGGTCAGAATTCTAGCTGATAGACAGGTGTTCAAATACTTATTTGCAGCTGTATCATACAAATAAATAGTTAAAAAAAATCATACATTGTGATTTCTGGATTTTTCTTTTTAGATTATGTCTCTCACAGTGGACATGCACCTATGATGAAAATTTCAGACCCCTCCATGATTTCTAAGTGTGAGAACTTGCAAAATAGCAGGGTGTTCAAATACTTATTTTCCTCACTGTAAATCAAAACAACTACTAGTGAGAGCCTGCTCAAGCCCAGAGGTGTGAAAGCACCCATCAGGGGCCTAAATGATTCTGCTAATATCACTCAGACATAGTTCCCACTTGCAGTGCAGTTCAATAGACTTAGCTGACAAACAGAAACTGTAAACAAGTAAGTGTGTTATTTTCATTGTAGTTAGCTCCTCCCTTCAGACAGATATAAAGCAGTGTCCACCAGCATCTGACCAGAACTGAAGAAGCAGCTTGGATGAGCTGAGAAATGTCTTCACTTAAAAATTTTTTTACCAGGTGACAGAATTATTATTTTTTTCTTTGGTTACTACTCAGGAAAGCTTCATATTCTATTTGGTGAATGGCAAAAGGAGAAATTCAATTTGTCAACTGGACAAAAGTTTATTTGGTCGAATACGTTTCGCAGCTCATCCAAGCTGCTTCTTCAGTTCTGGTCAGACGCTGGTGGACACTGCCTTATATATCTGTATGAAGGGATGAGCTAATTACAGTGAAATTACTCTGAAACTACCACACCTATTTGTTTACAGTTTCTGTTAGTTAGGTGGGTCTATTCAATATGGAGTGGGAGTGGGGTGTAGTTAGCATAACCATTTAGGGCCATAATGGGTGTTTTCACACCTCTGGACCTGACCTGGCTAGTCCTATTGTTTTCTTTGTTTGTTTTGATTTAGGTTTGAGGATAGAGTTATAAATGGGAGACAAATGATGTCTGAGACCTCCATTTCTGTTCAAGGAAGGATTCTCTTTCTTGACAAAAATAGCCTCTTTAACTCCCCTCTTAAACCAGTTCTTTTCTCTGGCCAAGATCTGGACCTCACTGTCCTCAAAGGAGTGACCTGTGGCTTTTAGGTGGAGATGTACGGCAGATTGCGGCCCACTCTGGCTCTCCCGTCTGTGTTGGTACATTCGTTTGAAAAGTGGCTGTTTTGTTTCTCCAATGTAGCGCTCACTGCAGTCTTCACTACACTGAATGGAGTAGACCACATTGCTTTGTTTGTGGCTCGGTGTTTTGTCCTTAGGATGGACCAGTTTTTGTCTTAAAGTGTTTGTGGGTTTGAAATAGACTGGGATTTCATGTTGTCTGAAGATCCTCTGTAGTTTTTCGGAAACGCCAGCCAGGTAAGGAATAGTTACACCCTTTCTCCTGGGTTCTGGTTCTCTGTTGTCGTGTTTCTTGGCTCTCTTAGTTTTATTGAAAGCCCATTAAGATATTCACAAACAGAGAGGGCTTTCTGCACATGTTGTTCTTCTTTCTCCTTTCCCTCAGTGCTTGTAGGAACCACTTGGGCCCTGTGTTGTAATGTCCGAATGACTCCAAGTTTGTGCTGCAGTGGGTGGTGTGAATCAAAAAGCAGATATTGATCGGTTTGTGTGGGCTTCCTGAAGACCTCTACCTGGAGTCGCCGGTCTTCTCCTATCGTTACTGCACAATCTAAGAAGGCCAATGTGTTGTCCTTGGCATCTTCACAAGTGAATTTGATGTTCGGATCTACAGAATTGATATGTGCAGTAAAAGGTTCCAAATCTTGTATTTTGATTTCTGAAAAATTATCATCAACATAATGATACCAATGTTTGGGTGGAGACCAAATAAACTTTGTCCAGTTGACAAACTAAATTTCTCCTTTTGCCATGGATTCTACCTGGACGACTGAGGGATCCTACACACATATTCGGTGAATGTTTTTTTTGTTTTTTTGTTTTTTTTCGTGTCTATACAGGCACAAATGATATTAGTCTTTAGCATCAATTAGTAACTGATGTTTGATACTTTTGAACACCTTGGTCAGGACTCCCTTCCCCAGGGGATTGTATGATGGATGTTTTTGGAATTCTTTTGATGGTTCACACTTCAGAGTAACATAGTATCAGTGCATCTTCTGCTGTAACTGGGACACACAATGCTGTGTGTGCTGACACTCCTCTGACATATGTGTGATGTTGTCTGTAATAGCAGAGGGAGCCCAGATGGGTGTGAGTACAAGCGCATGTGTGTGTGTGTGTTTTTGTTTGTTGTTATGACCGTGCAGTGCGCTAAATGGCCCTCTGCAGAGCAGTGCATGCTGGGAGTTGGCTGTGGTGAGCGTGGGGATGCTGACAGGCTGTAGGCTGTATCCTCTGGGGCAGGAGCAGTCTGCTCTTGTCATGTTTAAACTCCATCTCTGCGCCTGCCTTGCCTGCGTCCATGTGACTCACACCAGGCTAACGCTACACCACAACACACAGTCACTAATATGTGTCCTGTTGTAGGGAGTGGTACACTGCAAAAAGTCTAATCTAGAAAAATGAAAATGAGTTGGATTAAGAAAATCTTATCTTGATTTGAGTACTTTTCACTGGTCAAGTACAATGAGCTACCAATGGAACTTTTTGTAATTAAACTAAAGCACATCTTGAAGGGGGGGGGCACTGATGCTAATATCGAATATCAGAACCAATGCAGGAAAATGAGCTAGATTGAGTACTGGTTTCATGATATCGGTTGAGCCGGGATCATGGTCAGGCTTTTTATTGGATGTAATAAAAACTATTTAATCACTATTTTACTTCAGTGTTGGCCAAGAATGTTAACTTCTATTCAGACAAAGTTGTTCAACAGTTACTTACTGGATAAATAACACAAATGGATCAATGTTGTAGTAATTTAATAGTGTTTTGATGGACATAGAATGCCTTTTTTAGTCCCTATGTTAGTATCAGTTAATATCGAGTATGGGAAGATAGAGGAGATGGCTGCACACATACTTTGTTTTGCGTGTGTGTGTGTGTGTGTGTGTGTGTGTGTGTGTGTGTGTGTGTCCACTCACCAATGTTTTTTTTTTTGTTTTTTTTCAGTTTCAGTCTGGTATGAAGACCTCTAACTGCTTTATATCTGTGATATTAACAGCAGTCTGAATGTATTTGTGTGAATTTGCACACACATGTCTGTGTCCAGTGTTATGTGGCCAATCGCATCGAACAATAACATAACAATCTGTATATTGCAGACACAACATTCGCAATCTTTATTCCTATAAAAAGTAATTTGCATTAGTTTTTAGGGGGGTGAACATTATAACCCTCTCCAACCTGGTCAGCTGAAGTTTAGCTCACTCCACTGACAAAATGGTTTGACAGAAAGAGAAAAGGCCTCACATTTGGTCTGAGAGACTCATTTTTTACCCTCTACAGCTGCTGTGACTTTGATACTTTTCCCTCTCATAACATAAAATGTAGTTTGGATCCAAAAGTTTATTTCATGCCTCAAAATCAGTTTTTCCTCAATAAAATATGCATAGTTCTGTTTACAGCCCTGAAATCCTCATGTGAGATCAGGGGTAAATGAGCTAAACAACACTGAAATTACCATTATATATCATATTTATTATTATATAATTATTGTTCTCTCTGAACCCTGACTGGCTAAAGTGATGCTGTTACAACTCTTCCTGTGTTTCCACCCCTGGTGTTCCCTATCAAATGCCAGTGTATCTATATCAGTGTCAGAACTGATAAAGCAGCATCAGTGCATCCTTGATCTTGTAACAGTGAAGTTAAGAAAAACAACTTTGCACTTAAAATGAAAAAAGAACTCATGTTGCTTGATAGATTGAAGAAAATAAGCTTGTTCCATTGGCAGATCCTGTTACAAGTCAAATCGACTCAAATGACGTCTAATGTGCTTAAATGAAGTCATTTAAACTTGCCTAGACAGGACATTTTGTAGTGTAATAAAATGTTGTAGAGTGGCTGTGACGACTACAGAAAGCTCCTTGCTGTGTCCACTGCAGCAGCCCCCTGTGTGTCTTTGGAGGAGTGGTCATATCAAAGTCACAAGTCTTGTCCCACTTTGTGTAGCATGCCTCTGTCTTCTTCCACTGATCAACAAGGACATGAGCCACAGCTCAGAACTGACCCACATATGTGCTTGTTTGTGGATTTCAAAAACACTGTGAGATCCCTGGTGTTTGACAGTTCAGTGTGTGTGGAGTTTTTGGTGGATTAGCTCTTTCTTTGCCCTCTGATGCCCTCTGCTGGAGACCTTGGGAAAATTGGCTGATGAAATGGCTCATTAGCAGCATGGTCTGTAGGGCTTCACAGTGAACTGGACTGGTTTTCTGGTGGAGGCTCTGCTACCTTGTCTCCATAGAGATGTTATTGCTTTATTGTCATGTTCCACAGTATGGCATTAAACCTCAACATTTAACTTGTGAAGACAAGGCGGTGTAACTGGGCTATGACTGATACATGCTGCTCTTTGAATAGAGTTCTATGCATCGATGTTTAAACAAATACTTCATGCTGATTGGTCAAAGCATCAGAACAGGGAACAAGCCAAAAAGTCAGACTTTAGTTAAATTCAGTTAAGCGAAAAGCACATGTTCACAAATGCACAAAGCGCTCCCCTTTACGTGTTCAGAAGAAAACAATTGGTATTTTAGATAACATATGAAATAGGGCAAAGTGCGTTTGTTTTGATTGGTTCAGCTCTGGCTTTTGAGCAAACCACTATGCTGTCCCGTGATTAGTCAGTCTGGTGCCCGGAACACCTCCCGAGGGAGGCGTCCAGGAGGCATTCGGAACAAATGCGCAAGCCACCTCAGCATGCTCCTCTCGACATGGAGGAGCAGCAGCCTTACTCCAAGCTCCTCCCATGTGACTGAGCTCCTCAACCTATCTCTAAGGGAACACCCAGCCACTCTGCAGAGGAAACTCATTTCGGCCGCTTGTATCCACGATCTCGTCCTTTCGGTCATTACCCAAAGCTTATGACCATAGGTGAGGGCAGGAACGTAGATTGACGGTAAATCGAGAGCTTTGCCTTTCGGCTCAGCTCCCTCTTCACCACAATGGTCCGACACAGTGACCACATCACTGTCGATGCTGCACCGATCCGCCTGTCAATCTCACGCTCCATCCTCCCCTCACTCGTGAACAAGACCCCGAGATACTTGAACTCCTCCACTTGAGGCAGGGACTCTCCACCCACCCGGAGAGGGCAAGCCACCTTTTTCCAGTCAAGAACCATGGCCTCTGATTTGGAGGAACTGATCCTCATCCCAGGGCCATATCTGCTGTATGCACATTCATTATTTATGATTACATGCAGCGCGCTGACACTTGAGGCATGTCTTTCCATAACACTCTGTGACTACTTTGTACAGATGAGCCTCACATGTGTAAAGGGCCTGTACCCGACTTTGTTCCATGTATTTGAGCAACATTTGTATTTGAGGTCAAAGTTTGTGTGCTGCGGGCTGTCTGCATCAAATTATAAAGGGTTCGATAATCAGGAAGAGTGCAGTTAGTTAGGATGCTCTGAATGCATAAGGTAAGTGAGAAATAACTCTGGATCACTGCAAACTGTTGATGAGCAAATGCAAAGAGAAGGTGCCCTTTGGGGAGAGTAAAGTTTAACCAAACTGCTAACCTTCTAGTTATAAGATAACCTCTGTACCACCTGTGCCACCATGTACTTCTTTGGAACATGGGAGTTTATAGTTCAGATGAGCAGCTCTTTTCATTGTGTAATCACAATTATGCTTTAAAGCCTGTGTGAAAAGCCAAAGAGAGGCGTTCAAAGACAGTAGGTCATTCTAACAAAATGTGCAGATAATGTTCAAAGCACGTCCACATACGAGCGCTAGTGCCAACAGACTGTAGAGCGCATCTAAATATAACAGCTTTATCATGTCAGCGCCATGGGAGAGCCAAGGAGTGCCATTTTCAATTAACCCACTTTGAGTCTTCTAGCTAGACTGCGTGCTTGAAGCTAGTGTGCATATGTGTAGCTAGCGTGCTTGTGTGTAGCTAGCATGTTTGTTATCTCCATGGCCCCCTGTTATCAGTGATCTGTGATGGTGGCCCAGGGATTAACTAGCGGCCTGCGTGCACACTCACTGTGCCAGCTCCAGCGCTTTGTGTCAGCCCTGAATGAGCAGGATTAGCAGGATTCTTTGTCCGGGCGACGGCTGCATCCTCAGATCACACCCACACCACCTCAGGGCTGAAGGGCGGCGTGTCCAGAGTACAGTTTCCAGGAACACTTCAAAGTGCCAATACAGACCAGCGAGAGTCTCAATGGCCACATTACAGAATTTGAATCTCCATTTAAGGTGAGTGATTTATTTTGTGATGAGGTTCTTGGATAACTGTCCCAAAATGAGATGCCTGTGGGATAAGACGCTTTGTGTGAGGTAATTACATTTTAAACTGAACTGAGAGCAGTGAGGTTCCCTGGCCTAGGTACAGTGTGCAAATGCACAAGGCTCCAGCAGCCATAGGGACCCCAAAAGGTTATGTCCATTACTAAGTCATACATTAGTATAGTATATTATAATAGTCACAATTATGTAACAATGCATTGGGTTTATAAAGCACCATTGCATTATTCATTCACTCACACTCTATGGTAGTAAGATACTTATGTAGCCAAAGCTGCCCTGGGCCACACTGTCAGACATACATGTGGTATATAATGGGATCATGTGTGCTATAATTTTAGCTTATCTTGGTGACAAGTATACAGTGTTTTAGTACTTTTTAAAACATTAAACACAGTAAAAACTTGATTTCCAAATTCAAAAGGCACACTTAATTGTCCCTGCAGAGATAATTGTGCTCCGATTTTGACCAATATACCACTGGGACAACTTGAATGGAGCAGTGGGACCCATCTCCAGATCTGGAGCTAGTCTTGGTCAGGTCTACCTTAGCTGGAGGATTTGACCTGTTGTGCAGGTTGATGGGGGAATTCTGGAGAATTCCAAAAAGAAAGCCACACAAACACAGGGAGACCATGCAAACTCCACAGAGAAAGGTTAGAAATCAAACACTGAACCATCTTGCTGTGAGGTGACGTGCTTTCCATTGTTCAGTCTAATTACTTATTTAGCTCTTGGCGAGGGCGGACGCTTTTCTGTCCTCTCCTGCCCCTTATCTTTCCCTGCTCTGCTCTTTGTCTTGTCTGGTCTAGTGTCTAGTCTTTTTTTCCTTGAGTGACTCTCTCCGCTCTGCTCTCCAAAACCAAATTTACTATGGATTTGATAAGTTGGTCTCTGAATGCAATTGACACTATTTTTTCAACAAGACAAGGAGGATCGGGCGAACCTGCGTGCCCTGCGGGAACCTACGCTGCCGGATACACGATGGACGGTTGGGACAAGTGGCGAGTTGTGTGTCTGTCAGCGCTTTCCGTAGAGGACATAGAGGATTTATACTTATTCGGAACCATGATTACAGGACTTTTGCTGATTGGATTAGGCGTGGCCCTGTCTTTCAAGAAAAAACGGAGTACCGAGGCAGCTGTTCAAAGCCCCATTTGGCTGCCCGGATTGATTGAAGCGATGGGCAAAGCTGCCAATACTCAAACTTTGACTTTGAGCCGTATTATGGAAGGTTTGGCGGCCTCGTACCGCACTTTGGAAAACATCTCGGAGAGGTTAGCAGTCATGGACCACAGACTGGATGGAACTTTGGCTCTTATTCGCAATATGGAAACCATCATGGAGAAGATTGACGCTTTGCATAGAGAGATGAGAAGACCTTGAGACCAAATGGACAAACAAAGCAGTGTTGTAGAAATTTGACGCATCTGCTTGCTCTAAACCAAAACAACCCAATCTTATCTTTTGGCCTCCCCAAGCCGCACTGGTCACGACCAAGGCCGGGCTGGTGTCAAATCGCCCTGAGATTACAGCGGAGGGAGCCTGGCCCCTCCCCAACCCCTTGCAGCTTCGTACCCCCGACCGGGTGGGCGGGTCTGTTGCATTCAGCGCCCCAGTGGCTGCAGGATTCGGATGCTGCTTGCCTGCGTTGGGCTCCCTCCACACCCCTCCCCTACCCTGTTGCTCGTCCTGTGAAATGTTTGTTCTGTGTTTTGACTATGTTGCCGTTGCTCGGAGGTGTTTTTTATTTGTGCTCTCACTCCATACTATGCCCCGATAGGAGCATGGTCTGGGGGCTCTTTTTTTTTTCTCCTCCCTCGACCCTCATGTTATGCTGCATTGTTTATTTCTATATGCTACCTGTCACCCGGTCCGGTCCATGTCGTCTTCCCCATGTCATATTGTCTTCTTGTTTGCTGTAATGTACGGTCGGGGTGATAGGTCCAATTTCGATTGCTTTGTATGTCTTGTACATGTGAAGGAATTGACAATAAAAAAAGGCATTCATTCATTCATTCATCATTCATTCATTCATTCATTCATTCATTACTTAAAGCATGTACATGATTTCAGTGATTGACTTTTTGACAGTCTTGGCTCTGGAGCTCAGAGCTCTCAGCCGGGCCTGTGAGTGCCTCCTGAGATGCTCTGTGTGGTACCATGGCAGTGCAGTGTGGGTAATTTACTGGCCACTCTGTACTTACTGTGAGTGGGATCGATGCTAAGTACATGAGCTCTTAAGCAGACAAAGAAGCACATGCACAGATACTTACTGTAAGGCCGCTCAGGGCCATTATTACCCCTGACCTTAATCAACTTTGCAGCCATTAGCCGAGTGGAGACAGAGCTCATCACGGCTGATTCACTGAGCATGAAAACAGCACAGCTCCATGAGAGTGTGAGGAGAGTGTGAGTTCTTCCCCCAAACAGAAAATGCTCTGTTTCATCTGATGTCATGATGTGATGTCATAATAGTGATATTAATAATTTCAGCCCTGGAATTCCCCATCTAGACTGAACTAAAGGTAAAAGGTAACATGAAAAGTACCACTACATGACATCACAAGGTGATAGAAAGCATTTTGAGCTTTGACAATGTTGACAAACTAATAAGAAAACTCCAGGTGTGTTTATGAGAAGGTAACAACATTACAACATGGCTTAAAGCTCATAAGAATCCATTTTAATACAGGACCTTAAGCAGACCTTGAGCTGAATAGGACTAGACCAGACTAGAAGCATGAGTGGTTTGCTTCGGTCCCCTCAAACTGGCTGGTTCACTGTGCACAGTGGAGACACTTTCAGACTGCACTGATCAGCTCCAAAGCAAACCTGGAACCAGTGGAAACAAGGTTGTGAGTTAGAACTACACCCTGTGATGTGGTGGCAGTCATTAGATAGAGGTTTTATGGTGCATTCTTTCCTTCAGAGTCTTAAAGACACACCCACCCAGCTGCTCTGCTCTGTGCATGAAACGGTGCATCTGCAGTATTTATTAAGGGAATGAGGCTCTATCTAGTGATGGGCTTTCGGCTATTTTATGGGATCTGAATCTTGGATCTGATCTCTAGATTTGCTCATGTCAAAGAGTCGTTCAAAAGACTGACAGTGGGAATGTGTTTACCTTTTGGAATGTTGCATAATCATAATAAAACATTGCATGACAATAATGATGAAACTAACTTTTCTGTTATTGACAAATACAGTATGTGTTGGCAGATAATACCCTATAGAAGGAAAATTGACCGTCTTTAATCTCTTCATGGAACACCCCCTTAGTCTGAACATTAACACTGTAGTAGCAGAGCAGTTGTTGTGATGTCTCGATTGGTGTTGGAGGCTCTGGGGGCTGTGATGTTTGGAGCAGTGAGATCGTGAGCATGCCCTCTTGTACTTGACGATGTAGGTCAGGTCTGTGGTGCTAAACGCTCTGTCCCTCAGTAGCTCCTGTGATGGTGTGTGACAGGTGTAGAACTACAGGCTCTGCTCCTCTGGCTTAGGGCCTCAAGGTGAACTCACTCTCATACACAAAGAGGTGAGGACAGGCTCTGCTCCACTTTTTTTCACCAGTCCCTCAGGTCAGTGTTTTCCAACCAGAGGTACGGGGACTTGGAATGATTTCAGTTTTAAAGGGACCATAAAATGCTATTTTTTTTATCTCTGTTATAATGTTTCCTGATCACAAATATACCTGGAGTTCAGTTTTGTTTCTTTCACACTAACCTGGCACCTGATCTAACCTAAAGCACAAACATCTTCCCTGTCCACAAATGCACAAAGCACTTACCCTCTGCATGTTTTCCACAAACTAAATAGTCCTATAGTATTGATGCTGTTTTGGTTTGTTTGGGCTCTTCACCTTTGGCTTCCACTCAAATCTCAATGTTGTGATGTGATTGGTCCACCCACCACCTGGTGGGCCTATCGCACCAGCTTACGCCAAGATGGATTCTCATGAGTTTGTGAACTCACAAATATTGCAAGAATCCATCTAGTGATGTCATGATTTTGATCTCTGGAGATCTAGACTGACTAATAATAAAGGATTACTCAAACATGTGAATAAAACAAAACACAACTCCAGGTTTGTTTTTGGCTTAAAGCTCACATGAGTCGATTTTACCTAATATAAAACCTTTAATCACCCTAACATGAATTCACAATATTTTTCTATTGTAGACATGTCTTTGTTACAGCACAGAGTCACTGTTCATTAGAATTTAACCTCGCTGCTGATCATGCCCCAGGACATAGGCTCCATCCGCTCCTCCTCTTCCTCTTCTTTTTCTCTCCCTCTATTTCTCCTCTCAAACCAGGTCACTAGTTCGACTAACTTTAACCCACTTTTCCACAGGTGCATAGAACCACAGGACCAGCAGCCGAAGAAGAGGCACCAGTTTGGGGTTCAACTCCTGGATCAGACAGAGAGTTCAAGGACTTCTAGTGATGTGGTTTGAACTATCACAGTTTAAAGAGAGACTAAATACCTTAACTCCTTCCACAACTACATTTCAAATAGAGCTGGTGAATTGGGCCGTACCTGGAGGACTAAAGGGGAGAGTGAAGGGGGAGGAGGGGTGGGGCCTGGAGGACTAAAGGGGGGAGGAGGGGCAGGGTCTGGACTTATAGGGAACAGTGTGATTGGTCTAACAGGTATCCACACTTCAAACTCCTCCCTGCAGCCAGGTGTTTGTATTAGAAACAACTGGCTGTAATAAGGACAGTCTTCCCAGTGTTCCCTCATCAAAAACATACCTCATGTATGTTTTTGATGGGTTAGGGTTAGGGTTAGGGTTAGGTTATGAGTAATCTAGCCACCTTATTCAAACCCTCCTTACTGTTAGCAATAAGACCCCCCGCACCCCCAATGGATCACCTTTGAGCGCTCCTCAGTCCCTCACCTCAGATGTGTGTTATTTAAATGAGCGCAGGATCCCCAGGCTGTGATTGGCCGTTTGTCAGGCCATGTCAGGCCTGGACTGGTAATTGGGCATTTTCCTGGAGGGCCGATAGTCCTAGGGGCCAATGCTTTTTTTTTTTTATATATACTTAGAGACCGTTGTCCATCTTTTATATACTTAGAGACCATTGATCCATCTTCAATATAGACAGTGGACTAAACCAATCAGGATATAGTAGCTTACGTGAGTGGTCCCACCCCTTTCTCTGCACTGATCCCCGCCAGTTTTATAGTGTTGAGCGTGGAAATATGGAGAAGCGGAAGAAAGGGGGTGCGGAGAAGTTGCGGGCTAAAAGATGAAAAAATCTTGCTATAGATGCTGCAAAATGTTCTAAAATAACAGACATATTCTCTGGAGGGGCTGCTGCAGCCTCCATGTTCTCTGCAGCCCAGGTTGAAGGTGGACAGGGAGAGGAGCAGCCAGAGACTGTTGACAGGGAAGCCAAGGGACAGAGTGACCAGGGAAGTGCAGCACAGGCTCAGCTGGTAAGCAGGTAGTAATGTTAGGACAATACCGGGACTTTTAGGTCATGAACAGGCATGAAATCCACAGCTACCCAGGCTACCACCTCTGCAGCTACATGTGCTACCACATCTGCAGCTACCCAGCTACCCCTACAATTAAAAAACAAAAAAAAAGTTTAATTTTTTCCAGACTCTTAATGATGCTAAAGTAATTTGGGACCCAAGATCAAAACCAAAAGGAATGTTAGTGGGTCATATTAATATTCATAGCATTGTCAACAAATCAGAACAAATGGAACATCTGTTAAGTGACTCTAATATTGATATACTTGGAATATCAGAAAGTTGGTTGACTCCTAAGTCACCAACAGCAGCTGTGAATATACTAGGATACAATGCATACAGAAGAGATAGAGAGAGAGGAAAAGGTGGGAGTGTGCTGGTTTATGTTAGAAACCATCTAAAATGTGAACTTATCAGTTGGCCACAAGAACTTAACGTTGAATGTATTGGGTTGATTGTAACATTGTCTTCTACCATGTCTTTTACTGTGATCTGTATGTATCGACCTCCAACTGCCAACGATATATTTTATAATCAACTTGAAATTATTTTAAATTGCTGCAATTCACAAAGGAAAATAATTTTTATGGGTGATCCTAAAATTAACTGGGACAGCAAATCAGATAGGAGAAAACTGAAACAATTTACAGATAAATACAATCTCACACAGATTATAAATGGTCCAACGAGAATAACAAATAAATCAAAAACAACAATTAACTTACTTTTTATCAACAAACTCAAAAGAATTGTTAAGACTTTTAGGCTGCGTCTCAATTCTCCCCCTTAGCCCTCTGTCTTAGCCCTACCCCTCTGTTGTGCGCGTTCACGAGAGACAGAGGGGTATCCCAATACTCTTTTCTGTAAGTGCGAGGGCTAAGGGGAAGGGCTGTTCTACCCCTTTCAGCAGAGCTTTTTCAGATGCACCCTTTGCGCAAAGGGGATAGGCGTGGCTTAACGCAAGTCGCAGCAAAAAGCAACAAGGAAATCGGGAAGTGTCGAGCAATCGGGAAGGAATTGGACAAATGTGAGTATTTTGCACTCAAGAACCTCATAAAAGGTTGTATAAAACTGTAGTAACTTTTGAAAAGTTGTAGGTATACTCATGGCGCCAGCATTTACGCTTTCTGACATATACGGCTTATCGTAACATGCCCGGTTAGAACTATACGCATGTTACGGTAGAATGTGTAAAGTATTACGAACATGCATGGCCTAAAAGAACTATATACGCATATATGTTAGACTAGAATGTGCAAAATATATCGCTGTATCTGTATATGTTTTTATTTCGCCTCGTAACTCGTCTCATGCGCTTTTAGAACTATACACATGTTACGGTAGAATGTGTAAAGTATTACGAACATGCATGGCCTAAAATATTATTGTTTCGTTTCGCCTTGTAAATTATCCCCTATTTATATTAAAAATGACATGTTATTAATCACATTTGTATTTTGTTTAGAAATTTCTTGTAGGAGGCTGGACTTGTTGGAGTTGTGTCAGCCCAACAAGCTTCAAAAAAGTGGGAGAATTTGAAAATAAAATATAAGGTATATTACATTCTATAATATTTGTAGGTACCAGAACAACTATATATGTTTATGACTATGTATTCATTTTGTTTTCTTTTTTGTGTGTACCAGGCATCCTCTACAACTCCGTCCACCTCTGCAGCATTTTAATTTTGTGTTACAGTTGATTAAAATTTGATTTACATATGTTGTACAGAGTATAGTAATTTTAAAAAATGAAAAAAATAAAAAAACATTTGACTTTTTGCAAAGTTCATTTAAAACAAACTCAAAAGGAGCACAATACTTCAAAACTTTAAAAAATAATGTCATATTGTTGCGACTGCAAAGGGGTGTCCCATTTCTAAGGGTTTAAAACACACCCCTTTGCCTTAACCCTCTGTTTAAAGACAGAGGGGTAGGGCTAAGACAAAGACAGAGGGCTAAGGGGGAGAATTGGGATTGGGCCTTAGTCTCCTGTCTGGTCTTTTTGACCACAATTTTATTTTCTGCTCAAGAAAAATCAAGAGGCAGCGTCCAGCTACAATCAACAAAAATATGTCATATTTTTTTATACCTAAAAATTTGCAACAACTTTTAAAGAATGAACTTGAACAACTCAGTTGGTCCAATATATTGGAAAATATGGACACTGAAACTTGCTCAATGAACTTTATCAAAAGCATCAATGACATGTTAACTCAGTTTACAAAAGAAGGTAAACTTAAAAAAAAAAATTAGGGATAATCTTCCTTGGCTTAATAGTAACTGTAGAAAATTGATGAAAGAAAGGGACCGGGAACTTAAAAAAATCTTTGAAAACAGGAACTACAAGTGATCGTCAGATTTTTACATCACTCAGAAATAAAGTGATACAGCAAATACGTAAAGCAAAAGCCGAGTTCTATATTGACATTATAAAAGGGGCAAATGGGAATGGTAAAACAATATGGGAAAACTTAAATAAATTGCTGGGATGTTAAAGAGACCATCATCTCAAGAATCTACAACTTCAAGTACAGGGTACACTGACTGACGACTTAGGCAAAATTGTCAATATATTTAATACATTCTTCATTAGCTCAGTTGCAGATTTAACAGCGAACCTAAAATGCCCTAAAGGATAATGTGGAATGTGGCATTCCACATTATCCTTTAGATCTTAGTAAACCACTGTTTAACATACAAAAAATCTCTGTCCCTGAGGTCATAAAAACAATAACAGCTCTTAAAAGCTCAAAAGCCAGGGACATATTTGGCATGTCAAGTCACTTCTTAAAGCTTCACAAAGAGACACTTGCAAGTCCAATTGCACACATAATAAATCAGTCCATTAAACACAGATTGTGCCATCATCATGGAAAACTGCCAGGGTTACCCCGGTATTTAAGGCAGGAGACAAAACAAAACTAGAGAACTATCATAAGTATTATAAGTATAATAAGTATTTTCCCAGTCATTTCAAAAATTGCAGAAAAATGGGTTGCTACACAGCTAACTGAACACCTAAACAATAGTGAAACTACTCTTCATCCTATGCAGTTTGGGTTTCGGAAGCATCACTCCACAGAGACAGCCACTTGCTATTTTCTAGAAAAACTAAAACATCTACTAGACCAGGGCGGCTTTGTGGGTGCCGTGTTCCTTGACCTGAAACGTGCTTTTGACACTATCAATCATACTGTCCTTCTTGACAAATGAACAATTTTAATTTCTCAAACAATGCCCTCTGCTGGATAAAATGCTACCTGTTGGACAGAAAACAAGTCGTACAAATTGAAAATTCACAATCAACCTTACTGACTTGCTCAGCTGGAGTCCTGCAAGGCTCAATATTGGGTCCAATTTCATTTAGCTTACATGTCAACAATTTACCAAATGTTGGTAAGAGTGTAAAAATGCAATTATATGCAGATGATACTGTACTGTACGCTCATGCAAAAACAAAATATGAAGCTGACGCAGTGCTCTCGGGTGCCATGGTACCAGTGTCCCACTGGCTCCATGACTCTGGCCTGCATCTCAACACTAAAAAAACAGTCTGTATGTTTTTGTCCCGACAGCCAGCTGGGGGCGAGCAAACATCTGTGTTGGTCAATGGGGAGAGATTAGATGTGGATGTGGTTGAACAATTTAAATATCTTGGGGTAGTTTTTGACTCTAACCTAAATTTTAAACAGCATGTAAAATCTTGTTTAAAATCTTGCATGTTTAAATCTGTCAAACTTCAAACATATCTATACATATATCTATATATATCTCTATCTATCTATCTATCTATCTATCTATCTATATATATATATATATATATATATATATATATAATTTTTTTTTCAGCCACATATCTCACTGCTATACCACATGGTCTCATACATCAGAGGCCATCCTGAAGCCCCTAAAGTCCCTCTTCAAAAAAACTTTGAAAACACTTGACAAAAACTCTGACGCTGAGATTACAGCGGAGGGAGCCTGGCCCCTCCCTAACCCCCTCGCAGCTTTGTACCCCCGACCGGGTGGGCGGGTCCGTTGTATAAGCGCCGTCAGTGGCTGCAGGATCCGGATGCTGTCTTGCCTGAGTTGGACTTTCTTACTCCCCTCCCCTCCCCTGTTGCTTGTCCTGTGTAATGTTTGTACTGTGTTTTGACTATGTTGCTGATGCTCGGAGGTGTTTTTATTTTGTGCACTCATTCCATATGATGCCCCTGTCAGGAGCATGGTCTGGGGTTGATTCACTTTTGTTTTTTCTCCTCCCCCCCCTGTCCTCATGTGATGCTGTATTTCATTTCTACTGGAATTTCCCCACTGTGGGACTAATAAAGGCATATCAATCAATCAATATCAATCAATCAATCAAAAGCCTTTACAGTATAACTATTGTAAGTATAATATTTTGGATATTGAAAGTTATTAGGTATTTATGGAGGCTTGCCTTATTTTTAAAGTTTTAAATGGACTCGCTCCTCCACCATTAATGGATTTTATAAGTAAAAAAAAACAAAAAACTACTGACCGAGTTAACACAAGAGCATTGACCAGAGGAGACTGTAACATACAGAGACTACATAATAAATATATATATGTGTGTGTGTGTGTGTGTGTGTGTGTGTGTGTGTGTGTGTGTGTGTGTGTGTGTGTGTGTGTGTGCGTGTGTGTGTGTGTGTGTGTGTGTGTTTGTTCGTTCCTCACCTTCCACGGTGGTTGGTCTCCCTCACCCAGCTCGGGCCCTCTACCAGAGTCCTGGGAGCTTGAGAGTTCTGCGCAGTATCTTTGCTGTTCCTAGTACTGCACTTTTCTGGACTGAGATGTCTGATGTTTTTCCTGGGATCTGCTGAGCACCTCCTATATTCCCACATGCAATCATAAGGTGGAGTCTTTTCAGTTTGTGTTAAACATGCAACTCCAGGTATGTTTTTTTTTTTTATGAGGAAACTACATTATAACATAGACCAGTAAATAGTGTAATTTGGGCCCTTTCAAAGTATGAACCTCACCTTCAGAAATATATCCACCAAGTTACTCAAGTAATTTCACATATCACACTACTCTGTCTGTAAATGTCTGTCTCCTTGTACTGAGGTCATAAAGCACTTTCAGGAGCACAGGGACATTTGCCTGTGCACTTACCCAAGGAGCTGTGTACAGAGAGCACAGGCAGAACATGCAAACACAGAGTCCTGATCACCAGCACTGCCAACAGACCGGGACCAAGACCAAGACTAAGACTAGGAGGACTAAGACCAGGAGGACTAAAACCAGGAGGACGAAGACCAGGAGGACTAAGACCGGGACCAGACCAGGACTAAGATCAAGATCAGACCAGAGCAGGACTCAGCTTGACCCGTGCCTGGTCTGGAGGGCGCATTTAACAGGCAAATGCAGTCTTCACCCTTCATTAAACAATATGTGAAGTCCATCAAGCAGAACAACATAATGATGGTACCACACAGATTTACTCAAGTACATTTTAATGCAAATGTAGTAGTTTTCAGACCCAGAAGTTTTACTACTTGATTAATATATTGTACAGTGTAACAGTACTCTTACTTGAGTAAAAGTTGTGCTTCCTCTTCCCACTGTGATTAAGTCTAAAGTGACAAACGCTTTATGTTGACAATATGAAATGATTTGAACATTTGTGTTTCTTGAACTGTTCCCTTTTATTAAACTTAGACTTAGACAAACTTTATTGATCCACAAGGGAAATGGGAAATCTTATATGATTTAGTTTCTCTAATTTTTGTTTCTGTCCTTTGAAAATACCAGATTTTGTGCATTATTTCATGTTTTGTCCTTCACGTTACATTACAATTAATGGGTTAACCTGGCTGCCCTATGCCCTGGTTCCGGTGATTTCTTCTGCAAAGCCATGGCAAAAGGAGAAATTGAATTTGTCAACTGGACAGAGTTTATTTGGTTGAATACATTTCGCAGCTCATCCAAGCTGCTTCTTCAGTTCTGGTCAGATGCTGGCGGACACCGCTATATGTCTGCGAGAACCAGAACCCAGGAGAAAGGGTGTAACTATTCCTTACCTGGCTGGCGTTTCCGAAAAACTACAGAGGATCTTCAAACAACATGAAATCCCAGTCCCAAGACTTTAAGACAAAAACTGGTCCATCCTAAGGACAAAACACCAAGCCACAAACAAAGCAATGTGGTCTACTCCATTCAGTGTAGTGAAGACTGCAGTGAGTGCTACATTGGAGAAACAAAACAGCCACTTTTCAAACGAATGTACCAACACAGACAGGAGAGCCAGAGTGGGCCGCAATCTACCGTACATCTCCACCTAAAAGCCATGGGCCACTCCTTTGAGGACAGTGAGGTCCAGATCCTGGCCAGAGAAAAGAACTGGTTTAAGAGGGGAGTTAAAGAGGCTATTTTTGTCAAGAAAGAGCATCCTTCCTTGAATAGAAATGGAGGTCTCAGACATCATTTGTCTCCCATCTATAACTCTATCCTCAAACCTAAATAAAAACAAACAGAGAAAACAACGGGACTAGCCAGGACATGTCCAGAGGTGTGAAAACACCCATCATGGCCCTGAATGGTTATGCTAACTACACCCCACTCCCACTCCATTCCATTGAATAGACCCACCTAACTAACAGAAACTGTAAACAAATATGTGTTGTCTCAGAGTAATTTCATTGTAATTAGGTCCTCCTTTCAGACAGATATATAGCAGTGTCCGCCAGCATTTGACCAGAACTGAAGAAGCAGCTTGGATGAGCTGCGAAATTCGACCAAATAAACTCTGTCCAGTTGACAAATTGAATTTCTCCTTTTGCCGTACCCCCAAATACTTTTTCCTTTTACTTGAGTCCTTTCATAGACCTTTACTTTGTGCTTCCACTTGAGTAATATTTTGAATTATCAGTACTCAAGACCAATGTTTGGCTACTCTCATGTACTGTATGTAGTGAAGATAGAACTAGTGCAGCACAAGGAGAAGGTTCTGTTTTCACAGACAGCAGTGTCTGAAATGGGGTCAGAAGCAGGTACCTTCTGGTTGATGGGTAGAGAAACATTTATAGTAAAACAAAGTTGAGGACAAATACCTGAAGTTCAAGAATGTATACAATTTATTTTGTCCTTGGCATGAGAATGTAAAAGTTGAAAGAGCTGGAGAGAGCTGTGGTCTCACACTTTAGAGGAGAGGTCTTATCTAGATGAGCTGATCTATTTAGGCCAAGTTGATGTGTGGATGTCTTCTAGTGATCTCTTCATCTGGAGATTAGACATATCAGTTATCTTTTATTTTATTAATATTGTTTAATCTGAAATATGAGTAAAATGTGAAAAAAACAACAACAATAACAGTGGGCAAACAGGTCTGTAGCTCTGCTTTAGTATTTAAACTGTGCATATTACACAATTTTCTGACTCTGTTCTAATGTAGTTTCCTCATCACAAACAGACCTGAAGTTGTGTTTTGTTTCATTCACACATGTGACACAAACCCTGCATATTTAGGCTGAGTAGTTCTCTCAAACAGAAATCATTATGTTCCATCTTGTGATGTCATTTGATCCTACAGGAAGAGCTCCACTGTGTATTTAAACTCCATACACCTTCACTAGAATCATTTGAATGATTTCAGCTCTAGAATTTCCAATCTCTGCTGAACTACTTGTTGTTACTCTCTGTTATTATATTATAATATAATAACAGAGAGTAACGGAAATTATTTGGATACAGTAGCTCACACATCACAATATATTGTGATGTGTGAGCTACTGTATCCAAATAATTTTGTGGATCAATAAAGTTTGTCTAAGTCTAAAAAGGAGCTTGAAAACCACTTCATGACATCACAAGCGCACCCATGCTCACTTCATATTTGGAATGCAGCGGGTTGCAGGTTAGCTATGTCCAGTTATATACACAGTCTCTGGTCCCAGCCCTAATACACAGTCATGTCACATCTTTCAAATCTTTCATGTATTCAGTAACAAACTTTTTTTTTTTTTTTTTTTTTGCAAGAAACACATGGTTTGGAGGAGTCATCTGTTTATATATATATATATATATATATATATATATATATATATATATATATATATATATGTAAAAAAAAAATTTGTTCCTCACCTTCCACGGTGGTTGGTCTCTCTCACCCTCATCAGCTCGGGCCCTCTACCAGAGGCCTGGGAGCTTGAGAGTTCTACGCAGTATCTTTGCTGTTCCTAGTACTGCACTTTTCTGGACTGAGATGTCTGATGTTTTTCCTGGTATCTGCTTGAGCCACTCCTCCAGTTTGGGGGTTACAGCCCCGAGTGCTCCGATCACCACGGGCACCACTGATGCCTTCACCTTCCAGGCCTTCTCCAGCTCTTCCTTGAGCCCCTGGTATTTCTCTAGTTTCTCATGTTCCTTTTTCCGGATATTACCATCGCTTGGTATTGCAATGTCCACCACCACGGCTTTGTTCTGTTGCTTATCCACCACCACTATGTCTGGTTGGTTCGCCATCACCATTCTGTCAGTCTGTATCTGGAAGTCCCACAGGACCTTGGCACGCTCATTCTCCACAACCTTTGGGGGAGTTCCCCACCTTGACCTTGGGGTCTCCAGCCCGTACTCTGCACAGATGTTTCTGTACACTATGCCCGCCACTTGGTTGTGTCGCTCCATGTATGCTTTCCCTGCCAGCATCTTACACCCTGCAGTTATGTGCTGGACTGTCTCAGGAGCCTCTTTGCACAACCTACACCTTGGGTCTTGTCTGGTGTGGTAGATCTGGGCCTCTATTGCTCGGGTGCTCAAGGCCTGCTCCTGTGCAGCCAGGATGAGGGCCTCTGTGCTGTCCTTCAGACCAGCCCTCTCCAGCCATTGGTAGGATTTCTTGATATCAGCCACTTCAGTTATGTTTCGGTGGTATGCCCCATGTAGGGGCTTGTCCTGCCATGATGGTCCCTCCAGCACCTCTTCCTCTGACCTCCACTGTCTGAGGCATTCCCTGAGCACATCATCTGTCGGGGCCTTATCCTTGATGTACTTATGGATTTTGACTGTTTCATCCTGGACAGTGGTTCCCACACTCACTAGTCCTCGGCCTCCTTCCTTCCGGCTCGCATACAGTCTCAGGGTGCTGGATTTGGGATGGAACCCTCCATGCATGGTCAGGAGCTTTCGTGTCTTAACGTCTGTGGTCTGTATCTCCTCCTTTGGCCAGCTTATGATTCCTGCAGGGTATCTGATCACTGGCAGGGCGTAGCTGTTTATTGCCTGTGCCTTATTCTTGCCATTGAGCTGGCTTCTTAGGACTTGCCTTACTCGTTGCAGGTATTTGGCCGTAGCCGCTTTCCTTGTTGCCTCTTCAAGGTTGCCATTTGCTTGTGGGATACCAAGGTACTTGTAGCTGTCCTCAATGTCTGCTATTGTTCCCTCTGGGAGTGAGACCCCCTCTGTGTGGACTACCTTCCCTCTCTTTCATTCCAATGTCTGTGCTGTAGATCCTGGTGGTGTGGATCAGTGAGTCGATGTCCCGCTCACTCTTAGCGTACAGCTTGATGTCATCCATGTAGAGGAGGTGGCTGATGGTGGCCCCGTTTCTGAGTCGGTATCCATAGCCCGTGCGGTCAATGATTTGGCTGAGGGGGTTCAGACCTATGCAGAACAGCAGTGGGGACAGTGCATCTCCTTGGTATATGCCACATTTGATGGCCACTTGTGCAATTGGCTTGCCATTGGCTTCAAGGATGGTCTTCCACAACCGCATTGAGTATGCAATGAACGCCCTTAGAGTCCGACTGATATTGTACAACTCCAAGCACTCAGTGATCCATGTGTGTGGCATTGAGTCATAGGCTTTCTTGTAATCAATCCAGGCAGTGCACAGGTTGGTCTGACGGGTTCTGCAGTCATGGGCGACTGTTCGGTCAACCAGGAGTTGGTGTTTGGCTCCTCTGGTGTTTTTGCCGATGCCCTTCTGTGCTGTGCTCATGTATTGATCCATGTGCCCACTTATCTTAGCCGCAATGATGCCTGACATGAGCTTCCATGTTGTGGAGAGACAGGTTATTGGCCGATAGTTGGATGGGACTGTACCCTTTGAGGGATCCTTCAGGATCAGGATCGTACGCCCTTGGGTTAGCCATTCAGGGTGAGTCCCATCCCTTAGCAGCTGGTTCATTTGTGCTGCCAGGCGCTCGTGGAGAGCCGTGAGCTTCTTTAGCCAGTACGCATAGATCATGTCAGGGCCAGGTGCTGTTCAGTTTTTCATGCCTGAGACTCTTTCCTGAATGTCTGCCACTGTAATGGTGACTGGATCTTGTTCAGGGAGGTTGCTGTGGTCTTCCCTCAGAGCCACCAGCCACTGTGCATCAGTGTTATGTGATGCCTCCCTCTCCCATATGCCCTTCCAGTACCTTTCAGTCTCCAGCCTTGGGGGGTCTGCTCTGGTGTTATTCCCCTGCCATTGAGCGTACACTTTCGCAGGTTGTGTTGCGAAGAGGCGTTTTATTCGTCTGGCTTCATTTTCCCGTGTGTACCTCGTTAGGCGGCTGGCTAAGGCTTGCAGCCTTTGCTTGGCAGTTTCGAGTGCTTCAGGTATGGGCATCTGGCTGTACCTCCTGGGTACTTGTTTTTTCCTTGCACCTTTCTTGGCCTCTGACAATTGGCTCACTTCTCTCCGCGCCTCCTTGATTTTGCCCTCTAACCGTCTTTTCCATGATGGGTATTGTCTCTCATGGCTCCCATGGTTGCTCTTATAGCCCAGCACCTCTAGGATCACTGCTGCTGAAGTGTATATCAGCTCATTGGTTTCAGTGATGGTTGTGGTAGGGATCGCTCTCAGTGCTGCATTCACATCTTCTAGGAGACTTTCAGATGGTACTTCACTTAGCCTCTGTAACTGGCGTCGGGGTTGCCTTGTGTTCATTCGGGCCATGATCTTATCTTTCAGGTCAGTCGCTGCCTCGTTCAGCGTGATACTTATTGGGGCTTCGGACCCAATCTCTGGTTGGGGAGTTGGTGTTAACTCCCCTCTGACCTGGCGTCCTGGCTCCCCCTTGCCGTAGCATTTGTGTTGTACCTCGTCAATCTCTAGTTGTGATAGCAGTTGCCTTTTGTGGATGTTGGAACACTGAGCTACTAGTTGTTTGGCCGTTAGCTTGGACTGTGGGTTTCGAAGTAACCATTTCTCCCACATCCTGTTCATGTAACCCCTCTGACTAGGGTTACTGGAGTAGTAGCATTCCAACAGAGCCTTGTTATCGCATCTCGCCTATATATATATATATATATATATATATATATATAACCAGCCGGTTATATATATATATATATATATATATATATATATATATATATATATATATATATATATATATATATATATATATATATATATCCTGGAGAAAAATGGGATTGGATCATCCAGCAGAGAAAAAGTTCCACAGTGATGCTTTAATGCTCCCATGTTCAGTGGGAGGAGTGTACTCTTGTCTGGTAATGAACATGACTTTAGGCTCTAGTCCCATGTGATCTGATGAGCTCCTGTCTGCACCTGTCCATTCCTCATGAGGCGGAGGACAGAGTAAACAAACTGAGCACATGCAGAGTGCAGAGGGAGTATGCAAATGAGCTGACAGAAGTGGAGCAAACAGCAGTGTTGTAGTCTTACTATAGTGAGCAGGTCATAGTGTTTAGAGTGGGTCAGGGAAGAGGAAATACTCACATTTAAATAGCTCTTCTTTACCTCTAAGAACACTCAGTGTTTAATCAATTTATTCATTAATTAATCATTGCATTTATGTAGCACCTTTCAAAACACCCCAAGTGCTGTACAGTTTATTATTCATTCACCCCACACTCAGTAGTGGCAAGCTACTATTGTAGCCACAGCTGCCCTGGGGGAGGCTTACTAAACACTGTGGCAGATGGTGTTCCCAGTGGTCTCCCATCCAAGTACTAACCAGGCCCAGCCTTGCTCAGCTTCTGAGATCTCACGAGATCAGTCTTTGATAAGATGGTATGGTTTATTCTACATCCAGTAAACACAGCTTCACACATGGAGGGATTGAGGACAGTATATTGATTTCATTTCCTGGAGACTGATCCTAAACTTAACCATACTCTCTACTTGTCTAACCTTAATCTAAACCCTAACCTTAACCTAATAACCTTAATAATACTAATAATAATGGAGAAATTTAATTTGTCAATTGGACAGAGTTTATTTGGTTGAATACGTTTGGTTACAATTTTCATTGTAATTAAGCTCCTCCCTTCAAGCAGATATAAAGCAGTGTCCGCCAGCATCTGACCAGAACTGAAGAAGCAGCTTGGATGAGCTGCGAAACGTATTCAACCAAATAAACTCTGTCCAGTTGACAAATTAAATTTCTCCTTTTGCTATGGATTCTACCTGGACGACTGAGGGATTCTACACACTAATAATAATGATGCATTAGTCTTATATAGAGCTTTTCCAGATGCTCAAAGACACTGTACAATTTTGTGCATTATTCATTCATTCCACACTTGGTGTTGGTGAGATACTATTGTAGCCACAGCTGCCCTGAAACAGACTGACAGGAGTGAGGCTGCCAATCTGCACCATCAGCCCCTCCCACTACCATCACTCACACACACTGTTCATACTAGGCAATGTGGGTGAACTGTTTTGCCGAAGGACTCAGTTTTTGCCACTGGTGCCCCTCTGTGGCATCTCGTATTCCCAATACTAGTCTCCCATCCAAGGACTAACCAGGCCCAGCCCTGCTTAGCAAAAGAGACCTGACAAGATCAGGCTTTGACAAGGAGGTTTGGCACTAACCTTAACCTAAACCCTAACCTAAACCCAAACTCTAACCTAATCCCAAACTCTAACCTAATCCCAAACTGTTACCTAAACCTATTTTAACCCAGATGAACCTGAACTTTAAGCCATGTTGTTGATCTAAGCATAAAGGGTTTATGTCATGGAACTGGGGCCTCATTTATAAAGCTTGCTTATGCACGGAGAAGGGCTGTTTATTTGACTCATTATTCTCAACAATATTATACATTTAAAACTGCATGCTCTCATGGATGAGCGCGTCCACTTTCCCGGTGCAGCATCCCCGCTGTGACCATAGACTTCTATAGACCACAGTCCATGACTGTGACCCAACACACAGAGAACGAAATAATGACCGGACCTGAGAAAAATCTCTTCCCTCAGCACAGGAGCAAGGTTTTGGTTTACATTTTTTGGTTTTACATTTGTCTTTACGCACCAAGCGCCAGAGTGACCCGAGTCCATGCACTCAGAGAGGTAAGACCCAGGTCCATGCACTCACAGAGGTAAGACCCAGGCCCGCGCAGTCACAGAGGTAAGACCCAGCCCCATGCATTCACAGAGGTAAGGCCCACGCACTCAGAGAGGTAAGACCCAGCCCCATGCACTCACAAAGGTAAGACCCAGACCCATGCATTCACAGAGGTAAGGCCCAGGCCCATGCACTCACAGAGGTAAGACCCAGCCCCATGCACTCACAAAGGTAAGACCCAACCCCATACATTCACAGAGATAAGGCCCAGGCCCACACACTCACAGAGGTAAGACCCAGCCCCATGCACTCACAGAGGTAAGGCCCAGGCCCTCGCACTCACAGAGGTAAGACCCAGCCCCATGCACTCACAGAGGTAAGACCCAGCCCCATGTACTCAGAGAGGTAAGGCCCAGGCCCTCGCACTCACAGAGGTAAGACCCAGCCCCATGCACTCACAGAGGTAAGACCCAGGCCCGCGCACTCACAGAGGTAAGCAGAGTTTGGATGTTTCTTGTGGACTTTTATTGGCAGAATAACAGTGCATGATATGTGTCTGATGTGTTGCATGCCAAATCTGTGTTCTATCTGCCGAAGTGCTCGTCCCCTGGCCAATGATTCATGTGTCCCTCCCTCACTCTCCCGGGGAGGGCATCTGAAGCTCTCACACGTGCTCATAGCCCCATCCTTTGACCATTCAGACCACCGTGCGCACGTATCTACTAGTATATGTGTATAAACAGGACCAGTCCCCACACACACATCATAGGCATACTTAAAAATATAGTGATAAAACTCTTGAAACTGCGAGAAAATAATTCGACTTTTGTCTGCTAAGATGTGCTGTCTAAATATTATGAAATATTATTATGAAATTAAGAGATGAGTCATTGTTGTCACTTTTAGTTCTGTATCTATTTGTAAAACCTTGTTTAAGCATTTCACGTGACTGCGTGGTGCTGCGTGGAGCCTCTGGTGGCCACTAGGTGTACACACTAGCTTAGGAAAATTCCTGGACAGTCATTTATAAATGAGACCCCTGTTCTTTTGTCCCCATAAGGGAGGCAGGTGAGAGAGTGTGTGCGAGTGTGTGCACAGATTTGAGTCCCCACAATGTGATGAATTCCCACACTCCACACACCTGGACATGTGTGTTCAAAAACACCAGGGCCGTCAAAGGAGACCCCGGAGCACTGCCTTATTGATTTATGTATTTATTTATTATTATTATTTGCTATTAGTATTTATAAAACACTTATTAATGCTTTAGTATCAGTAGTCAATAAACGTATTCATAAGTGTTACCATTTATTTATTTAGCTAAAACATGTAGCTACACCCACATATTTTTATTATTAGAAATGCTGATTAAGTGAGCATTTACAATTCCTCTTGTAAGAAATACCTTCCTGGGTATTTCTGTGAACATTCTCCATGAGATGCTTTGGGACAGAGCTCAGGGGGAACAGAAGATGTAAAACTGGAGATGTCAAATTGTTATAGAATTGTAAGATATGTTATCAAAGTGTACTGAGCTATGTGCTTATGTGTGCAAAAGAAGTGCTTACGCAACTGAGACTTTGACCCAAGATTAACGTATGTACAGGGAGTCTATCATGATTAACGTATGTACAGGGAGTCTAAAGGTCGCAGCTTCCTGGTTACGTGTTATTGTCTGAAACTGAATAAAAAGCTGCAGCAAGTGGATGTCCTTTGTGTCTCTGGAGACAGAACAGCGGCTGTTGCTTGTCTCAGGGCTCCCTTGCAGTAGCAAGTAAAACGTAATACATGTCTGATTTCTGTGTTGCCATCTACGTCACTGTAAATCTGCAGCAGTAAGTGATGATTTCCTCAGGAGCGCGGCGCTCCACTTTGACACAAATCTAAACATCTAAGACTGCAAACATCTGCTTTGATCAGGCTGCTCTGCTCTCATAAATCACTTCTTGCTTTGATAAACATGTTGTGGATGTTTCCTGTGGACTACACTCTGGGAGGACATTGGCACATGCAGGACTGTGGTCTCAGGTCAGTCAGAAGATTCTGCTACAGCCTGTGGTCCTTCTGGAACATCTCTGAAGGACCAAAGGTCTGGAACATGTTCAGACCAGGCTCTAGGAGGATGGTTCGGCCTGAGATGAGATGAGGAGGGGGCAGAGGATGCTGGCGGGCTAGTGTCTGCTTAGGTCAGCTCTGAGGAAATATGAGACTAATAAGAATGTAGAAGTGTTATGGTACCAGAAGTAAACTGCTGCCTGTAGTGACTTTATAGTGGATTATTACAGATGATTGTGGATTACTGGCAAAATTGTTCACAAACCCCTTCCCCTAAAACACTGCACTTCAATGAAATACTGAGAACAGCTGTCCTTACTGTGACCAGGCTTGCATCTCCACAAACCTGCCTCTTATTTGGCCTGGAGGAGGGTCTGCACCTGTATGCTCCTTTGGAGTTTCCAGAGTATATCATAATTGCTTTAAAGGTTCATTATGCAACTTTTGTATTTGGGGTTCCTCCTACAGATATTATTTGCCTGGAATATTCTCCCGTATGGCATCTATCTCCAAAACCAGTTACAGGTCAGATCTGTGAAGAGGCAACCCCACTTAAAGCATGCACATTTAGTTTATTTGTTAGTTTAGTTTATTTATTTATTTTTCCCTCTGTGCTTGTATGAACCACTTGGGCACTGTGTTGTAATGTCCAATCTATCAATCCATCCTTGAACAGAAATGGAGGTCTCAGACATAATATGTCTCCCATCTACAACTCCATCCTCAAACCTAAAACACAGATAACAATAGGGATAACCAGGTCAGTCCAGGGGTGAGAAAGCAGCCATCATGGCCCTGAATGATTCTGATAGCATGACCCCACACTCACTACAGTTGAAGAGGCTTTGCTGACAAACAGAAACTGTAAACAAGTAGACGTGTTAATTTCATTGTAGTTAGCTCCTCCCTTCAGGCAGATATAAGGCAGTGTCCACCAGCATCTGACCAGAATTGAAGAAGCAGCTTGGAAGAGCTGCAAAACATTTTCGACCAAATAAACGTTTATCCAGTTGATAAAATGAATTTCTCCTTTGCCATGGATTCTACCTGGACGACTGAGGGATTCTACACACACTCACCCATTCACACACCATACACCAGTGTACAGAGACACGTTTGTATGAAGCAGCACTAGACTGTCTTTAATCTGAGCACATACATCACAAACCAAGCACTCCAGGCCATCCCTCCAGCTGGGTACCCCTGACCACAACCCTAAACATGATCTGGAGACAGTCCCTTGTAGCTCTGCAGATACCCACTGCTGATGGTGTCTTTGAAGGATGGGTCAAATGCAGAGGACACATTTATCTTGTGTGTCCTGTCCTCTCTGTTGTCCTGGAGCTCACCGTCTGACCCTGAGGACACTCGGGCAGTTGTATTGATCGAGAGGCAGAGCTGTAACCTCATCCTCTCCTCTGCAGACTGGATCTTTAGACTAGACTCAGAGGGACCCAACGGGAACAGGGCCGCTCCTGTTACTGCAGCCCACAGGTAAATATTGAATTTATTTTACATTTGAAATACACAAGACACCGTATTGACTATGTTTGTGCATCTGAAAATGTAATATGTAGTATGTTTTTGTCTCTCAGTCAAGTCTCAAAGTGCTGCAGTGAAGTCATTTTTCATGCACTTCAGTAGACTGATCAATTCTATCAGTGACTATTAGGGATGTAAACAATATCCAAATCTCTTGATATGATATTTTCACAATTTATACTTGTGGAGGCAAAAAAAATTGTGAATATGCTACTTTTTTCCTTTTAAAAGCCTTGAAAAAGTCTTTGGTATAGTTATAATATGAAGAATTAAAATTAAAAAGATTTAAATAACAGTTATTTCTTCATGTAGTCTGCACTGCAAACATCAAACCCCAACACCAAAGGATCATGGTCAATGTAGTAACCTTTGTTTTTTAGCTGTTGCTGCATCAAAACAATGTGATTCGATATATTGTGACAGCCCACGATATTATTTTAAGACTTTTGATGATACAGTATCATGATATTTTGGTTATTGTTACATTCCTACTGACTACAAGACAAGACACTTCCGGCGCTGGCGCTGCGCTAGCTGCCCGTCACAACGCTCCCGCACTTTTCGTAACTTTTCTAACTTTTCGCTCTTAAACCGCCTCACTTTTGTAAATATTTTTCTCTATATTGTTCGTTAAGCTTGGGCTGCACTCGACGCTGCATTTTTCTGCACAGGTGGATTATTTACCTGTCTCGGTTGAAGATGTGTACGGGACCCCGTCCTCCCCTCGTCTACACAAAGGATCAGCTGATGGTGCTGTGCAGCTGTGTTCCTCCGGGACAGGCATGCCATCCCCGATGAGATCCTACGGACGACACGCCGTGGACTCCGTAAACTCCGGGAAAAGAAGAGATGCTGCAGACCAGTTCTCCCCTCCGTTGTCATGGGGAACATGCGCTCCCTCACCAACAAACGGACGAGCTCGCGGCGCTCGTTAGATTCCAGTGGGAGTTCAGAGACGCTAGCATCATTGTTTTTACGGAGACGTGGCTATCACCGCTAATCCCGGACTCTCGGAGAGCGGGAAGAAGAAGGGAGGGGGACTAGCGCTGTTCGTGAACGAGAAATGATGCAAACCTGGACACTGTACAGTGAAGGAGCAGATGTGTAATAAAGACATTGAACTGTTTGCTGTTAGCATGAGGCCATTCTACCTGCCCCGGGAGTTTTCACACGTCATCACACTGGCTGTGTATATTCCTCCCAGTGCTAACGCGGAGAATGCTTGTGACACTCTGCTCTCCTGCATCAGCTCTCTTCAGACTCAGCATCCTCAGGCCCTCTTCCTCACCACCGGGGACTTCAACCATGCATCTCCCTCATCTGTCCTGCCAACATACACCCAGTATGTGACCTGCCCCACAAGAGACAATAAAACTTTGGACTTATTCTTTGCCAACCCCCCCCCGGGAAGAGCAGACCACAACATCATCCATTTGAGGCCTGTGTACAAACTGCTTGTGCGCAGGCAGCCTGTGGAGCCCCGAGTGGTGAAGAGGTGGACAGCAGAGAGCGAGGAGGCTCTGAGGGACTGCTTTAGCACCACTGTGTGGACAGAGCTCTGCCAGCCTCATGGGGAGGACATCAATGCTATCACGGACTGTATTATGGACTACATCAACCCTCTCGGACGGTACGGTTTCCAAACAACAAGCCATGGATTAACTCGGACATTAAAGCTCTGCTGAAGGAGAAGAAGTGGAGAAGTCTGAAGAGTGTCTCTGGCTTCAGTCCTCCGCCCGTCCAGACAAAGGGAGACCAACAGTGGGTGAACGATCTGAATTCTCACTTCCTGAGGTTTGATCAATCACCCACCCCTCCCCCCGCACCGCTGCATGGGCTCACCTTGTCTCCTGCACAAAGGCCCAAACTGCCACCTCTTCACACCTCTGCCTCAGCCCCCCAGCCCCCGAATCCACATCAAGAACTCAGCCACACCTCTAGCACACATCCCCGCTCCTTGTCTGTCACAACAGCTCAGGTTAGGAGAGAACTGAGCCAGATAAGGAGTAGGAAAGCTGCTGGACCAGACAGGATCAGCCCCAGGCTCCTTAAGTCCTGTGCAGATGAGCTGTGTGGAGTTAGGGAGCATGTCTTCAACCTGAGCCTGAAGCTGAAGGTGGTGCCACAGCTCTGGAAGACCTCCTGTGTGGTACCTGTGCCCAAGACACCGTATGTCAAAGACCTCAACAGCTTCAGGCCAGTGGCTCTCACGTCTCATCTGATGAAGACTCTGGAGAGGCTCGTCCTGGGTCACCTCCGCTCCACGGTGAGCTCAGCGATGGACCCGCTGCAGTTTGCGTATCGGCCCGGCATCGGAGTAGAGGACGCCATCATCTCTCTGATGCACCGCTCACTGTCCCACCTGGAGAGGCCCGGCAGCACTGTGAGAATCTTGTTCTTTGACTTCTCCAGTGCTTTCAACACCATCCAGCCGCTGCTCCTGAGGGACAAGCTGGAGTGGGCAGGAGTGGACTGTGACCTGGCTGAGTGGATCCTGGACTACCTCACAAACCGGCCCCAGTTTGTGAGAGCCCAGGACTGTGTGTCTGACCTCATGACCTGCAGTGTGGGGGCGCCCCAGGGCATGGTCCTCGCGCCCTTCCTCTTCACCCTCTATACTGCAGACTTCAGACACAATACGGACAGCTGCGTCCTGCAGAAGTTCTCCGATGACTCCGCCATCATCGGTCTCATCACGGACGATGACGACGTGGAGTACAAAGGAGTAACGCAGGACTTTGTGGACTGGTGTCACCGGAACCACCTTCTCATCAACGCGGGGAAGACCAAGGAGATGGTGGTGGACTTCCGCAGACGCCACTCTACTGCCCCCCCACCAGTGAACATCCAGGGAAGAGACATTGAGAGAGTGGAATCTTACAAGTACCTGGGAGTTCATCTGAACAATAAACTGGACTGGACTCATAACACAGATGCACTGTACAGGAAGGGCCAGAGTCGGCTCTATCTCCTGAGGAGACTGCGGTCCTTTGGAGTGAGGGGGCCACTCCTGAGGACCTTCTATGACTCTGTGGTGGCATCAGCCATCCTGTACGGTGTGGTCTGCTGGAGCAGCAGCGTCACAGAGAGGGAGAAGAAGAAACTGGACAAGATCATCAAGAAATCCAGCTCAGTCCTGGGCTGTCCTCTGGACTCGGTGCAGCAGGTGGGGGACAAGAGGGTCCTGGCTAAACTCATGTCTATGCTGGACCATGAGTCTCACCCCCTGCAGGACGCCCTGTCTGCTCTAGAGAGCAGCATCAGTGACAGACTGATTCACCCTCGCTGTGTTAAGGAGAGATTTCGCAGGTCTTTCCTTCCTGCTGCTGTCAGACTGTACAATGAACAATGCTAGTCATGTGTCATCTCCATAGCAACCATGTGTCATCTCCATAGTAACAATAACAATGTGCAATATTATTTGAAGTCACTTTACCTGCTACTTATTTATTTAACCACCACTGTCCATCACTGCACTGTACACAATCATCTGAGTCACTTTATTGTAGTAATATTATATATTACTATACTGGAGTCACTTTAACTGCTGTTTGTTCACTGCTCAGAATCAAAGACGCTTATTGTGCAACGTTCCTGTGCCTTTTAGCTTTACAGTGTTGTGTTTTTTTTAGTTGATTGTAAATACTTATTATTTATCTTGATTTTGATGCATGCTCTTATTTTCCTACTGTTTCTGAAACTTGCGTTGTGACACTGCAATTTCCCCATTGTGGGACAAATAAAGGATTATCTTATCTTATCTTATCTTATCTTATCTTATCTTATCTTATCTTATCTTATCTTATCTTATCTTATCTTACACCCATTCACTTCTTGTATTAGAACAAAGAATTGCATTTTAACAATATTTATTTGATCTGCCCCCATCTGTATTCTGTATTATGAGACTGGTTAAAGGCCCATCAGTTACATTTCAGACAACTAACTTCTTAGCTCATGTTCTAATAGTAGATACAGCCAGATGCACACACTATTGTTTTGTGAGCAGGCCGTGGCTACAGTCATGTGTGGTTCAATGTCAGATTCTTTATACCAGATATTAAGGGCATTGTAAAAAGGGAATAACACAAAGATGGTTCCATAATTAAAGCCCCAGTATGTAACTTTTTATTGCCAAAAATAGACTAAAATAAAAGATTTTTTTTTCTTTCGTTGTTGCGCTGAAATATGAAGTGAAGTGGGCTGACACCTCCACAAACCGGACTCTTATTTGGCTCCTCCTGCTGTTTCCATGTACATGTTTTTCCTTTGGCTACATATCTATCTCCATGGAGAATGTTCCAAAGTATAGTTTTAACTTTTTATTTCCTTAGAACCATGCACACTGCCACTTTCAGAAAGTGACATACTGCAGCTTTAAAGAAAAACACCAGTGTCCTGTACCAGTATTTGGAATTTACTGCAAAAACTGTCAAAATTGATGCAGAAGAATGTATTTGTAATGTGACCTGTTCTAGCTGAAAAAACGTGTAAAGACTACTGTGTTTGCATTGTTCTGAATCATTTCTATAGTACCACCTCAAGTACACAACAGTGATATTCGGGATTCAAATAGTTTCAAACAGAACTGAAAACATTCAACTATCCCAGGCTGGTTATAAACTAGGTCTAAACCAGACAAACCCAAACACTAAACACAGCACTAGAGTTTAAAGCCATTGTGTGGATGTGAATATCTGTGAGAGAGCAGCACATTCCACAGGCCTGATTAGCTCCAGATGTGGCCTGGACAGGAGCCACTGCAGCGGGTATGGAAGCCCCTCCTTGGCCCTGGCTCGGAGGGTCCAGTGTGGTTCTGGTTTTGGGGGGGTAAGGGGTGCTCTGGTTCTAGGGGGGTGAGGGGTTGTCCAGGCTTTGATAAGGGACGGTCTGGGCTTTTGTTCTGGAGGGATGAGGGTGCTTTGGTTCTGGGCGGGTGAGAGGTGGTCCGGGCCCTGGCTCTGGGGGGGCGAGGGGTGGTGCGGGCCCTGGGGGTTGTCCTGGCTCTGGTTCTGAGGGGGTGAGGGGTGGTCCAGGCTCTGGTTCTGGGGGGGTACAGGTGCTCTCAGACTGGGCTGGAAGAGAGAGGGGTGGGAGTCACGTTTCTGCCTCTGCACGTGAGGCTCACTGCAGAAGTAGGTCACAGCTGTGCTCCATCACTCCCCAAAAAGAACCCCACCAACACAGAGTGCCTGCGCCAAGAGCACCCTCCAGCACCAAGAGTACAGAGAAGAGTACCTCCCAAACCTAAAGAGAAGAGTACCTCACAAATCCAAAGAGACAAATACCCCACAAAACAATAGAAGAGTACCCCACAAACCCAAAGAGAAGAGTACCTCACAAACCAACAGAGAAGAGTACCCCACAAACCCAAAGAGAAGAGTACCCCACAAACAACAGAGAAGAGTACCCCACAAATCCAAAGTGAAGAGTACCCCACAAACCCAAAGAGAAGAATACCCCACAAACTAACAGAGAAGAGTACCCCACAAACCCAAAGAGAAGAGTACCCTACAAAACCAAAGAGAAGAGTACCCCACAAAGCAACAGAGAAGAGTACCCCACAAACCCAAAGAGAAGTGTACCTCATAAACCCAAAGAGAAGAATACCCCACAATCAAACAGAGAAGAGTACTCCACAAACCCAAAGAGAAGGGTACCGCACACTACACAGCTGATTACCCACACCCCCACAACAGAGTACCCTACAGCTCTGACATGTGATGAGGAGCCCCACATGAACATTAGAGAAATAATTTGCGGTCATGAATTATTAAGCATCTTGGCGCAGGGCTGCAGCAGATGCCCTCCCAGCACGAGGCCCTCCTCCTCAGAGCTGCATGGGGCCCTCACATTCACATTATTTAAGCACAGATGATAGCTTATATTTAGGCACAAGCCATGATCAGTCGAATATTATCCAATCTGGCTTTTATTTTTGGACTTTTTAGGAAAACTCATCTTCAAAATCAGCAGTCGATCTAATCATGCTGAACATTTCCCCATTGTTGTTAAATGAAGATCACAACAGTATGTTTCTGAATGCAGAGCTGCTCGGGGGCCGGGGTGGTTTTCTGATAGATCACATTTATGTTCTAGAATGTGATGATGTCATAATTTCAGATAGAGGGTGGGGCCTATATAACTCTGGGAGATTCATTAGTTTTGAAAGAAATCTCGAAAGTTATGATCCTCAAATGTTGAAACTTCTCATTATTTGTTTGGGACTGGCTCCACAAACTTCTCATGTATGTAACTTTTTTGCCATAAAACAGACTAAAATAAAGCATGTTTTTTTTCGTAATGGATGCTTTTATTGCACTGAAAAACATGTGTCCTTACTGTGACAGGGTTTGCATTTCCACAAACCTGACTGAAGTATTGTTTTAACTTTCTATAGCAAAACGAGAAATTTAATTTGTCAACTGGACAGAGTTTATTTGGTCGAATACGTTTCGCAGCTCATCCAAGCTGCTTCTTCAGTTCTGGTCAGATGCTGGCGGACACTGCTTTATATCTGCTTGAAGGGAGAAGCTTAATTACAATGAAAATTACTCTGAGACAACACATATTTGTTTACAGTTTCTGTTAGTTGTGTCTATTCAATATGGAATGTTTACAGTTTCTGTTAGTTAGGTGTGTCTATTCAGTATGGAGTGGGAGTGGGGGAGTAGTTAGCATAACTTTCTGTTTTCGTGGAATCATGATGACTTTTACACATCCATCAAATTAGTACACTAGAACCCTTTCAACTGACAACAGTCACATCATTGGGGTTGAATTTTGGCAGCACTTTCCGAAAAATCATTTGACTTTAGTTTATTTATGCTTACAGAGAAGACGCTGAACTTTGTGACAGTTTTTGTTTCATATGGATAGATCCAGTATTTAAGACAACCAGGTCAACAAATCTGCCAGTTACACACAAACTCCAGCATTCTGACCTGTCCTCAGCTCAGTTTAGACTACAGTGACTGAAGAATGTTGTGATTTTCTGCTTTGTGGATTCCCTCTCTGACCCCCTCCTGTGCTCTGAATAAACTTTCGTCTTCACTGCACCAGAGTTTTGGAGAGAGGGTCATGTGACTAACAGCTGCAACAACAATGTGTCCAGGTTTATCCTAGAGCGCCCCCTGTTGGCTGGTCACCTCACTGGATTGTCCCAAACATGGGCACAGTCACAACATACAAATTCAATAGACTGGAGAAGTCCTGGTCTTGCCTGGATTTAGCCCTAGTTTAGACCTGATTTTGTCTTAGTTTAGCTGGTGTTCAGTATCAGGTTATGTCCTAGTTCAGGGCTTGGTTTAGTCTTTAGTCTTGGTTAAAATCTTCAGGTTCCAGTTTGGATTCTGGGTCCTGGTTTAGTCCTTTGTCCTACACTTGCATGCTAATGCAAGTCCTAGCTCAGACCTTAGTCCAGGTTAAGTCCTGTCCTAGTCCTTCTTATATCTAGTTCAAGTCTTGGTTCAGTCTTTAGTCCAGGTTAAGATCTGGTCTTGCTTCTGGCCTTGTCTTAAATCTGGTTTGTTCATGTGAATCTTATATTAAAAGTGTCTCCTAGGAGATGTTATGGTTTTGACTGGAATGTGCAACTTCCACAGAGACAAGCAGGTATCAGGCTACAGTTACAAGTCAAATCTGTGGAGAGTCAAACTCACAATATTTTTGAACCATAAAAATCCTATATTGAAACACACACACACCCCGTTTAATGCCATACTGTGGAACATTGCAGGCAAAGCAATACTATCTCCATAGAGACACCTATACATATGTGTACTGTAGCTGTACTTTTTTTTTTAGACTTTAGTCTCATTTAGTTTTGAAGCTGCACCATGTAACTTCTAGGAGGGGGGTTCACACCTGTTTGTCTCCAAGGAGATGTTATTGTTCCTTGGAATGTTTCACATTCGTGCTTGTGTGTGAACTATAGCTATAATCTATGACAGCCCTGGATCATAATGTTATAATTTGCACATTTTAAATCTCAATATTGATCTAAATTGACTTAATAAAAGAAACAAGTCCACTGACTTTCACATTAGAAGCAAGTAGCTAACTATGTTTTTTGTTTGTTTGTTTGTTTGTTTGTTTGTCTGTTTGTTTGTTTGTTTGTTTGTTTGTTTGTTGTTTTTTTCTGCAAAAATTACTACACATCCCTGCCGAATCCTATGTATATCACAATTAAGAGAATTAAATTGGAGAATGAAGTAATATGTCACACTGGGCGTGAACTGATGGAGGTGAAAATGGGGGTAGATCAGAGCAGTGACATGTTGAATACAGGAAAATAAAGATGAAGCACTCCAAACACAACTTCTATAGGGAAATAACAAAGCCATAACATATTTAGTTACCCTTTATTGTTATGATTGTTTTGAAAAATGTGTGTATTTGTGTATTGAGGAGAATTGCCATGTGGGAGATGATGACTCCTTTAGTCTTCGTGGTTGAAGTAGTATTTTTTATTGACTTTAGAATCAGAATCATCCTAACATTGACAGTGGATGTGGTGGATACGTGCAGACTGGAGCTCACTTTCGTCTTCTCTTTGTGGATTTGTTGATCATAAAGCTACACAGTCTTAATGTATTCCACCGCTGCGTCTTTGGGGTGAGATGACATTTTGTTCTCAGCGTGTGCTCGTGTTAATCAGCGCTGAGCATCTGTCCTCTGCCTCAGCCCCAATAATGCTCCTCTGCTTCCTCTGCTCCTCTGCCTCCTCTTCTGTTCCTCTGCCTCCTCCTCTGCTCAGTTGCCTCCTCTACTCCTCTGCCTCCTCAGCTCCTCTGCTCCTCTGCTCCTCTGCCTCAGCTTTTTTGTTTGCAGCTTTTTTGTGGCACAGGTGGAATATTAATAGGTTGGGTTCACATGATGTCACAACATACTACACATCCTAACAGAAGGTGATGTACACAATAGTTTGGACACACTTTTTCATTTCTTTGATTATTATTTACATTGTAGAGTCTCACTGAAGGAATCAAATTGTGAATGACACATGTGGAATGGAGCAAACATAAAAAAAAATAATAATAAATAAAAAAAATTGATTTTGAAAAATCGCCTTTACCTTTTGCTTTGCCTTGATCCTGATATGCCACACCTTGAAGTGAAAACCATTTCGGGAGACTTTATTATAAAGCTCATTGAGAAGGACAAGGGTTTGCAGCACTGTTGACAAAGCAAAGGGTGTACAGTTAGAGGATTTTAATATATAATTTAAAAATACATTATGTAGATATTTCACTTTTTTTCTTGCTTCATATATTTGACATCTTTCATATATATCTAAAATGTTGAAAGTAGTAAGCTGTAGTAAAACATTGAATGAGAGTCTGGGACTTTGGATTGGTGATGTATAACTCACCAGGTTTAACAGTGTTTTTCTCTCACCTTCATATAAAGAAGTTAGTCCTCCACATACCACAAAGGTGAGTTTGCAGGAGCAGCTAGAATCAACATCAGGAGTACTTAGAGACTGATTCAGGATGATTACATTCATTTGCACACTAAATATTGTAATTTTCATTTGATTCCAAGTCACGATACTACTTTGGTTTATGTCCGGAGTTTGGAAGCATCAAAAGCAACATCAGAAACATGACCACTCCAAGGCAAACAAAAAACAGTGCTGATTCTTATCCAGTATTCACTCCTAGAGCCACAGTGACACAGCATAGAAGAAGCTTCCACTGACTCATGAAGAGCCACCACTTTTGAAAGGGCATCAGAAGTTTATTTTCCCACTTCTTGTCTTTGTTTCTTACTAAAAAGCCTCTCTCTCTCCCTCTCTCTCTCTCTGAGTCCAAAGGCAAAAGCTCTCCATTTAGCGCCCAGTCTCTGTTTCTACTCTTACCTGTGCTCATTCTCTTTGGATAATGCTATGGAAGAACTGGAGGATGAGTGTGTGGAAAGGTAACGTCACTGATTGAAACTACGGTGCCATTTAGGACTCATCCGACAGACTTAGAAAGTCTTTAAAATCAGTGTTCCCTGCCACACTGACCTCTGACTTCTGCACACTGAGCTCAGTGGAGTGCAGAGTCTGGGTGAGGCTGTGAGTTTGTGGAAAAAATCCACAGGACGTCCAGACACTGCAGCGGTCTGGAGCAGTTAAAGGTTAGACATGTGTTCTGTAACCTCGTGAAACTCCATCGCTTTGGTCAAATACACAATGCTGTTGTCATAGTTGGTGTAAAAGGCAATCTGCAATCTGTCCGCACCAGTATGTACTGGACCCACCCTGCAGTTACTGTAAACAAATCTGGGTGTAATCTTCATCCAAACTGAGTGCAGGGTATACAGTTCCTTTGATACAAGAGTGGAGACGTGAGGGACAGCAGGCAGTCAGAGATGCTCACATCTTCACTCCAGTTCTTTCTCTCATACATAAACAGCACAGACTATGGCAGCCCCAGTGCAGTGTTCTGCTCTCCAAAATTCCAACGCTCCACAGCTCACACTAATCTAATCTCAGACCAATTAAACCCATTTGCTCTGATCCTCCAATCTCCAGAGCTCTACACCTGCAGTCATCTCCCCTCCAGCCCATAGCACATCCATTAAGAGGTATGAATGCAGGGCTTATCAGAGCCTCATCAGGGCCTCATCGGGCCTCCTCAGGCCTCATCAGGCTCCTCAGGCCACGGGCACATCCCACACAACAGTGATGGACTTAAACATTCATCTGAAGTTTCAAAGAGGAGCAAACGGCAGCTCTCGTGCTCCAGAAAAGCCCTCTGCACCGCAGGCTCTGGGGCTAGGGGGTTGAAAGGTCTGTGGGGGCTGGAGGGGGGCTGAAGGGGGGCTTGGGGCTCAGGGTGTACCCAAGATAAGGCTTCAAGTGCAGGGAGAAGGGGGAAGGGAGAAGGAGTGGGTGGGCTCAAGATAAGGCTGAGGCAGGGGATTGACGATGTGCACTGAAAAAATGAAATATGCAGCCTCGGTTCAAAATATTCTAATTCAATACATTCATTAAAGGAGCTGTGTTCAACTAGTTAATTTTAAAGAGGGGGTATTACACTTCTATGGGAGATTATCTGTTAACACATAACATAGTTTTACTTTTACCTACCATGTTACCTTTAATTATTTTGAAAATGTTATGTTTGCCCAAAATGCATTTTTGATGCTCTGAGCCTCCCCTCTCTTTGCTCTCTACCCTTAGTCACTCCCTCTTCAGAGCACTATCACGACACAATCAATGTGCATCCCACAAATGAAACCCAGACCAGAGTTTTGTCGTCACGGTAATGCTAGTTGCATCACAACTAGCATGCTAATGTTGAATCTTACAAAAACACTTTATACTTAGACGCAGACAGCACACAGTTGTACTGTGTGCTGTCTGCACACATGATGCCGGGTATATGATCAAACACTGCCTAAACATAATTGCAGAAATGATCATTAATGTATTTTACAGGTAATTATTCCCCCATTGGCAAAGAAGAAGTTGAAATCAATATGAACCTAGATCCAGTTAAGGTGCACTATGTAACTTTTCTGGTGAGGGAGTTTGCCACAGCCTTTTTTCCATTGAGACAGATACATTTAATGTGCATACTGTGGGAAATTCTAGGAAAAGTAATAAAATGGTGACAGACTCTCCATCAGAAAAGCTTTAAGTAAATACTTCTTAATTAGTCAAAACTACAGAGATGAATGCAAGTCATTTGCATTGATCTGTCCAGGTCATGACCTTTCAGTTCTGATGGACCCTTTGTGCTCTGCTCCCTCTGATAACGCATCATTATCACACCACAGCACACACTCTTATTAAGCTGAGCTCCCACTCAACCAAAAAGAAGCTATTTCCATCCTGTCTCTGTCTCTGTCACCTGTCTGCTGCTGTCAGCCAATCACAGCCTGATACTTTTGCCTCTCAACCAATCACCAAATCACTCTAGAAATAAGTACTTCTTAAGACTTGCAGTAGAATAGTACATTCACTTGTAGCCATGTGCTTGATGTGGTACTTGATGGGTGGCATTTTAATTGCTGTTTTGCCCTCTACTACTCTACTAGTCCATTGCAAAAAAAAATAGAATATCATGGAAAAGTTCAATATTTAAATATTTAAAGAGTTTATTTCTTATTTTTTTATGATTGTGGCTTACAGATAATGAAAAATCTAAATCATGTGTCTTAGAATTTAGAACTTGAATTATACATAAGATCAATTAAAAAAAAGGATATTTTAAACAGAAATGTCAGGTTTCTGAAAAGTATGTTCATTTCTATGCGCTCAGTACTTGGCTGGGCCTCCTTTGGCATGAATAACTGCATCAGTGCACTGTGGCATGGAGGAGGTCACTCCGTGGCACTGCTCAGGTGGAATAGAAGCCCAGGTTGCTCTCATCTTCCTCTTGACAATGCCCCAGAGATTCTCTGTGGGGTTTAGGTCAGGAGAGTTTGCAGGCCAATCAAGCAGAGTAACACCACGGTCAGTGAGCCAGCTTTTGGTACCTTTTGGCCTTGGGCAAGTTCTGCTGAAAAATGAAATCAGCTTCTCTATAAAGCTTGTCAGCAGAAGGAAGCATGAAGTGCTCTAAAATGTCCTGGTAGATGGCTGCATTGACTGTAGACTTCAGAAAACACAGTGGACCAACACCAGCAGATGACATGGCAGTCCAAATCATCACTGACTGTGGAAACTTCAGACTGAATATCAAGCAACGTTGATTTTGTGCCTCCCCATTCTTCCTCCAGACTCTGGGACCTTGATTTTCAAAAGATATGCAAAATGTACTTTCATCTGAAAAGAGACTTTGGACCACTGAGCAACAGTCCAGTTCTTTTTCTCCACAGCCTAGGTCAGACTCTTCTGACATTGTCTCATATCCTTTCTAGGCTTCGTCTGCGCGTAGTGGCTCTTGATGCACTGAAGCTCCCCCAAATTTTTGAATGGATTTTGCTTGACAGTCCTCTCAAGGCTGCGTTCATCCCTTTGGCTGTTGTACCTTTTCCTACCATATTTTTTTTTTCCTCAAGTTTTCATGAATATGCTTGGATACAGCACTCTGTGAACAACCAGCTTCTTTAGCAATGACCGTTTGTGGCTTTCTGCTTGTGGAGGGTGTCAGTGACTGCCTTATGGACATCTGTCCAGTCAGCAGAATGATTGTGCAGCCCACTGATTCAGACTGAGAGACCATTTAAAGACTCAGGAAACCTTTGCAGGTGTTTTGAGCTAATTTAGTGACACCTTGACTTTCCAATATTGAACTTTTTCTGAATATTCTAATTTTCTGAGACACTGTATTTTGGGGTTTCATTATCTGTAAGCCATAATCACCAAAATTAAAGCAATAAACTCTTGAAATATTTCACTGTGTCATGAGTTTATATAATATTTAATCTATTACAATCACAACTGACCTTGTGTGACCAGAGCCTTAACCTGCAGAAAGATATGACAGATCATGGCTCATACAAAAGCTCAGAACCTCCAGAATTCTCTCCCTGAGCTGCAAAGGCTGCACTAGCACTGATTCAGGTAGCACTGGTGCAGGTGCTGGTGTTTAGGCAGTGACCATTAAGACTGTGGCAATCCAGCACTGATTTATTCCCCGGGTGAAACCTCCTCCTGGCGGGTCTGAGTTTCTCCCAAACTGGAAACACTCTCTTTCACCAAGTGCTCCATTGTGTTTTTAAACTCCATAAACCTTAATTAGAAACATTTGGATGATTTCAGCTCTGGAATTCCTCTACTTAATTAAAGGTAAAAGGTGAACTTGAACCTTGAACCTCTACATGACATCACAAAGTGGAACAGAGCATTCTGAGTTTTTAGATGTAGACAGCCTAATAATGCAAGATTACGTAAACATTTGTGAATGAAACAAAACACAACTCCAGATATGTTTATGACAAGGAAACAACATTATAACATGGCTTAAAGCTCAGAAGAGTAAAGTTTGTATAATATAGGAGCTTTAAATAGTTCCAAAAGAGTCTGTGATGATGAGGTAAGCTGCACTTACTTTATTGGTCGATGGATCTACAGCCCTGAGCTATTTTAAATATTCATATCTGTGCTTTAGGTCTGGTTTAATGTGAGTCAAACAGAACTACAGCACTTATACATTATGATAATTTACATGAACAATTGATGAAAACGCATGTTCTTCAGAGCTTTACATCTCCCACTGAGAGTCGTAGGGTGCTGACTCGGAAATATTGGCTTGTTAATTCAATCTTTTCAATTAATGATTCTAATTTCATTATCATAAAGTTAATATTTAATGGTTATTGTGACCAACCCGGGGCCATTTCCATGTTTTCTCTTCTTCTTTCAGTGTTAATACTGTGCTGTTGGACCCAGCAGAGCGGTTTGGAGGACTTCCTGACATGGTGGACACATACATCAGAATGTCTTTACATCAAGTCAAGTCAAGTAATTTTATTTCTATAGCACATTTAAAACAACTGTAACAAGTTGCACCAAAGTGCTTTACAGCATTAAACACATCATAGTGAGACAATAAAACAAATGTAAAATATATTAAATATTACATGAAAGAGTGGCTTAATCAGTGTTGACTTTGAGCTGACCTCTGTGGTGAAGTGTGAGAGCAGCTTTGATTGAGTTAGACCTCAAAAAAGTTCACTTTCACACCTGTCTATAAGGTTAAGGTACATTTTATTTTATTTTATTTTATTTTTAGCTAAATTAATATATGTATTCTTGTCATCTGCTCTGTATAGTGTTATAGGATTTAAACCAGTAACCAATGTGTTAAAAAGGTAATAAAAGCAGATGTGTTGATATAGACTGTGATATGGACTGTGGCTGGGGCAGAGGCATTGACTCCTCAGAGCTTCTTTCCACATACACACACGCATTAACACACACACACACACGCACGCACTCGCACACACACACACACACATACACACACACACACACACACACACACATTAACACTCACACGCAGACACACACACATGCACACACACAACATCTCTACGAGAGTGTTATCACGGTGTGACAGAGGAGATGCTGTGACCAGAGGGGGCACACGCAGATGCTAACGAGCCTGTGGAAGTTACATGAGACTCAGTTTGCTCCAGATGCCCTGCAGACACATGTACAAGAGGAGCTGTGCTTTGGCCCGGGGCTTACAGTGTATTTAACTGATACTGTTGCCTGGAAATCCAGAAGGATATCTCTCTGTATTTGTAATACAGATCCACATCCGTCTGGTCCCCATGTCCTCCGCCCTGTTTGAAATGCCCGGTTCGACATGGTCGTGCAATCTGATTCGTTCATTGAAGTGACGCATCCTTTGCCGGCAACGTCACTCTTAGGCGGCGGAAGTTCCCCTCAGTTTTGAATCAAGATGGCGCACTGGAGAGCTGAAAGTTTCTTCCATTCAGCTTTCAAATCTTTAATGGTCTTAAATTACCAAAAACGCATAGAGTCATTAAAACCACAGCAGCTGACAGCTCTAGAGGCCTTTCTTTCTTTAAAAAAAAAAAAAAAAAAAAAGATGTTTTCGCATTGCTTCCTACCGGCTTTGGAAAAAGCTTAATCTATCAAACGGCTCCATTTGTTGGAACATCCCGTTGTAGTCGCCGTGTCTCCTCTGCACTCATGGAGCAGCAGGTAACAGAGTCCTCTAAGCTCGGAGTTATCGCCATGCAGATTGGAGTCAATAGCGATGAGGAGATTTTCAGCGGAAAAGTGGAGTTACTGTTGGGCTGTTAAATGACAAATGGAGGCGCTTGCTGTGTAACATCAAGGAGCTTGTTGGAATTGTGGTGGATGAGGTTCATCTCACATACAAAGGTAAGGTATTACTTTGTTATACAGCGTAACTAACTGCGTTCATGTGGTGCTCGCGTTTCCGAGATGAGAAGTTTGGGTTAGCTTATGGCTCGTTTGCATTCGCTTGCTTTTATCTCAGAAAGTCGGGATTTAGACGTCACCGGGTGTCTTAATGTATTTGTATAGCACATTTAAAAACACCCACAGTTGACCAAAGTGCTTAACATACAACAATAACCCCAGATGTGGCAGTATGTTTTGTTGTTCGCCTCCTCAAAAGCTAAACCTTATTTGTTTACTTAAACATGAGCTACATATCGTTAACAGCTGCATACAGCATTGTTGTTAGCCTCTTCAAAAGCTAAACGTTATTTGTTTATTTTAACGTGAGCTACTTAACATAAAGAGCTATATCGGTAATTAGCTTCATTATGTTTATACAGTAGTGTGGGTCTTGCGCAGATCTGTTGCTCTTATGATATGGGCATTGGGTAACTGTCATTAAACCCGTAAATGTAGTAGCGTTTAGTCAAAGTGATTAAGATAAAAAACAAATGATTCTCCATATACTGTGTGACGTAAACACACTGCTGTCAACTCGGGAAAAAAACATTTTCCGTGGACCACATGAGCGCAGAAGCTACAAGTTGATGAGTTATGTAATGTAATAAAGTTATGTAGAGTTTTTTTTTACTTTTTTCCTACCAGTGGACTGGCTGACAAAGGAAAAAGTGCCTTCAGGGAGGGCTTTGCAAGAGTAGGCAAATTCCAGGCAAAGCAGGTTGGTATTCAATTCATTTTTTACTCTTTCAGAACCTATAATGTTTTGTTTTGATGTTTTTGTTTGTGTTGTCTCACAGGTACCCCTATAATGGCCCTAACTGCCTCTGCTGATGTCCAGTCAAGAGACAGAGTGATAAGGCAGCTTCATCTGGAAAAGGCGGTCACTGTGACTGAAAGCCCAAACCGGACCAACATCAGACTTGGACAGATTCCTGTATCAGGACCTCAGCTGGACTGGATAGTACAGGAAGTCAAAGACATATCTCCAAACATATCTCATGTTGTTATGTACGGTGTTCCAGAGGATGTGCAAGCCATTGTGCAGGAGATGGGTAGGGCAGGCAGAGATGGTAAACACATGCAGTTTTTTATCGCATCAAACAGCACACAAAGGTAGATCAGGTAGTCATGGAGCTGCTAAATACAAAACGGCTTTGTACAGTCATTTTGACTTGAGTATACCACAGCAATTATACCAGGTCATCTGTGTTGCACCTACTGTCACACAGTATGCCAATGTCACCCAGAAGGTTGTCAGGAGACCACCCCAGTGTATGAACTGCCTCAAAGTGGTGTTTCTGCGCATCTTGTTAGAAGAGAGGTTATGTATGATGGCAAGTTGCTCTTACAGAACCTCTTGGAGCAATTTCAGAACACATTAGTTTTGGACACATAACAATTGTACACCAGCAAAACACCTTGTACTGGGATTGGCTTTGAACTAATTGTATTTGTTTGTATGACACTAAAAATAAACAGTGTTTTGAGAAATGCCTTTTACAGATTTTTATTAAATAGCACACCAAGGAGGTACTGTAATCAAAGTAAATAATTATTGTCACTGCAACACATTCAATGCATGAATTACATGTTGCTGCTGTAAAACAGTGTGGTAAATGTGTACATATGTCTGTGGAGCGTAGCAACATTTACTCAGAATACTCATGTGGAATGTAATGTACCACAACCCTGGAAAGATGCTTGAAAACCTCTAGATCATATATACCAATGTCCACATGTGGCCTTACATTACTGAGGTGGTTTGTTTCGACATGATCTTCTACAGCGATATGATGAATTCAGTGAAGGGATTTATTGTTTATCAGTGAGGACTGCTGGTGTGCCTTCATGAAGAAGTCCATATTATCAAATATCATGGAGTATGTGGATGGCGCCTGAAGCTGTATGGTAGCATGTGGAACATTCACATCTGCAGCTTCTGAGACAGCAAATGGGCTGAAGATGAAGGAGTTTGCTTTCAGGATTGTCATCTGTAGAATAAAGTATGATCAAGCAAATTACAAATTCATTCACATACAAACAATAAAGTAGTATTTGTTTATTTAGTTTTTTGTCATATTTTAGTGAAATAGTATCTCACCTGACAGTGTGAGTCCTCCATCTTATCATTCACACTGGGCATGTCCTCAGAGAGCCCTCCTGCCCCAGAGGTCAGGTAAAGTTCAGTGGAGACTTAGAGCTCCTGTAGTCTCTCTCCACACATGGCTACTAACGCCTTTTGTTTGCCGATTGCATGCTGGTATGATGTTTTGATGGCCATTTTGCTTAACCTCTTAAAGGCAGCCTTTTTAGTGCCTCCATGCTGCAGTATACTATTTAGATAATAAGCAAAGGCTGACATCCGAGGCGCTCTTCCTCGTAGTGCTATACAAAGTGCAGTGCAAGCAGCTGGTAGACTTTTGCTGTTGACTGATTGGAAAACGGACAGCAAAAAATGAGACACGTTTTCAAGGTCCACAAGGAGATCCTCTGGTGTAGTTTTCCACAGCATAAATTTGTTGTTTGGGTTTGAGAGGCACTTACATTCTTCACTAATGATAAGGTGAATCTTTGATTTTAACTTAAAGTTCTTTATGAGCTGAAATCAAGTTGGCTGCAGTTTTCAACTTTTTATTAGTTATGTTCTGAATGATCCCAGCTTCAGACGGAGAGGAAACCTTGACAACAGTTTTGCTTGTGTTCTCAGTAATGACCTGTGAAATAGAAGACACAATGTTCATAAATGTTAAAGAATATAGGATGTGACTTACAATTAATAACCATTTGTTAAAAAGACCATCTACTGATGCATCAAGGCTGTGGATAGTGGGGGAGAAGATACATCTTTCAACTCAGTCAATACCCATATCATCCTAATTTTCTCTTTATTACTGTGCAAATAGATCGGGAATATGTTATAACACATCGATTAACAGCAATGTATGTGTCAACTTGTAAACGAACGGGCATTTAAAAAAGCACAACGTAGTTTTATAGGTTAATTATTTTAATTCTACAGAGTGACAAATGCCTTGATCCGTAAGAAGTAACACATTAGTGAATTGGGTTCTTCCATGTCTCTAATGTTTACTTAGATACAGCCTACAGACTTAGCACTCAGTAAAGCGTTTAGCAATAGCACGCTTACCTGTGTGATGCTTCGCCTTGTTGCGGACTGAGGGGCTAAACACACGGGAGGCGACAAACGACAGCGAAAAGCGAAACTTGTCGCCTCCGAGGTGAAGCCCCACACACGGGCCGCGACAGACGGCAGCGATGGGCGGCAGCGACATGCTCTGCAGCGCACATCGCTTATCTCCCAGAAATTTGATTGGCTATTAAATTGGAGGGAATTCCGGTATCATACAGCATTTAGTGACAGAAAATAATGAGGAGTCAGAGGATTTTACTTGAATTGATGGAAATATTACTGCTGACTTTACTTTACAAAAGAAAAAAAACGACCCTGGGTTCATCCTATTTTACAAACAAGAAAAGAATATGGTAAATTTCATCACTTTTGCTGCCTTTTTATGTATATCCCTATATTCATTGAGGGATGTATCATATAGGACGGGAAAATCAGACACCGCTAATATGAGCTGCTCTTCCATGTTTACAGTCTGCAGTGGGGACAGTGGAGCATTCGCGCATCTCATTGGCCAATCAAATAAACCGCCACTGATTGGTTGTGGTGCCAGGCGACAGCGACGAAAGTTGAACTTTTCTCTACTTTCTGGTGTCGCGTCGCCGGCGTACGTGTGCACGTCTACGTGAACGAGCGCGAAATTTCTCATGCACGAATGTCGCGTGTCGCCCGTTGGGAGGGGGGAAGGCGATTTTCGCCTTGTCGCAGTTGTTCCATTGGAAAAGAATTGAGAGCGAGCGACATCGCCTCCCGTGTGTTTAGCCCCTGAGTGGGGGGAGGACTACGCCGAATCATCTTCAGTGCTCTTGGAGTTTTAGAAGGAGTTGAGCGTTCTCGTTTGTCACCAGGTCCAGATGAATCCTCTGTTATTGTTTCAGTAGTGAGAGTTTCCACGTCTTGTTGCCATTTGCGAAAAATGGTTAGGTCCCTTTCCAAGCGCCCGACAAGGCTTACACAAGGCTTGCACTCTAATCGATCTGTTTAACTCAAGTCTTAATGCAAGACCCAAGTTCACAAGTCGTTGCAACAACGGTGAGCTTCGTGACTTATAAAAGTTTCCAGTTACACCACGTCTCATGTTTTTACCGCAACAACGACACACGTCATTTACAACGATCTCTGTAGCGCTAGCCATGTTGAATTAGCTCTCCGTTCTTTGCTACTGTTTATTTACTTTCCCACTGTAGATTTTCGTGTCGCGTTGCCGACGTCACGTCCGCCCTTCTCTGATTGGTTCACTTCGCTGCCCGTTAGTTCTTCTCTGATTGGTTTATTTTGCTGTCTGTTTGCTCATTGTTGCCCGCCCAGGAAAATTTGCTGGACCACCAGTGACCAGACTCAGCCGCTGGTACAGCGATGAGTCTGGATTTTTCCAGGCAACTGATACTGTGCCAGATACAGAAATACAGTGAGATGTGTTTTGGTTGACGGGATGAAAATGTGTGACATTTAAAGGTGCACTGTGAAACATTCCTAACTGGGTTATCTGCTTGTCTCCATGGAGATGTTATTGCTTTACCTGAAATGTTCTACATTCCAGCCAAAAAAAAAAAAAAAAAAAGTCAAGATGGCGCTGGGATGCCAGCTGCGTGTAACAGAAGCTCTGAACCCCTTTTTCCTTCTTTTCGTCTATTTACTTGTACATAGACACTTTTTTCGTCTTTTCTTTAGAGTGGGTGAAACATCGTGCAGTTTCGCACATGGGAAACCTATTCTGACTACATTTTTATTGCTCGCTGTAGTCTTTAGGGTCCGGTGCTTCTCCAACAACCACCCCTGGGTCACCCCTGAGCTCAAAGACCTCCTGAACCAGAAGAAGAGGGCTTTCAACTCAGGGGACAGAGAGGAGCAGAAGAGGGTCCAGCGGGAGCTTCAGTGTAGGATTCGTCGGGCCAAGAAGGATTACGGGAAGAAAATGGAGGAGCAGCTGGCCCAGAACAACGTGCGGGATGTGTGGAGAGGTCTGAAGAACATCTCAGGATTTGGTCAGAACACCAGAGGGACATCTGATGGAGATCAGCGCTGGGCGGATGAACTAAACGTTTATTTCAACCGTTTTGATTGTCCCCCCATCCCCTCTGCCTCTTTCTCGGATCCCCCCTCTCCACACACCCCCAGGCCACTGGACACACACCCCCCTTCCCGGACCGACTGCACCCACCCCCCGCCCCCCATCACCCACGTCTCCAGCTCACTTCACACCAACTGTTCCCTGCACCAGCCCCCCTCTGCCCCCCACCCCCGGCAGTCCACCCCAGTCCCCCCCTTACTCCTCCCTCTACATCACACCGGATCAGGTGAGGAGAGAGCTGAGGCGGCTGAAACAGAGAAAATCTGCAGGACCAGATGGCATCTGCCCCAGGCTGCTGAGGACCTGCGCGGACCAGCTCTGTGAGGTTCTCTGCTACATCTACAACCTGAGCCTCAGCCTGGAGAAGGTCCCTGTCCTGTGGAAGACCTCCTGTGTGGTACCAGTTCCAAAAACAACACATGCCAGGGAACCGGCCCACTTCAGACCAGTCGCCTTGACCTCTTACCTCATGAAAACCATGGAGAGGCTGATCCTCAGCTACCTCCGCTCTGTGGTGAGCTCCACTCTGGACCCGCTGCAGTTTGCTTACAAGCCCAACATCGGAGTAGAGGACGCCGTCATCTACCTGCTGCAGCGGGCGCTCACCCACCTGGAGACTGCCGGGAGCGCTGTGAGAGTCATGTTCTTTGACTTCTCCAGCGCCTTCAACACCATCAGGCCGGCACTGCTGCGGGGGAAGCTGGAGGACGCCGGAGTGAACGGACATCTCGCCGCCTGGACCATCGACTACCTCACTGACCGGCCGCAGTATGTGAGGCTGCGCAGCTGTGAGTCAGAGGTGGTTGTCTGCAGCACTGGGGCCCCACAGGGAACTGTCCTTTCACCCTTCCTCTTCTCTATCTACACCTCGGACTTCACCTACAACACGGACACCTGCCATCTCCAGAAGTTCTCTGACGACTCGGCCCTTGTGGGCTGTGTGTCTGAGGGGAATGAGCTGGAGTACTGATCGGTCATCAGGGACTTTGTGGACTGGTGTGAGCACAACCACCTGTGTCTTAACACCAGTACCTGGGTGTTCACCTCAACAATAAACTGAACTGGTCCCACAACACTGACGCCCTGTACAAAAAGAGCCAAAGTCGCCTCCACCTTCTGAGGAGACTGAGTTCTTTTGGAGTGTGCAGGCCCCTGCTCAAGACTTTCTATGACTATGTGGTGGCCTCTGCTCTCCTCTACGCTGTTGTCTGCTGGGCCCCGAGCAGTACAGAGCGGGACAGGAAAAGACTGAACAAACTAGTCAGGAGGGCCAGCTCTGTCCTGGGCTGTCCTCTGGAGTCTGTGGAGGAGGTGGGTGAGAGGAGGGTGCTGGCCAAACTCACATCTATTATGGCCGACACCTCTCACCCTCTGCACCGGACTGTAGAGGAACTGAGCAGCACCTTCAGCGGCCGACTGAGGCACCCTCAGTGTAAGAAGGAACTATACCGCAGGTCCTTCATCCCCACTGCTGTCAGACTGTACAACTCCACTGTGTAACACATGCAATAACCTCAATTCAATTCAATTCAATTCAATTTATTTTTGTATAGCCCAAAATCACAACAAGAGTTATCTCGGTGGACTTCACAAAATTGTTGATTAATAAAGCAGAATAAGAAACATTCATAAATCAAAAATACAGAATGTCCAACAACAAGCAGGCAAATGGATAATTGTCCCAGCATCTCCTGTCCTTAGACCCTCCTTCTCGGCAAGGAAAAACTCGGAAAAACACAATGGGAAAACGGAGAAGCCTCGAGGAGAACCACAGTGAAGGAGAGATCCACTCCTATGGACGGACAGGCAGATGAAACTACTAATCTAGCAGGACAAGGACAGTTAATCCAGGACAGGGAAGGAGAGGAGGGGTCCAGGTCCTCGACACTAGGGGACAGCAGCAGTCCAAACTGGAACAGCAGCATCTGAAACAGTTACACTCCCCAAAAGGGGAGTGGGACAGGGACAACATGTGAATAGCAAAGAACAGACTACGAATGAACTAGTAATTGAATATTCTTAACAGTAGGAGGAGAAAAAGTAGGAGAAACCAGAGGACAGTGCTCAAGTTGCCATAGTTTCTCCAGTAATATATCTCCTAGAGCAGCTTAACTAGGCCTATAGGTTAAGTTTCTGTTCCTAGCTAACCTGACCATAAGCTAATTCAAAGAGGAACGTTTTGAGCCTAATCTTAAATGTAGAGACTGTGTCAGCTTCTTTGACATGAGCAGGGAGCTGATTCCACAACAAGGGTGCTTGGTACCTAAAAGCTCTACCGCCTAAAGTAATTTTAACGACTCTAGGAACCACCAATAGTGCAGCATTTTGAGAGCAGAGTGAACGGTTAGGATGATAAGGTACAATTTCATCTTTAATGTAGGAAGGGGCCATGTCATTTACAGCTTTATAGATTAGAAGAAGAATTTTAAATTTTACTCTAAACTCAACCGGATGCCAATGAAGATTTTTTAATACTGGAGTAATGTGCTCTCGTTTTTTAGTGTACACCTGTTAGTATTTTTGCTGCTGCATTTTGAACCAATTGAAGGCTTTTTATAGAGCTTTTAGGGCAAGCTGCAAGCAGGGAGTTACAGTAGTCTAACCTTGAAGTGACAAAAGCATGGACAAGTTTTTCAGCATCATTTTTTGGCAGTACATTTCTAATTTTGGCTATATTGCATAAATGAAAATAAGCCGTTTTACAGGCATGGCTTATGTGTGCTTTAAATGAGAGCTAATAACCTGAGCTAATAACCTGTGCAATAACCTGTGCAATAGCCCGTGCAATAACCTGTAACCATGTCACCCCGCCTTCACTGTCCTCAGATTATATATTTATATATTTGTATATTTGTATTCTTTTACACACATATATATATATATATATATATATATATATATTATGTTTTATTATATATTTACATTTCTTTCACTCCCTGTACATAAGAGCTACCTGATGTTGTAAATATGTTAATATTTATTGTGATTTTATTTTTTATTTACTTATTGTTCTGAGTGTTTGGACAATTTTTCACAACTTTTTGCACTATACTGTCCCCTGACTGTGAGCTTCTGTCACGAGTGAATTTCTCCTCTGTGAGATCAATAAAGTCTTATCTTATCTCTTATCTTACGTGTTCCATGTCTATTCAATTTCAGGTATTTTAATTTAAAAAATAAAAAATAATAATAAAAATAAAATAATAATAATAAAAATACATTGAAAACATGAATTGTTACTGTGAGCAAGGTCACCTCTCCACAGATCTGACCTGTAACTTGGCCTGGTGGCAACATAGATGATGTATGTTGCCGTTATGCAGTCACGGTTTATGCCGGTTTGTGGACATGCAAGCCCGTTCAGAGGATGCATTATTTAAGGATTTCCATTGCAATAAATAACAAACAACAACAACCTAACACAACACATACAGCTCTGTTTTGGGTTGTGCTCAAAATTGTGAGAACGATTCACTTTGTGAAAGGTTTTAAAAGGGGGTGTTATGCTAAATGTACCTTTTGGAGCTATAACATTTTTCCCTCATGAAAAACATGTCTGAGGAGTTTTAAATCTCATCCATACATGTTTGAGTAATTTAGAGATCTCTCCTGGGCTATATTTGAACTCTCCTTATGGTTAGCTGTAAGATTCTGTGCAATCCTCCACCCACAAGCCTACGTCACCCATGCTCCCACATGACAATTCTCCATAAATATACAGAAACATGATACAAACCTGATGTGATGTGCAGTAGTTTCATTATTGTTTATTGTTTATTTAAGGATCCCCATTAGTCTCTGCAATTGCACATATTACTCTTCCTCGGGTCCACTCTCATCATAAAATCACACAAATACAAACTGACCGTACAACAGTAACTCACATAATAGTCAATTCATAACAGCAACTTCTATCATGAGGGGAATAGGCAGAAAATACACATCAGTTCATCACAGTTTGGTTAGCATTGATTTCTTGAGATGTTTTTTAAAAGCAAGATGATTGTGCACCATTAGTGATACCTAATGATCACTAGTGGGATGCAACGCTGATTGTGTTGTGATAGTGCTCTGAAGGGGGAGTGACTTAACACAGGGAGCAAAGTGAGGGGAGAATCAGTGCATCAAAAACAAAAGTGGAACTTATAAAACATACAATTTCAAAACAATAAAAGGTAACCTTGTGATCTAAATATGTGCTAGCAGTTAATACTCCATTCTTTAAGAAATATCAGACGTGAGGCTTAGATCAGGCTTTCTTGTGGGGGTGTGGGGTGTGTGGGCCGAGTGGGTCTAGTCACCCCCTCCTCCTCCCTGTGACGGGATGAAAGCTGAGGCCGTGTGGAGGAGGCTCCGGGGCCCCACTCTGATGGGCTCTCTGTGTCTCTTTAAGGCTCACAGATAAAGGGCAGGTGAGAGAGAGTCCTCCTCACAGGAGCTGGGCACTGGAAGGGCACAGTGTCAGCACCTTCAGCCTTGCAACTAGAGAATACTAAAGAAGAAAACAGCGTCACACTAGACAAATGGCCTTGGCAACACTTTGGCCATGAACAGGTGCTGAAATACTGCAAAGTAGCACACAGCTCCATGGAAGCACTGCGAATGCGTGGCAGAAAAATGCACATATTGTTTTAAATGATGGGAATATGGGCCACAGGCCGGTTTATATTGGCAAGTGGGATTTGTCCCGCAAGCCGCCTATTGAGAGACCCTACCTTACAGGATGCACCTGTCTTCTGGCAGAGACTCTGGGGACAGTCAGGTCAGACTGAGCTGCAGTCCCTCCGCACTCTGGTTCTGTTCACCTAACAATGAACTTTATTGAATCCTGATCCTTAGATCCTGTCAGATAAAGAAACATCAGCATTGTGATGAAATGAAGGAAATATCTGTATACTGTATGTAGATATGTGTATATATGTGTTGCTCACTGTATGCCTGGGGACATTTTTCTCAACAGGTTTGCAGACAGTTTTATAGCTCACCTTATTTGAAACTGAGTTCTTACTTTAAAGCAATATATTGGAATTGTCTTGAGTGTTAAATGTTCTTTGAGTGAGAGGCTTTCCTTTAGAAGAGTGATAGTAGAGCTTTAAGGACCACTCAGACTGAGGTCAGTGCTTTAAAACTGTGACACTGGTCTGATGGAACCCTAATGGACAAAGAGTTTTCTGAGTGCCACTGGAGGACAGGACCCAGAGGACACAGGGGTGTACACAGCAGGATATAACAGAGGACAGAGGTGTACAGAGTGAGGCATTACAGAGACACCCAAAGACACAGGGGACAGTGTGTGTACAGGACAGAGGAGGGGACACAAATGCAAGTCCATTCACACCTCTGACACATGAATGTTTAAAAGTATCTGAGGAACATCTGACCACGAGCTCCAAACATCTGCTGCTAAAGGTTGACATGAATCTTTAAGTGTGGTGTTTTAAAATTGACTTGTGTGTCTGATTCTCTGCATCAGTGAATGGGGACAGAAACAGAAAAAACAGCACAGATTTCACATGCAGAGGATACACAGCACATGATACAAGTGAACCAGAATTTGAAGCAGACATATTGTACTTGTGTCTGCTCTATAGTTATAACATATGCCCCCCTATTGATCATTATGTATAATATGGACACTTTAAATCACAATATTTATCTAAAATGGCAAGTTTATTTGTATAGCACAATTCGTACATGAAATAATTCAAGATGTTTTACAGTATAAGAAAGACATTAAAATTACAATAGGCTCATTATTTCTCAAATCACTGAGTGGCTCCCGGGTCACCATTTCAAATCTCAATGTCCTTTTAACCAGTTGTAGTATTATGTTTGAGATGAAAAAATACCAAATTATAAGGCTCTATCTGTAATACTTTTCGAGATACAGCCAGTCAAAATGATCTCTTGGGGTTCACAAGATATTGATACCTCAAATCCTAGGCTCATGCTTTTTCGAACGAAACCTTTTGACATTTTAAACACAGAAAATGTGAAATGTAATCAACAAATATGTTTTTATTGCAAATTTTGACATATCTCTGTGCAAAAGAAGCAGTTTGTATGAAAAAAAATTATTATGTGGGGTCACAGCAAGGATCCAAACAGGCAACCCTTGACGAAAATTGGTCTAACTTCAAAGCTCAAAATGGACATGTGGACAGTTAACAAGAATTATGAAACTTTGTCTATTGAAAAACATCTCTAAGAGCTAACTGTGGTAAAAAATTTTTATCTTTGTTCCTCAATTCCTTCATACTTTTTCAGCATGGTGAAACTGAAGCAAAAAATCACTTCAGAAAATTTTAATTTTCTCATATTCTTCAACCATGGGGCAGTAAAGGTAATTTATTGAATAATTAAATCATCTGTAATAATACTGTTTTAATCTGAACATTATAATGAACAACAAAAACAATCAAACTGGATTATATCATACTTTTTGTATTGAAAGTAATTTTTTCAATGTGCACGTAACCATGCAGCAGAACATCTTACGGTATATAGTAACTTAGATAATAACTTTTCCTATACAATTTGACTTGAAATACATAAAATAAGATTGATATCAATAACATACAGTGAACATTGTGAAACAAAAAAATGTTATTGTACATATAATTATAATGTAATGGTGGTGGCGTTTTATTTTCCCTTTTATTAAATATTGTAGCATGCATAGTATACATGTAGATCTGAAAAGGACCTCTATGAGTTCTGTTAAAATGCTAAGTTTCAGCTTTGGAGCACTATTGGTTGGGGAAATATTGGCTTTCAAAAATGGTCGAAAGGCCAATTTGTAACTTAAGCGTCACAAAACGCGCCGACTACCCATCTTTAAATGGCTGTATCTCGAAAAGTATTAAAGATAGAGCCTTATAATTTGGTATTTTTTCATCTCAAACATAATACTACAACTGGTTAAAAGGACATTGAGATTTGAAAAGGTGACCCGGGAACTTTTCTTATTTCTCGGTGCTTTCAGAAATACTGACCCAATACAAAGATATCAGAACATAAATGATCATCATAAAATCAACATTATAACAGAAGAGAGTGGAATAAAAACCTTTCAGTCATATGCAGCTAAACAGAAGCGTTTTGAGCCTGGATTTAAACATTGTCAAAGTAGAGGCCTGTCTCACATCTTCAGGAAGACTGTGCCAGGATTTAGCTGCATGCCTCCCCATGTTTAGTCCTGACTCTGGGCCTCCTGCTGGTGCCCAGAGTCAGGACTAAACCAGGTCTAAACCAGGACTAAACTAGGACTAAACCAGGATTACACCAGGACTACATGACGAGACTTATGCAAGCAGAGCTGCTTTAAAGTCTATTCTCTGAGCCATAAGGGAAGGGAAGTGCAGAGACCTGAGCACAGGACACATATGCTCATACTTCCTGGTTCTACTCTTCAGTCTTCTCTGAGTTTAGCTGGAGAAAGTAGTTTTGCATCCACACACTGATCTGTTGGATGCAGTGGCAGACTGAATCCACTGGTCCATATTCAGCTGCTGCAGTGAGACATAGATCTGAGTGTTGTCTCCATAGTTGTGGTAGGACACATTATTACTATGTATGTATGTACCTAACAGCAGCATGTAGGTGTTGAACAAATGGACACTGTTTCCAATTTTAACAAAGTGCTTCCAGTCTTCTAGATAGGACTTGAATCAGTTTAGTGCTGTACCACAGATGCCCACCTTGTCTATTCTCTGTGAGAGACAATGTTAAAAGCAGCATTAATAAAATAAACAAGTCCGTTGACGTCCACACTAGAAAACTGCAGTGCCCAATTTTAATTTTAAATAGAAATACCTACTTCCTCTTTTCATGGTTTAAAAACAGGACAGAGGTAGAGGACAGTCCCATGCTGTTCTTCTCTGGGGGACATTAGTGTGGACATGGACAGCCTGATTCCACTGTACATAATGTATGAAGGGACACTTTACTCTGATTATTAACATGTTTTATTCAGGGGGTGGTCTCTGAGGGGGAGGGCCACACACTCTCTAAACACGTGGGATTAAATAGTAATAGTGAAGGCGAGGTCCAGAGCTGCGGATAAACAACCTTCAAGTCTGCAGCTACAGTTTTTAACCGTATGTTCATTCTTGCATAGAAATCAGGAAAAAGCACTGAAAAATTGTAATTAAGTAAAAGTATCTTTACTTTGCTTAAATCCTACTCAAGTAAAAGTAAAAGTACCCGTTTGAAAATGTACTCGAGTAAAAGTAAAAAATTACTTAATTTCAAATGTACTTTGAGTAAAAGTTACTTAGTTACTTTCAATTAAATAAAAAAAAAAACGACAGTAAAAATCCAGGTTTTTTCATAATGTTGCTGCACATAAATGCAGTCTTAAATAGACATAAACTGCGGTAAACTAAATGTGACAGCACTACCATTTAATTCCTCTAGGAGCTGAAGATATATGGGATAATGAATCTAGGACAGGGGTCGGCAACTCCAGAGCCGCATGTGGCTCTTTCATCATTCTGTCGTGGCTCCCTGTGACTTTGGAAAATAATAATGAGTATTTCATTACATTGTATTTTTATTTTAGTTTGTTCGTTTTTAAATGTAAATCTAAAATTGTAGATAATGGTAATCTTGTAACATTTAAATAAAATGTTTTTAATATTTTTGTCGCTCAAAACATGCGTCAAAGCCGCCGATGTGCGTCACCCGGCACACACTGGCAGCCCGGACTTACCGGCACCTACATCAGCAGTATGATTTTCGGCCCAATGATGGATAAATCCAAGAAAAGAAAAGTTTCTGAAGAAAACAGAACGCTTAATGCTACTTGGGCAGATTCATTTGCTTTCACGGCTAATGAGACTGGTACACGCGGTACACGCGAAAAAATGATGACGGAACACAGAAGCAGACGACATTTTTGGTTCGCTGCGGGTGGATAATTTAAGTTTGGATTTTTATTTCCTACGAGGAGGACTCAAATAATAATGTGTTTAATGCAGCTTTGCGCACATTTGTTTACGTTATACAGAAGCGAAACTTAAAACCACATGGCTAATTTGCATAAACTATAAGCGCTGAAAAACAGCTCGCTCCATGTGCCGCTGATGCGGTCAGCTTCTGTTGGACTAAAGGGCAGGACTCAGTGGAATATGCGTGTTCTTTCTGTGACTGAGGGATGTTCTGCCTATGGTGAGTCTGTTCTGTGCTTCTATCACATTGGAGATGGTTCATGTTAAACTTTTCAGAGATTATACATGTGCAGGTCGTACGTGTGCAGCGCAGTTCTTTATTTCACTTATGCACTTTATTTATGTTGGCTACTGTTGTGATGAAAAGACTGAAAGGTGTAAATAATTCTCTTAAGACTCGCTCTTAAGAGCTGTAGTGGAGGATGGTGCACTTGTTGTAGTCCGTTTTCTGGGAGTTGTAGTTTTGCCTGTAGTTACCCTGGTTAGCACTGGTTTAGATGTCAAAAGGGTTTTGTGGACTTCCGATTGGTAGCTCGCATGGATTAGACGTGCGGTGAGCGCGCTCCGGCAAAAAATTCAAAGTTACCCTTTTCATCGTGCCCTTACAGGCCGATTGTTGGTGTCTGTTGTTTGAAAACATTCCTGCGTTCAGTTTTGTGCAACCGGGACCAAAAACTCTCCCAAAATGTCGCCTAAGACCCAGAAAACAGCAGCTGAGAGGGAAGATGCTAGCGCAGCTAGCACTAGCCTGTCCATGGATGCTATCTCTGCACTTTTAGAGAAACACCGTGAGTCGCTGTTTGCGGATTTTAAGACTTCGTTGGCTGGGCTCGAAACCAAATTTGATCAACACAAGCTGATGGTGGATGACCACGATCAACGTATATCCTCCCTGGAGCTAGCGTCGGATGACCTTGGGCAACGTGTTAGCGAGTTGGAGGACACCATATCCTCTCTCCGAGCTGACAACACAAAACTTAAGGCCAAAGTTGTAGAATTAGAGGACAGAGGGAGGCGTTCAAATCTCCGCGTCCTTTCTCTGGCGGAATCTACGGAGACGGGCCGCCCTACAGAGTTTTTTGCTCAGTTGCTTCAAGATGTGTTCGGGAAGGACACATTGCCATCCCCATTGGAGATTGACAGAGCCCACCGCATAGGTGCCATAAGGCCGGGCCCAGGTGCGCGGCCGCGGCCAGTCATCGTCCGTCTGCACCGGTACCAGACTAAGGACTTGCTGATCAGAGAAACTCAACGCAAAGGTACGTTTGACTACCGGGGCCAAAAGATCCGCATCGTGGAGGATTACAGTGCCGAAGTTATGTCTCAGCGTGCACAAAACAGAGAAGTAATGGCGGAGCTTTATAAACGGGGTTTGAAGCTTGCTCTACTCTACCCAGCTCGCCTCCGCCTGACGCTGTCCAGCAGGGTTAAGAAGTGGGTCGGCAGCGTCGAAGAGGCACATAAAGTCATCGCGGATCACCCCTCCCGGCCACTCGGACCTACATAGATGGAGAGACTGGATCATTCCTCGATACTACAAGACTGGGTATAATACAGTAAGCACTGGCACTTGTGACTAATTTAGACACTTTTCTTTGCAACTTATACCTGCCAGGCTTTTTTCATTATTAAACTTTCACCATCCTACTTATTTTTGAAATGTTCAGGTTACAAAGGGGGCAGCTATTTTAATTTGCCATTAAATGCTGGAGTTATAGTTTTGTAGTTATGAGACTAAGCATTTTTTGGAGGACGAGTTTTTTCAAGTTTTTTAGTTTACAGAGCTTGCTGCTTTTTCTTTTCTTAATAATAGCAGCTGTCTTTTGGGGGGGGTTGGTGGGTGGATACCTGTCACTGTGAACGATGCCGTTTCTTTGGAAAAAATATGTGGAAGTGCTGGTCACTCTGCCTGTTACTGGTCACCAGGTTGCTGTAAGCAATTACATATCCACCATTTAAAAAATACAACATAATGAATGGTCTAAATGTTGCGAGCTGGAACGTAAAGGGCTTAAATCACCCTGCCAAATGAAAGAAGGTCTTCTCCCATATTAAACACCTTAAAGCCAAAATAGTCTTTTTACAAGAAACCCATGTCCGTACTTCAGACCTAAATCGACTGTTGCGCTGGTCTGGACAATCATTTCACTCCATTTCAGGCAAAAGCTCGAGGCGTCTCAATCCTTATTTCTCATGATATTTCCTTTGAAGTACATAATGTGTTATCAGACACTAATGGTCGATATGTAATTGTCTCAGGTAAATTATATAATACAACGGTGGTCCTGGTCAACGTGTACGCTCCTAATGTGGATTATACAGATTTTTTTAAGCGTTTGTTTTCCTTTCTGCCAGACTTGAACACGTATCATCTCATCCTTGGTGGTGACCTAAACTGCTGGCTAGATCCAGTCCTGGATAGGTCCTCAAATACTCCCAGCACAGCGAATAGGTCTGCTTGTCTTATCAATGACTTCCTTTTGGACTTTGATGTCTGTGATATTTGGCGGTTCCTACACCCACAGGATAAAGAATTCTCTTTTTTCTCTCAAGTGCACCACTCATATTATAGAATTGACTATTTCCTGTTAGATAATCAACTTCTCCCTTTTGTAAATTCTTGCGAGTTCCATTCAACCGTTATATCAGACCATGCACCCTTGACACTTTCTGTATCGCTTCCAGGCCTCACTCCTGGGTGCAGACAGTGGCGTTTTAATTCAACCTTGCTATCGGATGCCAAATTTGTAGATTTTATTGAGAGGGAGGTCGCTTTTTTCATAGACACCAATACTACCCCTGATGTTTCTTATCTTACCCTATGGGACACTCTGAAAGCTTACCTGCGTGGGCAAATTATTGCTTACACAGCCAGGATGAAACGGACCTCGAATCGGGAACAAAGCGACCTTCTATGACAAATAGGTGAAATAGACAGACAGTATTCTCAAAACAAATGCCCTGACCTATTTAAACAGCGAGTTGAGTTGAAAGCTAGATTTGACCTACTCAACACCTACCGGGTTGAACAGCTACTCCTGAAAAACAAAACTAGGTCTTACACGTATGGGGACAAGTCAGACAAATTGTTAGCCAACCAGCTTAGAGGTTTCAGATCTAAACAAGCAATATCAAAAATTCAACTGTGCACCGGCCAGACTACCACTGATCCTTTAGAAATTAACACGGCCTTCAGAGAGTTTTATAACCAACTGTATACCTCAGAATTTGGTTCGGACTCGAGCACAATTCACAACTTTCTTGACAAACTTAACATTCCTTCACTTTCCAAAGCTTCTACAAAAAGACTGGAAGAGCCCATTTCTGAGATTGAAATAGTCAGGGCAATAAATGCAATGCAATCAAATCAAAGCCCAGGCCCAGACGGGTTTCCGTCAGAATTCTTCAAAAAATTCTCAAAAGTTCTCTCTCCACTATTGTGTTTGGTTCTGTCTGAGTCCTCTAAACAGGGCCACTTACCCCAGTCCTTTTTGGAGGCATGCATTACACTCATAGCAAAAAAAGGAAAGGATGTGACAAATTGTTCCTCTTATAGGCCCATATCGCTCCTTAATACAAATGCTAAGGTTCTGGCGAAAGTATTGGCTCACAGATTGGCAAATATTCTTCCCACTATTGTATCTAAAGATCAGACTGGCTTTGTTAAGAACAGACAATCGTACTATAATATCAGACGTCTCTTTAATATTTTATATTCTTCCCAAGAGGACCGACCTGAATGTGTAGTTTCCATGGACGCGGAAAAAGCATTCGACCGCGTCGAGTGGCCGTACCTGTTCGCTGTGCTGGATAAGTTTGGATTTGGATCTGCCTTCACCTCATGGATCAAACTGCTCTATTCTCACCCCACTGCAATGATTCGTACCAACTCTCAACTGTCCAGGCCGTTTAGCTTGCATCGTGGTACTCGTCAAGTGTGCCCTCTGAGTCCCATGCTCTTCGACTTGTCCATAGAACGACTTGCTGTAGCATTCCGATCCTGCAATGAGATATCTGGAATTTGGAGGGGGGGCATGGAGCACAAGGTTTCCCTCTATGCTGACACCCTCCTGCTCTATGTGTCCAACCCAAATCAATCTATTCCTATTGCATTGGCATTACTTAATAACTTTGGTATGTTCTCAGGCTACAAATTAAATGTTAACAAGAGTGAGCTATTCCCAATCAACGACAAAGCACGGCATCTCGACCTTTCTCATTTAAACTTTAAGGTTGAGTATGACAAATTTTCATATCTAGGGGTTACAGTTACTAAAAAGCATAAAGACTTATTTAAGGAAAACATCTCTGTCTTATTGAACCAGACCAGGCAGCAGATGTCACAGTGGTCACCCTTGTCGATGTCACTAGTGGGACGTGTAAATTCTGTAAAAATGGTAATTTTACCAAAATTCTTATACCTTTTCCAAACATTTCCCATCTTTATTCCGCTTGCTTTTTTTCAGCAGTTGGACTCAATCATAACCTCCTACATCTGGCAGGGTAAGCAACCACGATTAAGTAAAATGCACCTTCAAAAATCTAAACTTCAGGGTGGTCTTGCTTTGCCTAATTTTTGCTTTTATTATTGGGCAGCCCACCTGAGATGTTTAGTACATTGGTCCCATTATTATGATCGGCTGGACTGTCCAGGTTGGGTGGCATTAGAGCTTTTCTCACAGAATAGTTCCCCTTTAGCCTCAGTGGGTTCTGCCCTGCCTCTACCCCCCGTTACACTATTTGACAATCCAGTGGTCAAACACACCCTGAAGGTTTGGGGTCAATTCAGGAAGCATTTTGGCCTGGACGGTTTTGCACTCTGGAGCCCCATTCTTAACAGTCATCTATTTAAGCCATCTGTTATTGATGTAGTTTTCGGAATTGGCACCGAGTGGGAGTTAAACGTTTCAAGGACTTGTTAATGGATGGTACCGTGGCATCATTTGCACAGCTCAAAGAGAAATTCAGCCTTAAAAATTCAGACTTTTTTCGTCATCTTCAAATATGACACTTTCTTACTGCACAACTGTTTAAAGTTCAAGTTCCTACACAGGCTATTACTGTGGATGAAATATTGTCATTTAAACCATCCAAAGGTCTTATTTCCAAGCTGTACAATATCATAATAGATCTTAAAATTTCACCAACTGACAAATTCAAAAGTGCCTGGGAGGAGGATTTGGGTCTGGTTATATCTGATGATGCCTGGTCCTCTGTTCTCAAATCGGTGTATTTCTCCTCTTTTTGTGCTCGGCACTGTTTAATTCAATTTAAAGTTGTACACAGAGCGCACATCTCCAGGTCCAGGCTATCTTCTATGTATCCTGAAGTCAGTCCTTTGTGTATTCGATGTGGCCTTGCCGAGGCCACTCTCAGCCACACGTTTTGGTCATGCTTGTGCCTGCAGGGCTTTTGGACGAACATTTTTAACACTTTGTCCCAGGCATTTAATATTAGATTGGAACCAGAGCCTATGTTGGCGCTTTTTGGTGTTTTGGAGGATCACATACATGTGAGTGTTGGGAAAAAATACTCGTTGGCCTTTAGTTTACTCATAGCACGCAGAGCCATTCTTTTTAAGTGGAAAGACCCCAAACCTCCAGTACATTCTCAGTGGTTGCAAGATGTCATGTCCTGTTTAAAACTAGAAAAAATACGATTTTCACTGAAACAAAATCTTAGTGCATTTGAGTGCGCTATAACATAGCGTGGTGGCATTTGAGTAAATATGGCACATGGTGTTAATGTTATCTTTTCGCTGTGACAGGGGTGGGTTGTTGTTGTTTTTTTGTTTGTTTGTTTGTTTTTGTTTTGTTTTTGTTTTTGTTCTTCAATCTTATACCAGCCATTGTATATGTGAACTCCTGGTGGGGGATTCTAACTATAACTCTTTTTCTGCTCTGCAAATCTGCAACTTTTGTGAGTCTGTTACCTGCCAGTTGTGACTGTGCTTTTTTGATGACTTGAAAATAATAAACACATTTTGATTTAAAAAAAAAAAAAAAAAAAAGGGGTTTTGTGGCTCTGGGTGTTTTCTTTTCTGTGGGAGACGGTCCAAATGGCTCTTTGAGTATTTAAGGTTGCCGACCCCTGATCTAGGAGCTGTTGAATAAGATAAGATAAGATAATCCTTTGTTGGCAGTTGCGCAAAACCCCGACACAAGCCAATGTTATTCTGTGGTGATCGCTCAGCTGTCAGGATATTACAGAAAAATCTAGTAAAATCTCTAAAACATTAAATGTCGTGATGTTGTGTAGTCTAGTCATGTAGCATCGTTCTTCATATCTAAAACCATCATAACGTCCATTTCGTTTAACGTTACATTTAGCGAACATGTAAAGCTTGCATTCTCAACCAATCCATAGCCTACTTTTGATGGACTAGCACTGTCCACTCGAAACTAGTCCAGACAATAACTCATGAACAATCCTATAGCCAACATAAATTAAGATGATTTATTAAGAGACCAATCGCAAACTAAAGTCCTGCATTCTTATTATTTCTGACTGTCCTCTAAAGCCAATTTTAAACGTGAGGTGATTTTCCCAACTCTCGGCTACTTCACTTGAAACGTTAGTGATCAGGATGGAAAATAATTGATATCATGAAGCCAGATTGTGTTAACCAAACAACAATAAATATACCGTTTGGGTATAACAGGCAAAACATATAGGCCTATATTTGTAGACTACTTACCACCACATGCTTTCATAGATTCGATGTTGAGGTCTTGTATGCTGAAAGCTCGGTTCGGCGGGGCAGACACATTTTTACATTGCATGATTATGTTGCTACTTTTTTGCGTTTAAACGCGAATAGGTCATCGAGGTTTGGCCAAGAAACAATGGAATTGCCGCACGCAAACTCGCGCAATGCAATTTCCTTTCAGTTCCGGCAGATTTTTTCCCCCCGCATTTTATTTTTTGCCCCTATCGATATTATTTTACTCAGTAACGTGGGCGGCTTTCAATGTAGCGAAGTAAAATACTTGGCTTAAAATGTACTTGAGTAAAAGTAAAATTACCTGTTTCAAAAACTACTTAGAAAATTACAAAGTACTCATAAAAACTACTCAATTACAGTAACGTGAGTAAATGTAATTCGTTACTTTCCACCCCTGAATAATAATAATAATTATAATAATAATAATAATAATAATAATAAAACTGCCTTACACTTGTAATGTTCTTTACAGGTTTGACAAAGCCCCTCAGAGTGCTACACTGTGATCATTCTTCATTCATTCCACACTCTGTGGTGGTAAGCTACTATTGTAGCTACAGCTGCCCTGGGGCAGACTGACTGAAGCAAGGGTGCCAGTCTGCACCATCATCCACTCCCAGCACCACCAACACTCACAAACACCACATTCATACTAGGCAATGTGAGTGAAGTGTCTTGCCTTAGGACACAAAGGCAGATCAAAGCTCTTTGGGTAAGTGCCGTGTTTTACAACTTCTTATATTACTACTCCTACTGCAGTTAGAGAGATACTTTATTGATCTTGAGGGAAATTCAAGTTAGACAGATTCCACGGCACAACAGTCACTAAACTATTACCAGATGGTACCATTTACAATCAAATATGTTCATTGTCCCTGTGTCTGGTTCTTTCTATTTAGCCAAAAATACTGTTTGACTTGTATTCTTGTATCTGTATTCTAACTCCTGAGCCACTGTCGCCCATCTGAGCATCTCTGCTTAGACTGCTGCCCCCAGGACCAACCAGGCTTCTTCTGTATACATTTCAATCTAATGTTTGTCCTTCCTTAAGTCAGTCCTGGTTTAGAACTATTACTTTGTGCTGTAGTCCCAGTTTAGACCTGGTTTAGACCTAGTGTAGAATTACCTATGGTATGGACTTGGTTTAGATCTGTGGTACTCATTGAAGTGAGAATTTTCTCTCGGTGTGAAAAGTTTGAAAAGCTCTGGAGAGATCGATAGTGACAAGAGGAGGAGCCACACCAGGCCCTCTGTGTTTTTGATTTATGGTGCTTGTAACAATGGTAGTGCTAATGATGACTCTCTGAAAGAGATGTACAAAGAGTCAAGAATCAAATGCAATCGTTGTGACATGTTACGCACAGCGTTTGAGTGGGACGTGGGTGCAATGGAGCCCGGGGGACAGAGGGGTGAGGGGCGTGAAACAGAGGGGGGTTGAGGTCTCTGGTCCTGTGGTGGTCCTTATTGCATCCCTGTTACAGCTCACAGTCTGAGTAACACTAGGCCTAGAGGCTCTGCTGTGGCACGTTTCGCTCTGATTTACATCTTTGCATCAGTTTATGTTCAGAGCCCCTCCCCCCACATACACATATGTACGCACACACACGCATACACACACGCATACACACACACACACACACACACACACACACACACACACACACACGCACACACACACACACACACGCACATGTACACACAGCCTCTGAGGTGGGGGGGTCACATTGGGGTGAGCTTGATGATGTTTTCATTCACAGTGGCGCAGAAAAATACACAGTGGTAGAAACACTAATATAAATATTTATTATTATGTTCACACTGCAGGTCAAAGTGAATCCAAGTCAATCTAAATTCTTACATTTGTCAAACCGAAGATGTTCATTTTGTCTTCTTATGTACTTTAAACTTCTTGGGTTCTTTTTTAAGACAATACAGTAACGTGTATTTACCTTGTTGATATGTTTCGGCTGCTAGCTGCGAGCCATCTTCAGAACTGTCACCGGTGTTGGTGGTGACGTGTCGTATATCAGCTGTTGTTACTTCCTGTAGACGTGGTCAGCCTGATTGACCTGGCAGGTCGCTCAGACTGACCACGCCTCCTGTCGTCTGATGCTCTCTGGAGGAGGGTGTCCCAGGTGTGTGAAAGGAGGAACGCTCCATCATCATGGTTAATGCTGTCCGTGCCTCGTTTCCTGATTTCAATGGCCTCCCTGATCCAGCGTTTGAACTTGTTGTTTTCTGATCCAATGACCCATGCCCCGTCCCAATCCATAATGTGGTTATTTCTTTTACAGTGGTCTGATATGGCGGATTTTAGGTTTTCCTGCAATGCTTTGTCATTTTGTGTTCTGGTGAGTCTCCCTGATGTTTCATTTTCACATTCCTTTAGGTGTTCCTTTTTTCGGATGTGAAAAGCCCGGCCTGTTTCCCCTATGTATGATTTATTGCATGATTTGCATTGAATTTCGTAGATGGCATTGCATTTTTGTTCTTGTGGGATTTTATCTTTGGGGTGTACTAGCTGTTGGCAGAGTTTTTTGTATGGTTTGACTACAGTGCTTATGTTGTGTTTTTTCATGGCTCTTTGGATGGGTTCAGTTATTCCTCTAATGTATGGTAGTGTGACTGTGTTCTTGTGATCCCGCTGCCCTCTTTTGGTTTGTTGTGTTTTTTGCTGGGGTTTGTTGGTTTTATTGTTGACTTGTTTTCTGCCTTTGTTTATGGCCCAGTTGGGATATTGACATTGTTTGAGTGCTTGCATAATGTGTCTCTCTTCCTCTTCCCTGTCAGTTTGGTCTGTTATGAGTGTGGCCCGTTCAAATAGTGTTCTTACTACTGAAAATTTATGTGCAGTGGGATGTTCAGATATTGGTCGGTGTGCGTGGGTTTTCTGTATATTGTTATTTTGATGCTGCCGTCTGCGATGTGGTGGATTTTAATGTCCAAAAGTGCTATTGCTCCGTCTTTCTCCCTCTGGAGGACACCCTCCTCCAGAGACCACCAGGCGACGGGAGGCGTGGTCAGTCTGAGTGACCTGCCAGGTCAATCAGGCTGACCACTCCTACAGGAAGTAACAACAGCTGATATACGACACGTCACCACCAACACCGGTGACAGTTCTGAAGATGGCTCGCAGCTAGCAGCCGAAACATGTCAACAAGGTAAATACACGTTACTGTATTGTCTTACATTTGTCCCTGAGGGGGAGTTTAAGCACACTGAGCAATAAAATACAATGTACTTCAAACAAAAGTCTCAGTGCGGTTCCACAAGTAGAGTCATCAGATTCAGTGTCAGAGCAGTGTGAGGGGAGTAACAGTCCTCAGGACAAAAGTGTCCCTCCTCTGTGTCCTCTGTGTCCTTCAGCATCACAGCAGCCTGTGGGAGCAGGTGAGTTCTGGACACACAACAGAAAGCCTCTCCTAAGCCTTCCTCTCTCCGCTTTGGTGTTTCGGTTGGCAGGGGTGGAAAGTAACGAATTACATTTACTCACGTTACTGTAATTGAGTAGTTTTTATGAGTACTTTGTAATTTTCTAAGTAGTTTTTGAAACAGGTAATTTTACTTTTACTCAAGTACATTTTAAGCCAAGTATTTTACTTCGTTACATTGAAAGCCGCCCACGTTACTGAGTAAAATAATATCGATAGGGGCAAAAAATAAAATGCGGGAAAAAATCTGCCGGAACTGAAAGGAAATTGCATTGCGCGGGTTTGCGTGCGGCAATTCCATTGTTTCTTGGCCAAACCTCGATGACCTATTCGCGTTTAAACGCAAAAAAGGGAGGAACATAATCATGAAATGTAAAATGTGTCTGCCCCGCAGAACCTCAACATGAATCTATGAAAGCATGTGGTGGTAAGGAGGCTACAAATATAGGCCTATATGTTTTGCCTGTTATACCCAAATGGTATATTTATTGTTGTTTGGTTAACACAATCTGGCTTCATGATTTCAATTATTTTCCATCCTGATCACTAACGTTTCAAGTGAAGGAGCCGAGAGTTGGAAAATCACCTCACATTTAAAATTGGCTTTAGGACAGTCAGAAATAATAAGAATGCAGGACTTTAGTTTGCGATTGGTCTCTTAATAAATCATCTTAATTTATGTTGTCTATAGGATAGTTCATGGGTTATTGCCTGGACTAGTTTCGAGTGGACAGTGCTAGTCCATCAAAAGTGGCTATGGATTGGTTGAGAATGCAAAGCTTTGCATGTTCGCTAAATGTAACGTTAAACGAAATGGACGTTATGATGGTTTTAGATATGAAGAGTGATGCTACATGACTAGACTACACAACATCACGACAGTTAATGTTTAGAGAATTTACTAGATTTTTCTGTGATATCCTGGTAGCTGAGCATCACCACAGAATAACACTGGCTTGTGTCGGGGTTTTGCGCAACTGCCAACAAAGGATTATCTTATCTTATTCAACAGCTCCTAGACCAGGGGTCGGCAACCTTAAATACTCAAAGAGCCATTTGGACCGTGTCCCACAGAAAAAACACCCGGAGCCACAAAACCCTTTTGACTCTAAACCAGTGCAAACCAGAGGAACTACAGGCAAAACTACAACTCCCAGAAAACGGACTACAACAAGCACCATCCTCCACTACAGCTCATAAGAGCGAGTCTTAAGAGAATTATTTACACCTTTCAGTCTTTTCATCACAACAGTAGCAACATAAATAAAGTGCATGAGTGAAATAAAGAACTGCGCTGCACACGTACGACCTGCACACGTATAATCTCTGAAAAGTTTAACATGAACATCTCCAACGCGATAGAAGCACAGAACAGACTCACCATAGGCAGAACAGAAAGAACACGCATATTCCACTGAGTCCTGCCCTTTAGTCCGACAGAAGCTGACCGCATCAGCAGCACAAGGAGCAGCTGTTTTTTGTTTATGCAAATGAGCCATGTGGTTTTAAGTTTCACTTCTGTATAACGTAAACAAATGTGCGCAAAGCTGCATTAAACACGTTATTATTTGAGTCCTCCTCGTAGGAAATAAAAAGCCAAACTTAAATGATCCACTGTCGCGTGTACCGCGTGTACCAGTCTCATCATCCGCGAAAGCAAATGAATCTGCCCACGTAGCATTAAGCGTTCTGTTTTCTTCAGAAACTTTTCTTTTCTTGGATTTATCATCATTGGGCCGAAAATCATACTGCTGATGTAGGTGCCGGTAAGTCCGGGCTGCCAGTGTGTGCCGGGTGGCGCACATCGGCGGCTTTGACGCATGTTTTGAGCGACAAAAATATTAAAAACGTTTTATTTAAATGTTACAAGATTACCATTATCTACAATTTTAGATTTACTTTTAAAAACGAACAAACTAAAATAAAAATGCAATGTAATTAAATACTCATTATTATTTTCCAAAGTCACAGGGAGCCACGACAGAACGATGAAAGAGCCACATGCGGCTCTGGAGCCGCGGGTTGCGGACCCCTGTCCTAGATTCATTATCCCATATATCTTCAGCTCCTAGAGGAATTAAATGGTAGTGCGTCACATTTAGTTTACCGCAGTTTATGTCTATTTAAGACTGCATTTATGTGCAGCAACATTATGAAAGAAACTGCATTTTTACTGTAGTTTTTTTTTTTATTTAATTGAAAGTAACTAAGTAACTTTTACTCAAAGTACATTTGAAATGAAGTAATTGTTTACTTTTATTCAAGTACATTTTCAGACAGGTACTTTTACTTTTACTTGAGTAGGATTTAAGCAAAGTAAAGATACTTTTACTTAATTACAATTTTTCAGTACTTTTTCCACCTCTGTCGGTTGGTCATGAGACGGGACATTCCCTCTGGAACATCTTTCGACGTATTTGGTGTAGAAAGTCTGTAGCATTTCATTTTCAAAACTTTTTGTTTTTTGAGCTCAGTTTTTAACATCATATCATGGATTTTTTTTTTTTTTTTTCAAGTTTTTTTTAAGTTTAAAAACTGCTCAGTGTGCCAGCCAGTCAGCCACAGGAGCAGATAACCATGATCACGACAACCACGATTTATGGGTCCTGGATGTGATGTTTTTCAATATTTGAATTTTCCTCAGGATCAATAAAGTATCTCTCTCTCTCTCTCTCTCTCTCTCTCTCTCTCTCTCTCTCTCTCTCTCTCTCTCTCTCTCTCTCTCTCTCTCTCTCTCTCTCTCTCTCTCTCTCTCTCTCTCTCTCTCTCTCTCTCTCTCTCTCTCTCTCTCTCTCTCTCTCTCTCCCGACAGCGAGGAAGTGGGATATGCCAACATAAAGTCTGCCTCACGCATGAATGGAGCTATCGTTATGTTTCTGTTTCTGTCCAGCACGGAAAAGGTGTCTGAGGCTGTGGAGAAAGGAGCCATCATCCAAGGTTTGTATACACCTGTCCTGTCACTGGTGAGTCCCGCTAAACGTATTACTATCTCCAACGCTCCTCCGTTCATCAAGAATGACATCTTGGCAATGGAACTGTCGCATTTTGGCCAACTTGTGTCACCGATCAAAATGATTTCGCTTTCCCTTGCTAAAACACGTTATATGCCACCGTAGACAAGTGATGATGGTGCTCAAGGACAATCGTACGGATCTTGATGTGTCTTTCAGCTTTAAAATAGAGGGTTTCAACTACATGGTTTTTGCTACCTCTGATACGATGAAATGTTTTGGCTGCGGCGCAGAGGGACATTTAATCAGAGCATGTCCAGAGCGAGTTGATCCAATAGTGCGTAATGACGCACGCACCGTGGCCCCAGCGCCAGCCGCCACTGATGCCAATGCTGAGTCCGCGGCGGAGCCCATGGGTGACGCAGCCACGGAGCCAACTGCTCCTAGCGCCGTGCAAGACTCGGACCTCCCCGCGGAGCCCGTGTCTGAGCCCGCGCCTCCCGCTGCGGGCCCCGCAACTCTCGCTACGGGTCCCCCTCTTCCCATATTTTCTGACGCTGCTCCGTCTCCTCCCAATGACTCGCAAACTGAGAACAGTGTTTTGCCTGGCGGGCAGCAGGTGGCTGCCGACCTGGACTCTGCATCACAGAGCCAGAGCGCAGAGCCCAGGGACAGTGCTGGGGAGGAGGACAGTGACTATCTAGAGGAGGGCATGACGGATGAGGATGACTTATTTGTTTATCCTCAAAAAAGGAAAAATGTTGGCAGTTCCCAGAATAGTGAAAAGCCCTCAAAGGTAACACGCAGCTCTGAAGTTTTAAACCGCTCCCAGATAGACTCTAACAGCACAGGAGCTGAGCACTATTCAGCTGCTGACATCAAAAAGTTCTTAAAGAAGACCAAAGGAGTGAGGAGTGTGAAAGTGGAACACTTTATCCCGAATTTGAAGCTGTTTACAGAGTCAGCCCGCCCCCTCACACGCTGCCCAGTCACACCTGAGGAGGAGGTGCTCACAGACCAGGAGGTGTATCGTTTGAGGAAATTACTCATTAAAGTCAAGGCCCAAGCGGCAAGTCAAGAGTCTTAATGTAATGGGGTTTTTTTGTTTTGTTTTGTTTTTCTATCCAGTTTAAATGCCAGTGTATATGTTTTCTATTGTGTGCTCATTTTAACTTTAATCATGTGTGACTTTAAAGTGGGTACTTTAAATCTTAATGGAGCCAGAGACAAAACTAAACGTGCAGCCGTCTTCCAGCTCATACAGATGAAGAGGCTGGATGTGGTGCTGCTGCAGGAGACCCATAGCACTCCTGAGTTAGAGAGTGGAGCAGGGAGTGGAGCGGACAAGTTTTTCTCAGTCACGGCTCCAACTGCAGCGCAGGAGTGGGACTGCTTTTCTCCAGGAGTTTTCTGCCTGTTACCGTGGAGACAGAGGAGGTGGTGGCAGGGCGTGTGCTGCAGGTGCGTGCTCTTTTTGAGGACACTGCAGTACTATTCCTGTGTGTGTATATGCCGTGCACAGGAGCACAAAGACTGGTTGTGATGGACACTCTGTGTGAGTGCATTAGGAGGTGTAGGGATACTGGGGACTTCCTGTTTGTGGCTGGAGACTGGAACTGTACTACAGAGCCACAACTGGACCGGAACCATCGTGAGCCCCACCCTGCCTCCTCCCTCAGGCTGCAGCAGCTCACAGAGACACACAGCCTGGAGGATGTGTGGAGGACTCTGCATCCAGGTGACAGGCAGTACACATGGTCTCACTGTAAGGACAATAGACTGGCTCTAGGTCACCTGGACCGTGTGTACTGCCTCAGACACCAGCTGTCTGTCTGTACATCTGCTCACATTAGTCCTGTGGGCATTTCGGACCATAATCTTGTAGTGTGTAATGTACATATTTTTAATATCCATGTTCGTAGTGCTTACTAGCATTTTAACACCTCGTTGCTACATGATAAAAATCTTTTAAATCTGCTTTTACATTGTTTTGGGAATCTCACAGGAACTGTAAAGCACAGTTTATCAGTCTTCAGCAGTGGTGGGACTTTGGTAAAACCCATATCAAACAGCTGTGTCAGCAGTACACTCATGGTGTCACGGGGGACAGGGCCCGGCGTATGAAGGAGCTGGAGATACAGATAGTAGAGCTGCAGTCTTTAGCAGAGTCTACAGGTGAACGGGGGTGTTTACAGTCCCTCAAAACAAAAAAGTCAGCTTTGGCCAGCCTGCTGGGCACCTCTGCACAAGGGGCTTTGGTCCGGTCCCGCCATATGGACCTCTCCCAGATGGATGTTCCATCTCAATTCTTCTTCAGTCTGGAGAGAAAGAATGGTCAGAGAAAAATTATTCACTCGCTGCGCTCTGATAGCGGCAGCATAATCACAGACTCCTCAGAGATTAGGAGTCATGCCTCCAGTTTTTATAAAAACCTGTTTTCAGCGGAACTGCGTCCCAGTGCTGACGTGGGAAGGCGGTTTGGGGACGGTCTGCCTCAGGTCAGCGCAGAGCAGAATTGTAAGCTGGAGGCTCCTGTGACTATGGCTGAGCTGACCGCTGCTGTTGGTAGCCTGAAAACAGGCAGAGCTCCTGGAATAGACGGTCTCTCAGCTGATTTTTATAAGGCTTTTTGGGACATAGTGGGAGAGGATCTTCTGGAGGTCATCAGGGACAGTCTGCAGGGTGGCCGCCTGCCTCTGAGCTGTCGCAGGGCAGTGCTCGCCCCGCTGCCAAAGAGGGGCGACCTGCAGCTGTTGAAGAACTGGAGGCCGGTGTCACTGCTCTGCACGGACTATAAAATCCTGTCCAAAGTACTGGCATCCCGGCTGCGGGAAGCAATGGCCTCCATAGTCCACATGGACCAAACCTACTGTGTGCCTGGCAGGCTTATTAGTGATAACATCATACTAATTAGGGATGTTTTGGAGGTCTCCAGATCATTGGGCATCAACCTGGGTCTGATTTCAATAGACCAGGAAAAGGCTTTTGGCCGGGTTGAACACCAATACCTTTGGCGGGCCATGGTTTTGGGTTCAGCCCTGGTTTCATCGCTTACATCCAGACCCTGTACAGTGGCATCATGAGTGTACTGAAGATTATTGGGGGTCTTACTGCTCCTTTCAGTGTGGGGAGGGGCATCAGACAGGGTTGTTCCTTATCTGGGATGTTGTACACTCTGGCCATTGAGCCGCTCCTGCACCGACTCAGGTCAGACCTGCAGGGGGTGCAGATCCCTGGGTGTCCTTTCCCCTTTAAGGTGTCGGCCTATGCTGATGATGTGATGTTGTTTGTGAACTCGCAGAGAGACATTGACTGTGTGGCCCACATAATTCACCAGTTTGGCCAAATTTCAAGTCCTAAAGTTAACTGGAGTAAAAGCGAGGCCATTTTGGTTGGAGAGGGGCTGCGGGGTGTCAGGTTGCCAGGTGGACTAGTTTGGAGCACGGGAGGGTTTAAATATCTGAGGGTTTTCCTGGGCTCTTCAAAAGAACTGGGATCAGACAGTGGAGAACGTCCAGGGTCGTCTGAACAGGTGGAGGTGGCTGCTACCCAAAATGTCTTACCGGGGAAGAGTGCTCGTGATTAATAACCTGGTCTCCTCTGCCCTGTGGCACAAGTTTATATGTGTGGACTCACCTCCCTCTCTCCTGTCCACGATCCAGACAATTCTAGTACACTTTTTTTGGGACAAGCTGCACTGGGTTCCACAAGCAGTGCTCTACCTCCCTAAGGAGCAGGGCAGACAGGGACTCATCCATCTGGCCAGTCGAGGAGCTGCTTTCAGGTTGCAGTTTCTCCAGAGGCTCCTGACAGGTCCCAAGGAGCTGCAGTGGAGGCCTCTAGCTGTGTCCATCCTGCAGAGGGCATGGGGCCTGGGCCTCTCACTGTTCCTCTCTAACCACCGACCAGACTCCCTCCCTCTTTTCTATCGTGGCCTGCTGTCTGTGTGGAGCATGCTGAGGAAGCAGCGACAGGAGTATAGCTCACTCTACTGGCTCCTAAAAGAGCCCCTGGACTATCCTGACTGGGTGCAACCTGCGCTGTGTGACCGTTTCAGCTCTGGGGGGGTCCTCACTCTGGAGCAGCTGCTGGAGAGGACTGGACCTGACATGGACACTGCAGAAACTCTGGCTGCTCACCTGGGTCTGAGGTCCATTCACACCCTGGAGCGGCTCCTGTGTCACTGGAGGCAGCGACTGACAGAACAGGAGTGGACTCTGCTCAGAGGGTTCAGCTCTGGCTCACTGTCTCCAGACTCTACTGACCCCTTCCCCGGCATCATCCTGAGTCCTAATCTCGTGGACTCCTCAGGCCCTCTGCTGTCCTGTCCTGTGTCTGCATCCCTGGAAGCAGCCTCTGGAACGACTTTTTTACAAACTTATGGTCCAGGTCCTGAACCATCGCAAACTTTGTGCTCGCCCAGACACGGTGTGGAGAGCTCACCTGGGCCTGGCCCCTGCCCTCAGCCCAGCCTGGGGCTTCCTGTACAAGCCCCCCCTCACTAAGAGACAGGGAGACCTGCAGTGGAGGCTGCTGCATGGAGCAGCGGTCAACTCTTTGGTCCATCACATGAACCGTGCTGTAGGGGAGGACTGTCCTTTCTGTGGGCTCAGAGAGACTGTGTTCCACTGCTTCTGGGAGTGTGTGCGTCTGACACCGCTGTTCCACCTGCTGGGCGCAGTGTTCAGGAGTGTGGGGCAGGTGTTTAACGCACAGGTGTTTGTGTGTGGGCTCAGATACTCTGTGCAGAGCAGGAGGAGGGGCCAGGTGCTGAGCTTCCTGTTGGGACAGGCCAAGATGGCGGTGTATGTGAGCAGGAGGAGGAGGTTGCAGGATCAGTGTGAGGTCCTGTTTGTCAGGATGGTGCAGGCCAGACTCAGGCTGGAGTTTGGCCTCTACTCCATAAACAGTGATGAGGAGGACTTTGAGGAGCGCTGGGGCTTTAGGGGGGTGGTAGCCTCTGTGAAGGAGGGGCAACTCTGTTTTGGACCTCTGTTTTTGTAAATAGTGTGTATATGTAATGTCAATAACTTGTATGTAAATAGCACGAGGTGTAAATGGAATTTCAGTGTAAAATGTTTTTGACGGACACAATAAAGGTCTGTTAAAAATCAAAATCTCTTTCTCTCTCTCTATCTCTCTTTCTCTCTCTCTATCTCTCTCTCTCTTTCTCTCTCTCTCTTTTGCTTTCTCTCTCCCTCCCTCTCTCTCTCTCTCTCTCTTTCTCTCTCTCTCTTTTGCTTTCTCTCTCCCTCCCTCTCTCTCTCTCTCTCTCTTTCTCTCTCTCTTTCTCTCTCTCTCTCTTTCTCTCTCTCTCATTCTCTCTCTCTCTCTCTCTCTCTCTCTCTCTCTCTCTCTCTCTCTCTCTCTCTCTCTCTCTATCTATCTATCTATCTCTCTTTGAATGAATAACTCCTCCCCTGAGCCCTTTCCTTGTGTCCTCTCTGTCCCCTCTGTCCTCCCTGGGCCTGCGTGGATTGGTCATGTCCCCTGGAGTTCTCTCCCTCTTTCTCTTGGGGGCCCTCTTGAGTCTTTTTGCAACATAGGCTCAACCAGCAGTTGTGAGTGTGATGGGGCCAGTGTAGCTTAGGGCAGAGGACATCAGATCATACAAACAATACATATATTTAATAAACTTGAAGCATTTAGAGAGAGGTATTTGATTGATTTATTCATTTTGTAGAAAGAGGATATGAGTGGGCATGTTGAACTTTAGTTACATTTCCTGACATTGGACACTTTAATATACAGTAGGTTCATATGTGTTTACTCTGTGGATACCGTCAACAACTTTCCTTCTAAGCTTGGGTCCCATATTGCTGTGTGTGGCCTTTTCCCTGTCTACCTAGCCTAGATCTGTCCCTGGTCTCTGTGGACATATTGGACACACTCTCTCTCACACTGTCTGTACATAGGCTGTGTGTCTGGGGATATAAGAGACAGACCTCTCAGACCATAGCCTGCACTCAAGTCTCCATGTGTCCATATGTCACGGGCCTGCTCCAGTCCACACACACAAATGCTCCCAACTGTGGAGTCAACAGGGCCGGATCCCGGGGTCAGAGGGAGAGCATGTGCTCCACATTCATTTTAAAATAACCCATTCAATTTTTTACATTTTATCTATTATTTTTGACTTTGCCACATAAGGCCCCGCCACACACTACAGGATCAGACTAGACTTTTTAGAGCTTTTAACCATGTAAAAGTAGTTTCCCCTCACCATTTACTCAGCTGAAGTATTTGGAGTGATTCTTGCATGTTTGAGCAACACTTATTTTGAAGATGCCATTTTGCCCATCAACCCACTGATACACGCTCACTGTGATGTACACACTTCATTCTGCAATTTTATTTTCTTAATCGGTGATATGCATTTAATTTATTAAGTCATTTTAGATGAATATTGTGATTTAAATGTCCAAATTATAACATAGATTATAAGTACAGTATATTGCAGACACAAGCACAAATGTGTGCTTTAAACTTTCTCTTTAGCATAGCCTTCAGCTCCAGCTTTACACATTGTGCAGGTTGAGTTATAGACTGGAGACTAACTTGTGCAGAGCGCTGGGATCATGAGAGACGCAGTGGCCTGGAGCAGACAGGCTCTCGACAGCTCTCCTCCTCATCCATCTTTGGAACACATTTCAAAAACAAAGTCACTCTGCTTTCTCTGTGTTTGGTATGGAAATGAGACGTCCTGATGAAGAAGGCCCCCGGTCTGTGCGCTTTTACACAAACACACACACAAACGCACTTCCTGGTTCAGGCTCACCAGCTCTCCCAGTGCGTTGTGGGCGATGGAGTCCAAACTTGTCTGTGTTGGTGCGCGGGCTGTGTGTGTGCAGTGGGGGTGAGCGATGGGCTTGTTGGGGGCACATCTGACGAGCACAGCGTCATTAGTTGGAATAACAGATGGTTTTATGCGTTTGTGATGGAGGCGGTGAAGAACAGAAGGAGCAGAGGAGACACATAAAACAAGAAGAATGTGTCCGAGGAAGAGCAGACCAGAGAGAAAAGAGTTTGATCAACCTTTGTGGAGTTTGGATAGAAACAAACAGTTAAAGGCACTGCTTTGTACTGTAATAAGGACATGAAAAACAGTTCATTTAAACAGTTTGCAGTGGTCCAAAGTTATTCCTCACTTACCATATGCCTTCAGAGTTTTCTTATTATTCACCATGATGAGTAGAATAAAGATGAAGCCTTTCCTGTTGTGTTCACCTAGCGCCCCTTGGACAGTGCTGTGATGCTGCAGGACACAGAGGAGGGACACTAAATGTTGCTGCAGCAAAACTTCAATTTTCCCCAGGATCAGTAAAGTATTTCTCTCTCTTTCTCTCTTATCACAGTAAAGTTAACAACAACTAGCATGATAACACACACAAAGCAGCACTGTGGTTTAGGGCTCCCAAATGAACCAGTACAAGTGCTCTTACATTTCATCCAATCAGCTTGAAGCTTTTGATTAAAAGCTCCACCTTATTTCCTCTATTTTAAAAAGTTATTCTAGATTTATAATGTGTACAACTTGTCTCCATCAATCAGATTTCTGCAGGTTACAGGTTGATAGAGAAATTGCAGTGCTGACAATGCCAGCTCAGTCCTTGTTATCTTGGCCTACGTCATCAGAGGTATAATACTCCCTACAACAGAAACATAACCAGACTGGACTGCACTAGACTGTAAATAAACTCCAGCCTCGTGTCTTTTCTTTAAATAATAACAGTAATAATACAGTTTATTCTACATCACAGTCAAGTATAACAAAGTGTCTTATTCAAAGATGTTTTATTGTTTCACTGAGATGCCTTTTTCTCACACTGGGCATAGACCCACTCCTGTAGACACATGTTACATTGAACTTATTTATTTAAATGAACAATACTCTAAAGGGCGTGTATACTCTTTGGGTGTGTAGAAATGCATTGTAAATAAGTCTAGTGGATTAATTAGTCTGAAAAAATACTTTTTTTTCCTCTTGTTTATTGCAGAATTGTTGTAACTCTCTCTCTCTCTCCCTCTCTCTCTCTCTCTCTCTCTCTCTGTCTCTCTCTCTCTCTCTCTCTGTCTGTCTGTCTCTCTCTGTCTCTCTCTCTTTCTCTCTCTCCCTCTCTCTCTGTTCTCTCTCTGTCTTTCTCTCTCTCTGTCTGTCTCTCTTTCTCTCTCTCTCTGTCTGTCTCTCTGTCTCTCTCTCTGTCTCTCTCTCTTTCTCTCTCTCTCTCTCTCTCTCTCTCTCTCTCTCTCTCTCTCTCTCTCTCTCTCTCTCTCTCTCTCTCTCTGTCTTTCTCTCTCTCTCTCTCTCTGCTGTCAGGAGCAGAGCAGGTCTGTGGATGTGCTCCAATTAAACATGAATCTGATGCTCACACGCCCCACTCATCCAGGACACAGCAGCTTGGTCCCTGCAGTGTGTTCCACCAGCAAAACAGGTCACACCCCACCCACCACCACCACCGGGCCCCACTGCACCCACCCCACCACTCCACCCTCCACCACCGCTCCCCTCACCCCACTGCTCCACCCTCCCAACCGCCTGTTGCCATGGAGACATAATGTACTATTAGGAAGAGAGATTGGGAAAACAAGAGCACTTTTCAAATCCATTTATTCGTGTGTTGCTAGGATGTTCAGCAGCCCATGTGACTGCAGTGAGGTCTGTGTCATTTGGGTTTCAAAATCCATCTTCACACTGGTCATATTTGAAATAAATCCAAAATATCAACTGTTAAACTAATACTGGAATTCCATGCTTTTCACAATTTGTAGAGGCTGAAAGCACAGGGTTAGCAGGATTTACACAGAATGAGACCCCACGAAGGCAGCCTTGGCCAGAACACCTACAATTGTTGTGCTCAAAAGCAAGACACTTTTCCCCACACACTGCAGCCATAGGACAAAAGATAAAGGGCAGCCAAATGCCAAGGTGGCTGGTTTATGGAGTGTAGTTACAGAGGACAGTTCATCTACATATCTGTTAGCATCATGGTGCTAACAGCTGTTTTCACTTAGTAACACATTTAACAGTTCAGCAGTCAAACTATATTTATGGACCAAAGCACCTCATGTCGAGAACATAACATGCATTTAAACTATTGGATGGATGAGAACTGTATAGAAACAACTGCCAGGGACACTATTTGTTGTCTAATCAGGCACGTTGTTGGATGAGACCCATGTGACCCATCTCACACAGATGTTTGTGTGTCATGGTTCAACATTAGAGAGAGACAAGAATAAGTGGGTGTGGTTCATAGTTCAAACTAAAATATGTTCTGTGCTCATGCTTCCTCATCAGGTACCACATACATGATGTCATCATTGTGAGACAAACATCTTGAGGTTAGAGAAGATGGCAGAAGTAATTGGACAAATGACACATGACAGTATGATATGTACTTTATATAACAAACGTGAAGAGTCAGCCATGTCCTCTCCATGTTCTGACAGAGTGCTGGTGACATCTGAACTAACACACCCTAGTTGTTTACAATATCTGTTATTAGTTAAGTCCACTGAACTACCCTAAGGTGTGAACTGTCCCTGAGTCATGTTTGGTGGAGTCAACTGATGGATTACACAGAGATCTTTAAGTAACAACCCTCCAGTGCATCGGCTCAGTAGTAAAGCAGTGACCCACTAACCAGAGGTTAGATCTAAATGGTTTTGTGTGAATGTTGTTGTTTTTTTGTTGTTTTTTTTTGTTTTTTTCATTTACAGTGCTTTGATTTTGAGTGCCCAGAGAAGGAAGCATCAGGCTGTCCCCTCTGACCTCAGTACATGTCTATGTTTGCTCTGGGGCCAGAGCTTTAGGAACCGCTCCACCTCTCGCTCAGGGGCCAGACCTTTAGGGGCTGCTCCTCCTCTCTCTCAGGGGCCAGGGCTATGTGTTGTGGGCGGACACGTCACCTGTTCCCTGGCTGGTGTTGCTGGTTCTGCTGGTGCCTCTGTCACTCTCTCCCATCTCCTCTGCATCAGCGCTATGGCAACAGGGAGAGCCAGTGAGCGCCGCGTGTAGCCAATGGGAGCGCTGGTCAGAGGCTGGGCAGAAAACAGGCTTCTGCCAGGCAACAGGGAGGTGGGGCCTCTGTGCTCTGTGCACTGCTCTGTATGGGCTCTATGCAGTGGAGTTGATCCGGGGACCTACAGCACACCCACTACACAGTAGTACTCTATAAACTACTACACAATAGTATTGGTATAGAACTAGCTGGTTAAAGGCTCCTGTCTGGGTTCATTTTTTTATTGGGTTCATTATTTACTGAACATTTTTTGCAACTTCTGACTTTGTGTCAGAGTAGATCTGCATTTGGCTCAGTGTGCGTGCCCTACTGTCAGAGAGAGGAGTGAGGAATTTGAAATGAGGTTATGAACAATAGCTGCCTGCTCTGTGTGGTTACGGTAATTTGAGCACTACAATGTGCAGGATTCACTTAAACAGATCTTCACATATTCTGCGCTTTTGCTGTTTTAAAAAAGGGTACGAACTGAACCTGTGTGACCAGAGTCTTAACCTGCAGACAGAGGACATGTACAAGTTTGTCTCATTCTCAGTATATGGACAGGCCATGTCTCATGTCTGAGCTGCAGAGGCTGCACTGGCTGCAGGCGCTGGGGTTTAGGGAGTGACCATTCAGATCAGAGAGAGGCATTTTAGGTTTAAACACACTGGATTTCAGCACTGAAACTGGCAACCCAAATGAGAGACTCATGTGAGGCTCATTCTGCTTTCTGATTGGATGATCGACTTGAACCAAAACACCAAATTATCTTGACATGATGGATAAGAAACAACTTGTCCATCATGTCCAATGTTTTTGTAATTAAGAATAAATCAGCATTACACTTATTATCAGTGAAAGCTCTATTTGATTTGAACATGTTTACTGCAATCCTGTGTGATGTCACATAGTACCTGAAATTGTAATAGCAGCACAGACTCAGTTTATAAATGTTTTTGACCAGAAAGCTGTAAATTGACCTAGTTTGCGCTAAAATAATAATAATAAAATAGTATTTAATCACACTTTAGGTGCAGTATGTAACTTCTGATGTCCCAGTTTCAGTGTTTTTACTGCTCAGACATTAAAAACATGCATTACTTCTCTCCGTAGATCTGACTTGTAATTTGGCCTGGTTGCTTGTTTCCATGGAGGAAGTTTAATGCTACAGTATTAAGCAAACTGTTTAATTTTTTATGTATTTGTTATAAAGTTACATACTGTGGCTTTTTAAGTCATGCTTTATGTATTGGCTATAATACATAAAATACATGGAGACAAGCAGATATCATACCCTCCAGTACAAAAGTTACACAGTGCACCTTTAAAACCTAGGTGATGGTGACTTGGTTGTGTTTTCCGGTGAGAGCTGCTGCTGTGACTTGATGACCGGTGAGTTGTTTGTTTTTTTTTTTGGTTTTTTTTTTGTTTGCTTGTTTGTTTGTTTGTTTGTTTGTTTGTTTGTTTGTTTGCTTCAAATTTGTTAAAAAAAAATAAAAAAATAAAAAAATACCTTAAGTACCTGAGCTGTACGTAGATCATGCTATTGTACAGAACCTGCTTGGTGACTGTTGTGGCTTTGTGTCGTCAGCTGCATAGAGACACACTGCCCCCTGCTGACTGCTGAATGCTTCTTAAATCTGTTCCCACATTCAGAATCACATTCCCCGGCGCCTGTATTACCTGTATGCCTGTATTATTGTATATTAAACTTGTTTTAGATTTCACAAAAAAAAATAAAGCCAGCCACTCTTCACTTTGAACCCTGCTGCTAACATACATGAACATTCACACAGACAGTGGCTCCCTCTTTTCTGCATCACTAGAGGAAAAACTAAAACACAACACTACCCAGTCCGCCTTTCCCACAATCAGGGAATAATTTAGCTCCAAAAAACTTTTGGCATTTCTTGACCCTGATGTGGCACAGTTGTGAAGTGAAAACCATTTCAGACTTCAATTTTAAAGCAAAGAGTGGAGACTTTGAGGATTAAATATATATAGTTGATTTACTTCATTTTTGTTTCTTTGCTACATAATTCCATACATTTAGCTTCATTTATCTGATGTCTTTTGTTTGTCTTTAAAATGTCACTGGTGTAATGGCATAGAATGTGCCAGTGTACAGCATTAGTCTTATGTAACAACTCACATTTTTAACAGTATTTCTGAGCAACTAAAAGACCTGGAATGAAAAACCTTGACATAGGACCCAGAGAAACATCTCTTTTCTTTTCCCTCTCTCTCCCTCATCTCTCCCATTTCTACAACTGTACATCTCTGTACAACTTCTCTGTCTTCTCTCTCTCTCTCTCTCTCTCTCTCTCTCTCTCTCTCTCTCTCTCTCTCTCTCTCTCTCTCTCTCTCTCTCTCTCTCTCTCTCTCTCTCTCTCTCTCTCTCTCTATGTGCAGCTGTAGCTTTGCATGTCTCTCCCGTCTCTTCACCTCTCTCTCCCCTCTCTCCGTCTGTCTCCCCCTGCCCCCTCTCCTCTTCCCATCTCTCCAGACTGGTGCTTGTGCCAGATCTGTCTAGTTGTAACTCCTCTCCCTCCTCCTTTCTTTCTCTCCATCTCTCCTTTCTCTATTGTGCAGGATTTGTGTTTGCAGCTGTTGTTCTGAGTATCCCCCTCTACTTTATTACCTTTGTCTCTCTTTCAGCACCTCTTTCCCTCTCTCTCGTACATTATTTGTAGCTGTAGCTCTGAGTGTCTCCTTTCTCTCCCTCTTCCCCCCTCTCACCATCCTTCTTTCCTTTTCATCTCTCTCTCCTCTATCTTGTGCAGGATTTTGCAGCATTTGCTCTGAGCCTCCTCTTTTCCCCCTTATACTTCCTCCCTCTTCTCCCTCTCTCTTGTGTAGTATTCACAGCTGTAGCTCTTCTCTCCTCCTCTCTCCCCCTCCCCCTCTCCCTCTCCTCTCCTCTCTCTCGTGCACTATTCACAGCTGTAGTTCTGTGGGTCTTATCTGGAGCTGGCAGCAGACAGTCCCTGGGCTCACACACTGGTAATAGAGACCTTTAATCACACCACCACACGGCCCCTGCCACTTCCTCTCCCTCTCTCTCTTTTCCTCCTTTCTCTCTCTTTCCATTCTCTCACTCTCTCCTTCCCTCTGTCTCTTATGCTTCTCTCTTCCGTCTCTCTATCTCCCTCCCTCTCTGTCTTCTCTCTCTCTTCTGCATCTCTATTTCTCTTCTTTGTCCATCTCTCACTCCCTCTCTTCAGATGGACAGAATCCTGTTTCTTTTGTATTGCTGTCATTCTCCGAGTGTGATTGGAGAGCTCTATAGACAGTATCCTCAGTGTTTTGGTGCTTCTTGGGCACAGCACAGACCATAGAATCACCACATTATACTCACCAATATTCTGTTATGAAAACGGTTCATTTTGAAAGGGTTTTCCTTGAGCTGAAGTGCTCTGCTGTCTGTGTGTCCTCTCCTGTGTGACCTGTGTGGAATACTGTAAGTTCTAAACTCTTGGACACAGAACAGACAGAGTGAAGGGCCCACTCGGCCAATAAGCAGAGTCAGCAGCTGCTTAGGGCCCCACGGCCACCAGAGGGCCCCCAAGATGTCTCCAGGGGTTTTTAACAGGTTGTTTCTCATTTTAAGAGAAGAGTAAAGGAAATCTAATGCAAAATTATTCACAGCTGATGATCTGGTGTGAGGTGGAGACGTCAGCTTGGTCCTTGCAGCTTGTCCTGCATGTTCCTCACTTTGGTCTTGAGAGCTGTGTCCCTGAATCAGTTCACTTGTACAAAAAGAGTTCTATTTTCATGTTTTAATAATACACATATCAAAAATCAACTGGCAAAAACATGTCTACTGACATACATATTTATTAATATACAATTTACTAAAAATATTTTATAGTCAATACAGCAATTCCAAGTACCCCTGGTAGGTCCCTGTACCCTTGGTTGGGAAACCCTGTGGTACACTGTTGACATAAGCTTATATCATATATACTCAGAACTTATGTGGAAAAGTTATATTTGATTTGAACGTGTTTACCTATCTGTGAACGCAGTTAGGTCATGTTTATCAAATTTGAAATGAAAACTGAACATCTCCTTGACGTTTTGTTTCATATGTACAGTGCCAAATAAAGAGTCAGACATTAACATGAGTTTTAGCGCAGATTTCATTTGAATGGAGCTGAAGAGGGCAAGTGTAGTTCAATCAGCAGGGACCACCTCCAGGACGATCTGCAGAGCTCGGCTCGCTGCATCTGCGCACACACACACACACAGGACACACACATCACAATACCACACATCATACAAGATACAAGTTTTGTTTCATTTACACATGTTTGAGGAACCCTTTATTATTTGTCTGTCTACATCTCCAAAGCTCAAAATGCTCTGTTCCACCTTGTGATGTCATCAAGTGGTAGTTTTCAAGTTAACAGTTTTTTTTTACCTTTAGTTCAGTAGACATTGGCAATTTCAAGACTGAAAACAAATGATTCTAGTGAAGGTGTGTGGAGTGTAAAAACACAGTGAAGCACTTCCTGTATTACACATGACATCACAAGAAGAGTGTTTTCCATTTGAGAGAAGAACTAAATATCAGGGTTTGTGTGTTAAATGTGTGAATGAAACAAAACACCTCCAGTTTGTAAATTGTGCTGTAGAAATAAAAAGGATTTGGTACACACACAAATCACAAAGACACAAATCACAAAAGGCATGCAAATAACACATGACACAAAACATATATGAATCATACAAACACAAACATACAGACACACAAGAGACAAAATAGTCAGGGAGTCTATAGAAGAACAGGCCAAATGAGCCGAAAAAGTCCCAAATGTAAATGTGGTCTATTCTAAATGTAAAATATGCAGGCACCTCATTTGCATCACAGAGGGAACTTACTTTGCTGTCAGTGCCGTGTGCCCGGGGCAGGGTTATGTAATATATGGACATTCATCATTTCAAAACTCACACAATTCTGTTTACAATGAATCGTTTGGGACAGGTGCTGGAAATACTGGAAGTCCTTCAAGGTTTATTAAAAACTGGCTTTAGCGAAAGGATCTGGCAACGCAAAATCAGACTGAGAGATATGACATTAAAAATCAAACCTGATCCCTGAGGTTCCCTGCTATTTTGGTGCTTTTGTCATATTGTGATGCACCGCTTCCCTATTTAAAGTGGGACTAAACACCTAAACTCAACCCACAAGCACATTTCAAATAGAGCTGCTGAACTGGGCAGTACCTGGAGGACTAAAGGGAAGAGTGAGGGGGAGGAGAGGCGGGGTCTGGAGGACTAAAGAGTAAGAGCGTGTGCAAGGGTTAAGAGTTGGGTTAAGAGCATGTGGTACTGAAGAGGAGTCGGCGCTCTCTTGTTTAGCTAAAAGCTTTCAGTCACTGTCAGTCTCTTTATGTCTCCTTACTTGTCTTCACGTTTCAGAAGTTCTGACTTAAATCTGCACAATTTGACTTAAAGTCCAGTGCCTCCTTTCCTCTACGTATGTGTGTGTGTCTCTGTGTGTGCATCTGCCTCTGTGTGTGTCTCTGTGTGTGTCTCTATGTGAGCATCTGCCTCTGTGTGTGTCTCTGTGTGTGCATCTGCCTCTGTGTGTGTCTCTGTGTGTGCAGTGCAGTCTCCCCCCACTCCCCCTGTCTGATCCTCACCTTTTCTCCTCCTTCTCTCCTCTGGCGCTTCTCATCTTAATAATCCAAGTGCTATTTCTCTCCATTTATGAGTGAAACGTAAGACCTCATTCAGCCTCATCACACATGTTTCTGTTGATAGCAGCATGTGTTGAGTATGCTTTGAGGTTAAATATATTGTACAAACTCATTTCAAACTTTACGTTAGAATTATTGGTCCAATCAACATGAAATAAAAACTGTAGTGACCCTGACATCCTGCCCTTTATACCCGAAGTCCACATGTCTATGTTTTCAGTAAAATAGAAGAAAAACAAATTGAGATTGAGATTTTTTCCTATATTGCCCAGCCCCAGGGGAAAGGCTTGGGAACCAAAACAAAAATGGTAAAACCATAAAATGGAGCTCTAGAAATACAGATACAGTTAGTCATGTTTTTTCAGCTCAGGACCAACCGGAATCTTTTCTGCCGAATCTGTCGTGGTTGTACATTTCATAATGGGACCCCACAGTGGGCCCCACATCGGGCCCTTGGATGTCAGACTGTGTCAGTGGCTGCTGTTGTAGCCTTACCAAGTCCCTTCTGGAGCCATTTGGGCCGGTGGTTGTAGTGGATGAAGATGTAGTATGCTGGGAGACCGGTGAGGGAGATGGCAAACCCAATCCCCGTGTTGAGAGGGTCCGAGAACAGTGACAGGAACACCATGAAGAAGCAGGTCAGGCAGAAGACTACAGGGATGAACAGGGGCACCTAGGGAACACAACCACAACACAAGAGCTGTCATAAAACTAGAGAAATCGTCACTATAGCAACATCCAACCACGTCCTGACTAACATTTTACTCTAAGATCTAATACAAATTAACAGGGAGTGGTACAATTGTCTCTTGCTCTTCCTACAATCACAAGATGGCCACCACAATTGCCACGGTAACAGAACTTATGATCTCTCTAGTTTTGGACACTTAACTGTTCAGTATCTGACACAGTCCTCCTCAATTGGCTCATACACTAACTTGACCCCACAGTCACACCCGTTCACTCTCTTGGTTCACCTTGAAGGTGCGGGCAGGTAGTTAGAGGTGTGGTTCACCTTTAAGGGGCAGGGCAGGTTATTGGGCGCTCATCTTAAAGGGATGGGGCAGGTCAGGTTGGGGACAGGGGAGGAGGTTGGGGGCATGGTTCACCTTTAAGAGATGTGGCAGGTTCTAGGGAACTCATCTTAAAGGGGTGGTTCTTGGGAGCTCACCTTAAAGGGGCGGGGCAGATCAGGCTGGGTGTAGCGCAGGTACAGCAGACCCAGGACCACCACAGCAATAAAGAGCCAGCGCATGAAGCTCATGAAGTTCAGGAGGCTGTAGATGTCTCCAATAAAGAGCTGGAGCACTGTCATGGGGTACTGCACACACAACAGACATGCAGCCAGTCAAGACTTTATCCTGGGGACAAAATGTCTAGATTCTTCCCTCTACCCCGTACTCCCCAAAAGATCTGCACTCATGTGATTACATTTGGTTAGGACACCAAACAGTTATTTAGTACAAACTGCGTAGACTCTTCACTGGTTTACTCTTCACCCTGGAGATGTTTGTGAAAAAATAGACCTCTTAAACTAGACTTCTTAAAGCCCTGTAATGTTTACTGAGATTGACAGTTTAAACGGTGAGATGTTGACAAAACAGAGCAAACATGAAGTGAGGACAGAGACACTGACCAGTACAAAGACGGCAGGCAGAGGCGTGTGTCTGCGCACATGGATCATGGACAGGACTGTGGGCAACTGCTGCTCCCGAGACGCTACAAAGAACATCCTGGACACAAGGTGAAGGTGAAGGAGGAAGAGAACAGAGGGCGAGGAAGAGGGAGGAGAGGGTTGGAGGGGGGAGGAGAGGGGGTGGAGGGGGGAGGAGAGAGGGGGGAGGAGAGAGCTGTATAGGGCATACATAAATGGACATAGCTAACAGGCTAGCCACCGTGTTCCAAACAGGAAGTGAGCATTGGAGCGCCCTGAGCTCCATTGATTCCAGCTCCTATGCATTTTGTATTGTAAAAACATTGCCCCTCTCTCTGTAACTGCTGCTGTAAGACTCCACTCTGCATGATCTTGGGGGTTTTATTTCACTATTTTGTCCACAAATCAATTTCTATTGCTAATATAGAACTCTACCCCAAATTCACCCCTATCACTAGCCTGAGGAAAAGGGGTGGATGGTTGAGCAGAGCGGGTGAGAGCGGGTGAGTGCTGCAGTACCTGGCCAGGGCAAAGAGGGAGCCGTTCATGGAGCCGAAGCAGGACAGAGCCACAAACACAGGCACAGCCACAGAGAAGCCCCCATACACCCGCTCGGCAAAGGTCTGGGACAGAAGGAGAGACAAGGGGGAGATGGAAGACACAGAGAGAGGGGACACAGAGAGGACAACACTTTAAATATAAATATTCATGTTCATTTAAAGACAATCTGAACACGTTAAAGGTCAGATCTGTGGAGAGAAGACCCTGCTAACTGATGTTTTTCATATTTTGTTTTGTATTTTTAATTAGCGTGTGATTTAATAAATGTAAGATATTCATTTATATTCCAAACACAGTCACAGACACAGTGTTACACAAGAGACCAAATCAATAGTTATGGGGCGACGTCATCCAGTGATCCAAAAGTTAATGGGTCCACTTCCCCTACAGTACTGTGTGGTGATACACAGGTGGGTACATGTGTGGTGCAGGGGTGAGTTGTGGATGCTTTGAGCATCTAATAGTGTTTCTCAAACTGTGGTACATGTACAACTGTTGGTACACAAGCTTTAGAACAGCTCTTGAGTTTGTTTGCCTCATTTTAGAAAAGATATAGTCCAGTTTTAGGCCTGGTTTAACCCTAGATTAGACTTGGAATAGTCCTGTTATAGACCTGGTTTAGATCTGGAATAGTCCTGTTATAGACCTGGTTTAGATCTGGAATAGTCCTGTTATAGACCTGGTTCAGATCTGGTGGCACTTGGAAAGCCAAATCTTTTCTTTGATGGTACATTGTGTGAAAGGTTTGAGTACCACTGATCTAGTACAGCGTTTTCCAACCATTGGACAGTACAATATACTAGTAAATAGTCTTATAATTACGCAATTATGCAAAAACAACTTTCTGGAGCTTTCTATGTTATAATGTATCAAAAACATGCCTGAAGTTAGCTGGATTATGTATTCTGTGCAAAGCTCCACCCATAAGCTTACATCACCCATACTCCCACAAGACAATTCTCCATAAAAATACAAAAACATGATACAAAATAGCAACACAGCAACTTCACAAAGCTGATGTGATGTCATTCTGAAGGGAGTGAGAGAAAAGGGAGGGGGGAGTTTTGGGCGAATCTAGATCTAAAAGGTAACATGGTGATCTAAATATGTTACGTGTTAGCAGTTAATACACCACAGAAGTGTAATACCCGCTCTTTAAACACTGGTACATGATAGAGGGGGTACTCAGTATATGAAGGATGATGCTTTGGGGATACTTGAGACAAAAGGCTGGGAACCACTGATCTAATAGAGCACTTAACTGTTACTCAAGTATTACAGTACCATGTAGGGCCAGAAAAAGTAGATTGGTGCAGAAGTTTGTGAGTACATTGTGCCGATGACGTGTCTGATTGCCTCCTGAGAATGTGCTCTGGAGTCTACAGTGAAGTTTGAAATTGAGTTTGGAGCTAAACTTCAGTGCAGCGTCTGAGAAAGAGGAAGAGTGTAAAATGATTAATCCCATCTGCACCTTTTAAGAGGAGCTAACACGCTAACACCTGTGCTTAAGGCAGGCTATCGCTCACCATACAGCGCCAATGAAGTTAACAGCATTAGCAACGATCCAGCACTCAGCCAATGAGGCCCGCCATAATTAGCACTAGCATGGAACGCTACAGCCCATTACGCCAAAGCACACCTCAGAGGTCAGAGCAGAGGAGGGTGGGGCTAACAGAGAGAGAAATTAATACCTAAAAAAACTGAAGATGTTATTCACCAAATCTTATGACAGTCCATCAGTAATGTGCTAAAATGTGCTTGTAATGTCTGACATAGAGTCCCATGTGACACAAAATGGATTCTTGTGAGCTTTAATCCATGTTATGTTGTTCCCTCCTCAAAAACAGAGATGGACTTGTTTTGTTTCATTCACACATGTTTGAGTAATACTTTATTATTAGTCTGTCCACATCTCCAAGGCTCAAAATGCATCATCAATCAATCAATCAAATGATTCTATTGAAGGTGTGTGGAGTTTTAAAACACAGTGGAGCCCTTCCTGTATTACCACATGATATCACAAGGTAGAAAAGAGTGTTTTCTGTTTGAGAAAAGAACTCGGCTTAAATACGCAGGGTTTGTGTGTTAAACATATGAAACAAAACAACTCCAGGGTTAGAAAGAAGAAGATAAGATAAGATAAGATATGCCTTTATTAGTCCCACAGTGGGGAAATTCCAGTGTTGCAACGCACAGTTCAAGAACAGCAGGTAAATGGTAACATGCAATAAAACAAGATATTAGATAATGGCTTAAAAATAATTTAAAAATAGACTTAAAAATAAACTCTAATGTTACACACTGTTCCGGTGGAGCAAAAATATAAAATACCAAAAAACTATTATGTACAATAAAAGTAACAGTACAGCATATGAATAGAATAAATCTCAGTAAAAAAAATATATATATATATATATATATATATATATATATATATATATATATATATATATATATATATATATATATATATATATATATATATCAGTCTGTATCTGGAAGTCCCACAGGACTTTGGCTCGCTCATTTTCCGCAACCTTCGGGGGAGTTCCCCACCTTGACCTTGGGGTCTCCAGCCCGTACTCTGCACAGATGTTTCTGTACACTATGCCCGCCACTTGGTTATGTCGCTCCATGTATGCTTTCCCTGCCAGCATCTTACACCCTGCAGTTATGTGCTGGACTGTCTCCGGAGCCTCTTTGCACAACCTACACCTTGGGTCTTGTCTGGTGTGGTAGATCTGGGCCTCTATTGCTCGGGTGCCTGCTCCTGTGCAGCCAGGATGAGGGCCTCTGTGCTGTCCTTCAGACCAGCCCTCTCCAGCCATTGGTAGGATTTCTTGATATCAGCCACTTCAGTTATGTTTCGGTGGTATGCCCCATGTAGGGGCTTGTCCTGCCATGATGGTCCCTCCAGCACCTCTTCCTCTGACCTCCACTGTCTGAGGCATTCCCTGAGCACATCATCTGTTTGGGCCTTATCCTTGATGTACTTATGGATTTTGGATGTGTCATCCTGGACAGTGGTTCCCACACTCACTAGTCCTCGGTCTCCTTCCTTCCGGCTCGCATACAGTCTCAGGGTGCTGGATTTGGGATGGAACCCTCCATGCATGGTCAGGAGCTTTCGTGTCTTAATGTCTGTGGTCTGTATCTCCTTCTTTGGCCAGCTTATGATTCCTGCAGGGTATCTGATCACTGGCAGGGCGTAGCTGTTTATTGCCTGTGCCTTATTCTTGCCATTGAGCTGGCTTCTTAGGACTTGTCTTACTTGTTGCAGGTATTTGGCCGTAGCCGTTTTCCTTGTTGCCTCTTCAAGGTTGCCATTTGCTTGTAACTGTCCTCAGTGTCTGCTATTGTTCCCTCTGGGAGTGAGACCCCCTCTGTGTGGACTACCTTCCCTCTCTTTGTCACCATCCTACTACATTTCTCGAGCCCGAATGACATTCCAATGTCTGTGCTGTAGATCCTGGTGGTGTGGATCAGTGAGTCGATGTCAGTGCGGTCAATGATTTGGCTGAGGGGGTTCAGACCTATGCAGAACAGCAGTGGGGACAGTGCATCTCCTTGGTATATGCCACATTTGATGGCCACTTGTGCGATTGGCTTGCCATTGGCTTCAAGGATGGTTTTCCACAACCGCACTGAGTTTGCAATGAACGCCCTTAGAGTCCGATTGATATTGTACAACTCCAAGCACTCAGTGATCCATGTGTGTGGCATTGAGTCATAGGCTTTCTTGTAATCAATCCAGGCAGTGCACAGGTTGGTCTGATGGGTTCTGCAGTCATGGGCGACTGTTCGGTCAACCAGGAGTTGGTGTTTGGCTCCTCTGGTGTTTTTGCCGATGCCCTTCTGTGCTGTGCTCATGTATTGATCCATGTGCCCACTTATCTTAGCCGCAATGATGCCTGACATGAGCTTCCATGTTGTGGAGAGACAGGTTATTGGCCGATAGTTGGATGGGACCGGTCCCTTTGAGGGATCCTTCAGGATCAGGATCGTACGCCCTTGGGTTAGCCATTCAGGGTGAGTCCCATCCCTTAGCAGCTGGTTCATTTGTGCTGCCAGGCGCTCGTGGAGAGCCGTGAGCTTCTTTAGCCAGTAAGCATGGATCATGTCAGGGCCAGGTGCTGTCCATATATATATATATATATATATATATATATATATATATATATATATATATATATATATATATATATATATGGACAGCACCTATATATCCACTTTTGTTTTGTGTGAGTCTTTCCTCTCTTTACAGAGAATTGTCATGTAAAGAGTTTGCATGGGTGACGTAGAAGGGTGGGTGGAGCATTGCACAGAATACATAATACATCTTCCTGCTAACAGTAAGGAGGGTTTGAATAGGGCCTGGGAGAGATCACTAGATTACGCCAACATTAACGTACATCAGGTATCCCCAAACTATGGCCCGTGGGCCAAATGCGGCCCTCAGACAAATTTTTCTTGGCCCTCAGGCTTCCAGGTGAATTGGCCCAAATTACCTTGAGCAGTTTTGACTGCAAGTTTTGACTGCAAGCTTTTTGGAAAATCTACCTTGATAAGACGATATTTAATATTTATTGTGTGGGTTTGTGGCTCTTAGTATGAATAAAGGACTGATAGCTCATTCTAAAGTGTTAAACATGCATATATTTCAATTATTCAGGGACTGAGCACCAGTCCATGGACCTCGATTGGCCCTCTGCTCCATTTGTGTTTAGATATGCGGCCCTTGATGAAAAATGTTTGGACACCCCTGACATACATGAATGATATTTAAAACCTCTTCAGGCATGTTTTTGATGAGGGAACATTATAACATGGTAGAAAGCTCACAAACATCGATTTTGCATAACCTCCTTTAAGACCTCTAAGGAGGTCTGGAAAATACTCATTTTTAAATGCGGATATATTCTATTGTTTGATTCAGAATTGTGATCTTGATTTGAGTTGGTGACTATGGGTCTTATCCTACTGACAAAGCCTTTGGTTTGGAATTGAACGCACTCAAGTTCTGATTATTCAAGTGATTGTAATGAGTTTGAATGATCCAGATTTTCATTGATCACATGTATCATAATGAGACTGTTTTGTGTGTGCAGCTGTCCTCACCACAGCCACAGCGTTAGAGGCCACAAGCTCATCCACAGACATGACACTGAAGTAGGCCACGTTGGTCAGGACGTAGCAGGAGGTCACCACAGCCATGGAGATACAGATGGCCAAGGGCAGAGTCCTGAGGAGCACAGCCAATGTCAGCAACATCTCACTGAGAGACACATGGCTTCACTCTGCTGCTGTCTGAAAGTTTAGTGACAGATGACAGCATCCAAACAGAGATTATATAGACTACATCCATACGCTATTTTTGGGTTATTGTAAATGTTTGATAGATATGAGCCTGTTATGATTAAAGGGCCCATATTATGCTACTTTCTGATCTCTGTTCCAGACCTGGAGTTGTGTTTCATTTCATTCACACATGTTCAACACACAAACCCTCCATACTGAGTTCTTCTCTCAAACAGAAAACTCTGTTCT